>BPTQ01000009.1:136599251-136816892 GCA_019973895.1 Chrysanthemum seticuspe
CTAAGCATCCAACGGCTCAAATAAGTGGTGGGATTTGCTCAGTAGTCAAGTGGGAAGCTTTTGATGTATAAAAAGAAGCAAGAGAAGGAGAGATAAAGAAGTTAGTTTTTAGTTAGTAGGTAGTTTTTTTAGTTGTAATTGTAGTTCTCAGTTTAAGCCTAAAATTATGTTCTAGTCCTGTTTTATTTTCAATGTCATTTAAATTATTGTCATTTTAATTCAGTTCAGTTAGTGCTTTTCAGTTTTGTAAGGAATCTATCTAGTTAATGAGAAACTTGGTTTCATATGTTCAAATGCAATTGTTGTTTAAAAATTGTAGTACAAGATTTCTTAAGCTTCATTTAGGTGGTATTTGAGTTTACAAATTGGTTTTTAAGATTTCGCACCTTTACAGTCTCAAAAATCCGTTTTCTGCCTTAAGGCAGTGTTTGGAATAGCCTGAGTTCTGGGTCAGAATTCATTGTTTTGACCCATTTCCCTTCTCAACTCAGTTTTAAGAAGCTTTGCAAGGAATTTGGTTTAAGTGGTTCTAGCAAATTCAGCTTTCAAAGGTGTTTGGACTAGTGCAGTGGTGGGTCAAGAGTGGGTCTTACGCACTTTGACTTTTGAAGTCAAATTTCTTTTTGTAGTTTAAAATTAGTTTTGATCATGTTTTTAATGGGTACAAGAGTTCTCAAAAGTTGGATATATGTTTTTGAAGTCTGCCACTGTTGAGCCTGCACTAGTACAGCAGACCTCATGGAGCTTTTTCACAAGCTTGTTGCAAGCTTGTGAAAGCTCCTTAGAAGCAAGATACAGGGGCATTTGGTAGCTGCCTTGGTGGACTCCTAGTCCCACCAAGCTCAGGAGCTCATTTCCCTTGGAGCTTATTCAAAATAAGCTGAGAAAACACCCTCTTGGGCCTGTTCTGTCCCCAACCTGTCTGTTGTTGCAATCCCTTCAGCAGCTAAGTCTTTACTTTTTGTTTCAAGTACTTTTTAGTATTGTTAGTTAGCTTAATTAGGTTTATATTTTCTTAATAGTTTAGCTAGCATAGGTTTAGTGTAGATTTAAATTGTCTAAATTCCCCTTAGTGCTTACTGTTAGAAACTTAGTGCTTATCTTCCTTAAATCTCAATTTAGGACTCCCCCTAGATTGTCATTTGCTAGCTGTTTCCCCACCCCAGTTTGTTTTTGGCTTATTTTAGGTGGATAATCTCAATTGTTTAGCTTATTGTTTCATAAATTTGCTTACTAACAACTTGTCATTGCTTTATTTAAGCTCATCTGCAACTAAGGGGTGTTTGGTTGTTTGCTTATAATGCTTGTTTAATATGAGAGGTGTGTAGCTTGTTTACTTGGCAAATCAGTTGCAATAAGCTGTCAAAACAGCTTATTGAATATCTTTCTTTCAAAAAGTTTTTACAAAAGTTCCTAGAATTGGTCTCATTTTCAAGCTTCAAAAGAAAAGTTAGAAAATAAAATAAAGTGCCAAAAAGGAGAGGAGCTGGATTCGAACAAGTGACCTCTCAGTCTCTTTCCCACGCACACAGCACACACACTCCAACCATCTGCCCTTGGGTCTTCTTTGTGTTTAACTTTGCACATTTAATTACTTAAGGACCTTAGACAGTTTTAACTATAAGCCCTTTTGAGCTTATTTCCAGCTTATTTTCAAAAGCAACACCCACCTTTTTAATTTTTCTTAGGTTCAGTACCCTTTAAAGTAGTTTTTGTGATTTTCTCAGATTTTTCAAAAATGTTTTAGTATTTTTAATCATTTAATTAGTTTAAATTCGTTTTTAATTCATAATAAATAAAATAAAACTCGAAAAAATACCCGGCTTTTTCCTAAAATTATTTTTAGTCAATTAGAATGTAGGAAAATTGTTTTTACACTCGTAGGACTTTTATTTTACAAATTTTACGTTTTTACTTGCGCACTCGCGTAATTTTTACATATAACGTGCGTTTTCATTCTGGGTCACGTTTTTAGGTAATTTAGGTTTACGTTTTTAATTAAAATAGTTTATTTAAGTTATTTTGTTTTATAAATCTAGAAAAACATTATTTTAAAGATAGTGATAGCGTTTATTTAATATATTTTATCTTTTTAATTTTCTTTAATTTGCATTTAAGCCCCTGTAATTTATATACTTTTTCTTTAGTTATAATCGATCATATCTCTTTTCCGTTCAAATCCTCTCGATCACTATTCGTTTGGTGATTCATCGCACAGCTCGTTGGGACATAACGACCCGGGGAAACACTATACTCTCCTGATCTTCATTGCATTTGGTTCCAGGCTGTTTTAAGTTTGTTACGGTTGACCATTCACAAGTGGTCGGCTTGTGTGATAAAACTTGATTGTATGGCGCCGAATCACTTTGTATTTCAAGTATTCAGTGTATAATAAAACTTTTGTGATAATCTATTTCAGTGTTAAGTTTTAATTTCAGTTTATGCATTTTTAAAGTTCAAATTCTCAAAATTATTTGAATGTTGTTAGGTGGTTGTTATTAAGGACTGAGTAAGCCCACATAAGCTCCTAGATAGCTTATTAAAGCTATTAGATACTTTAAAATTCAGTTTAGAAGAAAAAACCAAAAATCACCAAAAATACAAATAAATTAGTGAAAAATCAAAAATCTATGGTGAAGGTGATCAAAAAGCTGGAGCAGGGTTGATTGTGGATGGCCTTGGTTTAGTGCTTCTTGGGAAGCTATAGGAAGTTGTTTCAGTCCTTGGTTCTCAGTTTTGAGCTTGGAAGCCACTTGTAAGCCTTTTGCTCATTTTTGGCATTTCACTGTTTGAGTTGTTCATAAGCTTAAATCTTTGTGTTTTATTGTTCATTAGTTATAGTTAAGTATAATTAACCATTAAAAATAGTTGCTTGTTCCTTTTAACTTGTAGTTACCAAAAATCTCATTTTAACAGTTAAATTAGCATAAGTGTAAATTCTTAGTTATATGTTGTTATTGTTATTGTTTAATGTTCCTTTAGTCCAATTAAATGATAATATAAGTTCTGCAATCAGCTGAATGGTCTTAATTTGTGTAATCTTTTGAAATTCACAAAAGCAGTCAAGTTAAAAGGTGTTTGGATTCATTGTGTTTACTGTGTTAGAGGTTGTTTGAATTGTTGCTTGTGTTTGTTTCCTGTCACACTTGGTCCTAATATCTCATTTCAACAAGAAAAACCAGTCCTTGTTTGAGAGAAAGTCAAAAATACTTTTAATCTCTTCTTACTAGTTAACTGTTAAGATTTTAAAGGTAAAACTCATCATAGTTGCTTAAAATATGGTAACTTAGCTTAATTTCATCATAATTTAGGTTAATACAACATAATCAGTTAGTAGTATTGATTTAAAGTTCATCTTAGTCAACATATTAGTGTAAGATAAAAAGTCAAAATTTCATTTTGGTCGTTTTTGAATAAACTAGAAACTTTTATATAGGACTTAATAGTAGTTTTCAAGATTTGAGCTCTTGGTATCTCAATATTCAACTCCTTATCTCTGTCATAGTATTTTTTATATTTTCTAGTTCAGCTTTTTAATAGCTTATTTCCTAGCTTCTTTTGGACCCTTGTCTGAAAATGTGCTATGTGCACAGTTGAGCTAGCCACTTTCACAAGCTTACACAGAGCTTATCAGTGGGACCCAAGCTTTGAACCTTGGCTTTTTGGAAAGCTTACCTAGCCATTTCAAGGTTCCAGTGCTTATATTCTACTTTCTAGCTTATTAGATAGGGCTGCACTTAGATTCTTTTTTTGTCCCATTTATCAGTTGATACTGACTCAGCTTAAGCTGAGCAGTGAACTGGACCCTTTTTCACAAGCTCTTTATAAGCTCTCCAGTTGTCCCCACGGTGTAAGCTTTGGCTTTTTGGGAAGCCCACCTAGCCAGCTTGTTGACTCAGCCTTTGTTTTGAGCTTAGGAGCTTTTGCCCTTAGCTTATTTTGACCTTGAAAAACTCCACAGGTCTGTTTGGTTTGTAAGTTTAGTGTTTGTGCTTATTAGCTTATTAGAGCTTTTCAGTGTGCTTATTTGTGTTTTCTAGCTTAATATAAGTAGCATTAGCTTGTTTATAGCTTATTTCAGCTTTGGTTCCAATTTGTAAGCTTGTTTGAGCTTATATCTTCAATATAAGCTCATACTCAAAACTGTTGAGCTTTTAAGCTCTTAATCAGCTTATTTTTAGTTTGTAAAATTTTTGTTTTCATTAAAGTAGCTTATAATCAGTAGTATAATAGTTTTCAAAAAAGAAAAACCACAAAAACATCATTTTAAATATAGTGATAGCGTTTATTTAATATTAATTAGCTTTTTGATTTTTCTTTTCAGCTTATTATTAAGCATATTCTGTTTTTATAATTTTCTTAGTTTTCTGTCACCTTAGGATATTTTTAGAAAAAGTTTCATAATTTTCTCATCTTGTTTAGTATTTATTAGAATTTAAAATAGTTAAAAGTATTAAATAATTAGTAATAAATAAGTAAAAAGCATAAAAAATATCTTTTCATTTTTAAAATTAGTTTTATAATATTCTAGATTTTTCTAAGTTAAAATTTCATTTTTCTAGTTTTATTTCATATTTTATTATATTTTAGAGTATTATTAAATAGTTTAAAATAGTTTTTAATTAATAATAATTAAATAAATAGTTGTAAAAATAATTTTATTTTTCTAATAATTTTATTTTATTTTTAGGATTCCAAAAATGTCATTTTCATATTTTTAGGCCTTTTATTTCTTAGAACTCACTTTTTATTTTGTACGTTTACGTAGTTTTTAATCGTACGTATTTACGTTTGTTTTATCTGATTGTTGTGCTTATCAATTCTGTATCCAATACATTCCAATCAATCAGTAGTGTAATTTTCCATCAAAATCTTTACCGATCACTATCCTTAGTGATCATTCTATCATCTGAATTTGTTCAAACACCATTCATCCTCCGTGGGACTTAACGACCCAGGAATCCACTATATTCCTCTGATCTCAATTGCATTTGTTTCTGAACTGTTTTAAGTTTGTTACGGTTGACCATTCACAAGTGGTTAGCTTGTGTGATTAAACTTGACTGTCTGGAGGCCAATCAAATTTTTGGCGCCGCTGCCGGGGAGGCTGTAAGCGTGTTCTAAGCATTTCCAGATCCATTCTTGCACATATACCACCTTTTTGTAAACAGTTTTTTTTTGTAAAGTTAATCAAAATCAAAAAGTTCATTAACACTTTTCCTAAAGTGTTAAAAACACAAAAAAAAATAAAAATATATATATATATATATATATATATATATATATATATATATATATATATATATATATATATATATATATATATATAAAACAACAAAACAATCGTAGCGTTTTCTTTCTTGTATTTCCTTTAAGGTGATTCTTAAAGAGATACGATTTGGTTAAACGAGACGATACCAAAAATATTGTCCAAAAGTTTTTAAACCCTTAGCACAAATCTATACCTACGTCTTTTCAGTGGTACTTAATAAATACATAAAAATCAACCACCGCAAATCAAGGCAGTACACCTACTAACTGGGGGTGTGACCATAATAAGTTCCCGAACAACAGATTTAAAACTTGCCTTTGTGTCCTTGTGATTTGGTGTACCTTTTTCAAAGAAGCCATTTCATTTGTGATTATTGGTTAATTTCACTTGTCGTTTTGCCTCGCATTTGTTTTGAAAACTGATTTTTATACTTAGTGCATGCGCACTCGTTCTTCCAGTTCTACAAGTCCACTTTCTGAGCTTGCAAATATTCCTCGTAGACGTAGAGGACGTTCTGCTCCTTCAGCCGTGACTGAGGAACGTCTACCACCACCACCCCTTGTCGTAATGGCAGAAGATAAGCCTATGAATGAGCTTCTCCAAGCACCCATCGAGGGTTACGGAGATGCCATTATTGTTCCAGCCATCGTGGCTGATACCTTTGAGCTCAAAACCGGGTTGCTTAAACTGGTAACCCAAAGCCAATTTTATGGTTTTGAGCGGGATGATCCTCATGCACATATTCGATGGTTTAACAAGATTGCATCTACCATCAAATACAAGAATGTCCCACATGAAGCAATTAAGCTTCTTCTGTTCCCATTTTCTCTAGAGGGACAAGCCCGGAATTGGCTGGAGAAACAACCCCCTCGTTCCATTGAGACATGGGAGGATCTAGTCACCAAGTTCGTTAACGAATTCTATCCTCCATCCCGAACTACAAGTCTTAAGAATGAGATAATGAAGTTTTCTCAAAGATTTGATGAATCATTCGGGGAGGCATGGGATCGTTACAAAGAGTTGCTTCGCAAGTGTCCGCATCATGGTTTTACCGAGTTAATGCAAATGGATACTTTCTACAATGGTCTGAACCAGACTAACCAAGACTCTTTAAATGCCTCCGCGGGAGGTAATTTCCTGAGCAAGACCACAAAAGAAGCCTTGCAAATCATTGAAAACAAGTCCCAGGTCCGCCCTTTCCGAGCAAAGACATATCAGTCTCAGTCTAATGCTGGACCTTCTACTTCATCTCCCGTGAGTACATCTAGCACCGATGCTAAGATTGACAAACTCACGGATATTGTTCAGGCTTTGGTTCTTGCTAACCAAAAGAAAGTGACCTTCACACAGACACCATCACATGGTGAAGTGAAGAAAGTTGAGGTTTGTGTTACTTGTGGTGGCCCTCATGCATACTACAACTATACTGCCACCGATGGTAGTCCATTTGAAGCCAATGCTCTAGCCGGTACTTCACATCAGGGAGGTAATCAATACCGTCCTCAAAATGAACCAAACTACCGTGCTAACACTTATCAGGCACCACCCGGTTTTAACCAGAATCCTAACCGGAATCAGAATCAGTCTAGAATGAACCAAGGTTATCAAAACCAAGGTAATTTCTATCCCGGACCAAATCAAGGTTTCCAACATCAAGGAAATCTTAATCAAAACACTTTCAATCGAGGGAATCAATTTCAGGGAATATGAATCCTAATCAAGGGAATTTTGGCTATAATCAGAACATACGGCCTCAAATTATCCCTCCACCTCCTCCAGTATCAACATCTGATGAGCTTTTAAATCAACTCATGAAGTCTCAAGAGGAGACAAACAGGTTGTTGGTCAGTCAGATCGCTGAATTAAAGAAGTCTTTAAATGATCAACCCTCGGGCTCAGGAAAACTTCCGAGCAACACGATCGCTAACCCGAGGGGCGATGCAAAGGCGATCACAACCAGAAGTGGTGTTTCATACAATGGACCCACTATTCCTACTACCTCTTCTTCTTCTCTCCCAAAGGTAGTAGAAAGTGAACCTAAGACGCACAATGGACCTTCGACTCCAATGCCTCCTCCACTAGGAGCAATGAGTCAAGTTACCAAGGATACAACGGACAAGGTGCATTTCTCAAGCCCACGAAGTACCGCACACGTCCCACCTTCGGTAGTCCAAGCTTTAAGTCCGGAACCCGAAGTTCCGAAGACAAATTCTGAGCCAGAAATGATTTCCGTCCCGGCTCAAAAGTCTAATCAACTTCCTTACCCATCAAGATTGCATGATGAGAAGCTCAAAGACAAAACCAAAGAGCAAATGGAAAAAAATTTCCAAATTTTCAATGAACTGCACTTTGATATAAGCTTCGTTGATGCTCTCGTTCTAATGCCCAAATTTGCATCCACGCTTAAAGGCTTACTGAGCAACAAAGATAAGCTATCTGAGATGGCTAAAACCCCTCTCAATGAGCAATGCTCAGCGGTCCTTCTCAAGAAGCTTCCTAAAAAGCTTGAAGACCCTGGCAAGTTTTTAATCCCGTGTGATTTCTTGGGGATGGTTCAATGCTCCGCCTTGGCAGATCTTGGCGCTAGTATTAACCTCATGCCACTCTCAGTATGGAAGAAACTGTCTCTTCCGGAACTTACTCCTACTTGTATGACACTTGAGCTAGCGGAATGTACCATAACTCGTCCACTTGGAATAGCCGAGGATGTCGTGGTAAAAGTAGGGAAGTTTCATTTTCCTACTGATTTTGTTGTAGTAGACTTTGATGCAGATCCTAGAGTTCCCCTCATCTTAGGGAGAGCTTTCTTAAGAACGAGCCGTGCTCTAATTGATGTATTTGCTGAAGAGTTGACTATACGAGTTGATAACGAAGAACTCACGTTTAATATCAATCAGAACACCAAACCTCTATCCAAACATAGTGTTGCCACAATTGATCAAAAATCTGAAAGAATCAATGCAACACTCTCAAATTTCACGGTTAAGAGGAGTCACCAAAAACGTGCTGAGCTAAAAACTTTGAAAATCAACCCTGGTTCAAACAAATGGTTTGAAAGTTGTACCAAAGGAGTCAAGAGTGTTCTTGATGATGATGATCTAGAATCGGAGACTTTATCAGAAGTAGTGGAAATTGCTAGCTCTAAGAGCACACCACTTGTCCCACCTCCGGAACCAGTTTATCGTATTGAGTTTGTTAACTCTGTGGATGAAACTGAATTCTCTTCAAATGATCCATCATCCATTTCATCTCCAGATCCAATTGTTTCCGACTATTCCATTTCTTCTCTCACACCGGATGAGGAAGATGACAACTTTTGGAATGAAGTCGATGCTTTTCTAAGTGATGAGTCAATCCCAACAGGAGTTGATGATGCTTACTTAGATTCAGAGGGGGACATCCTTTTTCTTGAAAGTTTATTAAACGAAGAATCGTCCCCAACCCTCCCTTCCGAACATCTTATTGACAATCACCATACAAGCTTCAAGTTTAAGCTTAAAAATGTCAAAAATGGTGATTTGCTTCTTTCTAATGAGGAATGGACATGCATTGTAATGCACATATTTATTCCATTCTTCACAAATGGTGTGGTTGCTCTTTCCCTTTTCTCCTTCGGGAATGAGGACACCATCTATGACCCCGGTATCATCCTTTATAGTTTCTACTATTAAAAATACCGGTTGTATCTCGTCGGTGTGGAACTTTCTGATGTTCATATACACTATGAACGAAAGTCCGATCGAGATTGGTTTTCCACGTTACTTTCCCCATGAACCAATGAATGCGAGGATCGAGTCAAGCTAGCGACTCGGGAATCAAAAACAGTAGCACACCATATGGGTTTTCACCCATATTTCTGTCTTCTTTCTCTGTTCTACCACCCTAGTGTGGGGGAGTTGCCCCCCGCTATATATAAAAAAAATAAAAAAAAAATAATGGCCGTAGTATTTCCCTTTTACGTTCTTTGTTTCGGCATAACCGCCGGTACTTTGAATATTGAGGGCAATATTCATTTCTAAGTGTGGGGGGGAATTCTCACGAATTTTATCATATGTATTATCCACCCAATTCCCCCATTTTTGGCCAAATTTTTTTTTGGAGCAAGTGTTTTTCACTTACTCAACAAATGGTAATCAGTCCGCCATGTCTAACCCACATAAGGATTGGCTAATCCAGGAGCAAACGGCTCTTGGTAAAGATATATCAAATCCGTTTATGGCTTGCAATTTGCCCAAAATTGTATGGTGTTCAGCTCACCATATCCTAAAAAGTAAAGAGTTGGCTAGCCCGCAAGTTTATGGCTTGTGGTAAAGGCAGTGGAAAAACCATAATTGGTAATCGGCTCACCAAAGATAATACTGATAATTTATCTAAGAGTTGGCTAGTCCAGAAGCAAACGGCTTCTGGTAAAGACAAATCAAATCCGTTTACAGCTTATGATTTGCTCAAAATCATTTGGTTATCATTGTACCAAAGTTCTTACTTGAACTGAAACAATTGGCTACTCCAGAAGTGATGGATTTTGGTAAAGAGTTCTTTAAAATCCATTAAAGTTTTAAAACATTGCTAGGGACTAGCAATATCTCAGTGTGGGGGATTGATGAGTGTCTAAATACTCATCATTTTTGTACCATCTAAACTGCAAAAACATCTGAAAACACTCAGAAATGCATCAAAATGATGAAAATATCACAAACAAGTGTTTTATGTGTTTTAAATGCAAAAATATCAAAATCAGATGAAAAACGTATCAAGTTTGCAAAATTGGCAGTTTTAGTCCCCCAAGTTTTAAAAGTTGTCAAAAACAGTCCCTGGTAAATCAAAATAAAGAAAAATATCATTCAAGGTCCCTGAATTATTCTAAGTTGTCAAAAATGGTCTTTGAATGAATCTTTGGTCAAATGGCAGAAAGGGTCCCTCAAGTTTGAAAAATGGCAAAATTAGTCCTTGGATATTTTAAAATGGAAAATTATCAAATATTATCCTTGTACTATTAAAGTTTGGCAGAATTGGTCCTTATTATAACTTTGGAAAAATGGCAGTTTTGGTCCTTCAATTTTCAGAAAAATGCAAAATTGGTCCTTGTATTAATAAGCATCCAAACCGGACCCCTTTTAATATCCAAACCCAAGTCCAGTTGGCCCAACCTTAGCCCAACCCACCACTTGGACCTTGAACCTTGGACCTTGAACCCCCCTTGAGCCAGTCAAATAACATTTTGATCCCAGTCATAACCAATTGTGACCCCCCCCCCCCCCTTTACTAATAAAACGCGGTCAAAGAAAGTCAAAAAACCAGGCACTGTGCATCCCTTACCTCATTGTCGCGCCAAAATCCAGATACCATGGTGGTTTCCTTGATTTGCTCTATCCACCCTTTACACCTGTCTCACCACTTGTATACCAACCCCCCTCCACCTTCACAATATCCCAAAATCTCATTAATGGTTAAAACCTGCTAGAGACTTTTGGCGCCAAAAATTACACTTGGATGGATATGATGATTTTTGAGGATCCAATGGCTGGAAAGAGGTGGGAAAGTCTCAGAGATGTCGACAAGAGTCATAAAGATCATTATAAAGAGAGGGGAAGCAATGTAGTAACATATCTAGAATAATTTAGTTTTCTTTAGTCGTTTTTAGCTTACTTTTAAATTCCAGTGTAGCTTTAAGCTTTTAAGCTTTGTATTTCAAGTATTCAGTGTATAATAAAACTTTTGTGATAATCAATTTCAGTGTTAAGTTTTAATTTCAGTTTATGCATTTTTAAAGTTCAAATTCTCAAAAATATTTGAATGTTGTTAGGTGGTTGTTATTAAGGACTGAGTAAGCCCACATAAGCTCCTAGATAGCTTATTAAAGCTATTAGATACTTTAAAATTCAGTTTAGAAGAAAAAACCAAAAATCACCAAAAATACAAATAAATTAGTGAAAAATCAAAAATCTATGGTGAAGGTGATCAAAAAGCTGGAGCAGGGTTGATTGTGGATGGCCTTGGTTTAGTGCTTCTTGGGAAGCTATAGGAAGTTGTTTCAGTCCTTGGTTCTCAGTTTTGAGCTTGGAAGCCACTTGTAAGCCTTTTGCTCATTTTTGGCATTTCACTGTTTGAGTTGTTCATAAGCTTAAATCTTTGTGTTTTATTGTTCATTAGTTATAGTTAAGTATAATTAACCATTAAAAATAGTTGCTTGTTCCTTTTAACTTGTAGTTACCAAAAATCTCATTTTAACAGTTAAATTAGCATAAGTGTAAATTCTTAGTTATATGTTGTTATTGTTATTGTTTAATGTTCCTTTAGTCCAATTAAATGATAATATAAGTTCTGCAATCAGCTGAATGGTCTTAATTTGTGTAATCTTTTGAAATTCACAAAAGCAGTCAAGTTAAAAGGTGTTTGGATTCATTGTGTTTACTGTGTTAGAGGTTGTTTGAATTGTTGCTTGTGTTTGTTTCCTGTCACACTTGGTCCTAATATCTCATTTCAACAAGAAAAACCATTCCTTGTTTGAGAGAAAGTCAAAAATACTTTTAATCTCTTCTTACTAGTTAACTGTTAAGATTTTAAAGGTAAAACTCATCATAGTTGCTTAAAATATGGTAACTTAGCTTAATTTCATCATAATTTAGGTTAATACAACATAATCAGTTAGTAGTATTGATTTAAAGTTCATCTTAGTCAACATATTAGTGTAAGATAAAAAGTCAAAATTTCATTTTGGTCGTTTTTGAATAAACTAGAAACTTTTATATAGGACTTAATAGTAGTTTTCAAGATTTGAGCTCTTGGTATCTCAATATTCAACTGCTTATCTCTGTCATAGTATTTTTTATATTTTCTAGTTCAACTTTTTAATAGCTTATTTCCTAGCTTCTTTTGGACCCTTGTCTGAAAATGTGCTCTGTGCACAGTTGAGCTAGCCACTTTCACAAGCTCACACAGAGCTTATCAGTGGGACCCAAGCTTTGAACCTTGGCTTTTTGGAAAGCTTACCTAGCCATTTCAAGGTTCCAGTGCTTATATTCTACTTTCTAGCTTATTAGATAGGGCTGCACTTCGATTCTTTTTTTGTCCCATTTATCAGTTGATACTGACTCAGCTTAAGCTGAGCAGTGAACTGGACCCTTTTTCACAAGCTCTTTATAAGCTCTCCAGTTGTCCCCATAGTGTAAGCTTTGGCTTTTTGGGAAGCCCACCTAGCCAGCTTGTTGACTCAGCCTTTGTTTTGAGCTTAGGAGCTTTTGCCCTTAGCTTATTTTGACCTTGAAAAACTCCACAGGTCTGTTTGGTTTGTAAGTTTAGTGTTTGTGCTTATTAGCTTATTAGAGCTTTTCAGTGTGCTTATTTGTGTTTTCTAGCTTAATATAAGTAGCATTAGCTTGTTTATAGCTTATTTCAGCTTTGGTTCCAATTTGTAAGCTTGTTTGAGCTTAAATCTTCAATATAAGCTCATACTCAAAACTGTTGAGCTTTTAAGCTCTTAATCAGCTTATTTTTAGTTTGTAAAATTTTTGTTTTCATTAAAGTAGCTTATAATCAGTAGTATAATAGTTTTCAAAAAAAGAAAAACCACAAAAACATCATTTTAAATATAGTGATAGCGTTTATTTAATATTAATTAGCTTTTTGATTTTTCTTTTCAGCTTATTATTAAGCATATTCTGTTTTTATAATTTTCTTAGTTTTCTGTCACCTTAGGATATTTTTAGAAAAAGTTTTATAATTTTCTCATCTTGTTTAGTATTTATTAGAATTTAAAATAGTTAAAAGTATTAAATAATTAGTAATAAATAAGTAAAAAGCATAAAAAATATCTTTTCATTTTTTAAATTAGTTTTATAATATTCTAGATTTTTCTAAGTTAAAATTTCATTTTTCTAGTTTTATTTCATATTTTATTATATTTTAGAGTATTATTAAATAGTTTAAAATAGTTTTTAATTAATAATAATTAAATAAATAGTTGTAAAAATAATTTTATTTTTCTAATAATTTTCTTTTATTTTTAGGATTCCAAAAATGTCATTTTCATATTTTTAGGCCTTTTATTTCTTAGAACTCACTTTTTATTTTGTACGTTTACGTAGTTTTTAATCGTACGTATTTACGTTTGTTTTATCTGATTGTTGTGCTTATCAATTCTGTATCCAATACATTCCAATCAATCAGTAGTGTAATTTTCCATCAAAATCTTTACTGATCACTATCCTTAGTGATCATTCTATCATCTGAATTTGTTCAAACACCATTCATCCTCCATGGGACTTAACGACCCAGGAATCCACTATATTCCTCTGATCTTAATTGCATTTGTTTCTGAACTGTTTTAAGTTTGTTACGGTTGACCATTCACAAGTGGTTAGCTTGTGTGATTAAACTTGACTGTCTGGAGGCCAATCACTTTCTCTATAGATGAATTCTTTTCATCAAATGGAAACGTTAATATCCCTACATATGTTTCTCGTGTTTGGCAAGCGGTTATTTGGTCTACCGGGTACTTCATTTGGAAAGAAAGAAATGCTCGTGTGTCTAGTAATAAGATAACAAGTACTAACAAGATTGTTCAAGACATTCAATTAAAAAACTTTGAGTGGATTGTGCGTGGATCCAATAAGTATAAAGAGATTGATTGGCAACAATGGTTATGGGACCCTATAAATTTGCGACTGCAGTAAGTGTATGATCAGTTATGTGTCAGTTCAGGTTCTAAATTTGCTGTGATAGCTAACTTCATGGTGCTGTGAGGTCTGCACTTTTCTGGGTCTGATGGACCGCAACTTTTTCCTGTGTTTGGATGTTCATCTTGGGTCTTCATATAAGGTTCTGCAATATGTCTTTTATATTTGCATTTGTTCCTTTCTTTGTCTAGTTTGAGATTTATGATTGGTCCAGGTTCATAGGTGAATCCTCTTTGGTGGGTCTGGTCTTTTGCTTTCACTTTGTGACATTGACTCGTTTGGTATTTGTGTAATAGTCAAATGCCTTTTCAATGTTTTATTTCTTTAGCTCAAGTGCTAGTGAGTTTGTGGTTTTCTTTCTTGCGTCTTTTGGGTCTCGTCCTCTTTTAATTAGCTTGTTTAATTGAGAAGGTATGCCGTGTATTGTATTCTTGCCCTATTTTTGGGTCTTTTATATATTGTTGCCTTTCTAAAAAAAATTTGATAAAAAAATATAGATGGCTAAGATTAGTTCATTAGATTTATGACAAATATGTGATCTATATTGATCTCAACTCACACAAACAATATGAATCAGGTAATCAACTTTAGGATGATCAAATAAACCCTAACTATTTGTATAATTAACTTGTTTTAGAACTCATGTATGTACAGGATTAGCAAGATAGTATAACGGGTAATAATATTTCAATAGCTTTGGTTTGAAGTTAAATATTGTGAAATTTTATAAATTCATGATTTTGTAATGTTTAAGATTTTTTTATAAAAATATATTAAATTTTTAATACTTATATTCTTCCTCTGTCACAAAATATAAGTTCACTTTGCTATTTTTTGTTGTTTCAGAATTAATATTCACTTTTAGTTTTAACAAATCAAAATACTTCTAAGTGGATGAGAATAAAATTTTATTGGTGAATATTGTAAGGGGCTCATTTTTTTAAAACTTTATAAAGTATGAAAGTGCACAGTTAATTTGAGACGGAGAAAGTAGTTATAATACTCGTGCACACACGAGTTTTTACATATTTTTTTCATAATGTGTTAATATCGATTAATATTTTGTAAAGATTTTTGTTGCACGAAAGATTTGACTTTTTTTAACTGACATGTTGTTTAGGTTAATCTTGTTTAAATTTAATTATTGATATCATATTCTAAACATTATGTGTGTTTACTAGCTTATAATGACTTTTGAAAAAAAAATTATTGCCGTTATATATGTACAATCTTGTCTATTTATTTTCATCTCACATTAACCCGTGAGGTCTTGTCTTCATTTGATATTTATATTACTGTAAAAATTAATTTAAGCCGTATTTAATTTTCAAACCCGTGCGCATGTTAAACTAATAAAGAAGAAATAACATGAGACGTTATTAAATCCATTAATTTAATAAAAACTGATTATAATATTTATAAATAACAACATATATGTTGTATTTTCTAATAAAATATAAAGTATAAGAGGTATAAAATCTAGAGGGTATTTATTAAATTTATGAAGTCATTAAAAAACATGAAAACCGATAAGTACACTTAAGTTCATATAATTTATTTGATTTCTTTAACTAAAATTTTATTAATTACCCTATTTTTATTACAAAACTGACACCATGTGTTTTTATGTATATTTATTTTGTTTGAAAAAATTTGGATGAGTTTGACCAAGTTGAATCTAAGTTTGACTTTTATTACTCCTTTCGTCTCATAATAATTGTCCACTTTTACTTTTTTGAGTCTTTCTTGCTCAACTTTGACCGTTAATATTTTTATTTGTGTTATATAATACTCGATGAAAATTATGTCAAATGAAAATATATTAAAAAAAACAATTTATTCATATAATTTTCATCAAGTATTATATTACACAAATAAAAATATTTATGGTTAAATTTGAATAAAAAAGACATAAAAAAATCAAAATAAATAATTATTATGAGACGGAGGTAGTAACTAATAAGAATGTTCAATTTTACTATATAAGGAGAATGATGCACTGTCATTTGTTGTTTTGAGTTTTTCAACCTTCCTTTCCTAACTTTTAGACATTTAACAAAAGCTATATAAAATTACCAAAATAAAAAAGGGTATTATTTCTACCTATTATACCCTTTATCCTCTTTTTACCCACCCCACCAACCCCCCACCCCTTATCCTCTTTTACCCACTTTATTAATGAAAAAAGATGTTTTTTTTTTTTTTAATTTATTTTATGTCCCGTATTTTTTGTCTTTTAATAATTTTGACTTGTCAATTTTATATTTTATGTTTCGTACTTTTTATTCCACAATTTTATAACAAAAATAAAATTAAAAAAAGTTAAAAAAAAAAAATAAAAGAAAGTTACGCCGTCACGGCGTCACCCGACCACCTCACCGCCACATCAACTTTGCAAAAATACCTCATAATATACAACACACTCTCACAAACAAAAGAAAGTTAAGCGTAATGGTCATCACCTAATCAAACACATAAAAATACTCACTTAATACAAAATTACCCCATAATATACAACACTCTCACAAACAAACAAAAAAAAATATGCATTTCGTGAAGTGGTGCAGACCACCCATTTGAGTCCAGTGTTCTTGGAGCGCGGTCGTTGGGGTGGTAGTGGTCACCACCATGTGTGTAGTAGCACCACACACGTTCTAAGTCACCATAATGGCTGGTCAGGGTATTAAAATCTCTTTTGGAAAGGGGCATGACGTACCTCCCCCTAAAATAATGAAATAAAATACAAGATTGTTGTAAAGAAATGATGGTAGTAGATCTTGATTACTCATTTACCCTTGGATAATCAATTATGTTGCACCCATATGAAACTTATAATCTTGAAGTAAATTACTCGACTCGTAGGTGATCAGCCAAATAAAGCATTAGAAACGAACAGAAATAATCAGGCAATCATCCTTCAACAACAAATTCAGACACACATTCCCAACATGCTAGTAATAGAGTAAAAGATCATTTGAAACGTTAATCATTTAGCTCTTATACCTTAAAAGATGAGGATATCTCATTCATTTGTGGCCTAAACAATACCATCTCGTGCTGATCACATATCAAATCGTTATAGAGATAAAGCATATTAGCTTAAACCTTCTGTTATTGAGTTAGTACATAAGCACATTATTCCTTAGTGGTCAAAAATGGAATACTGTGACTATCTCGCCAATTTTAAGATACCAACACCAAGTACAAAAGCAAACGCCCAAAAAGTGGTATAATGCACACTGCTTCTACTTTCGCATCATCAAAACTGTTGTTCTCTCATCCTGGCTTCCTAGGATTACAACTTGAGAACAAGGCCAATAGGACAGTGATCACTGCCTGTAACGTCCGGGAGAATGTAAGAGTCATGGACATTATCTGCAATAGATTCTGATACAAGGAAGTAGTCTAGCCTCCATCCTGTTCAAAATTTAGCATACAGAAGATAAAAGTGAAACATAAGATATTAAAACTATAATCATCCATCAGATCAGCTTGCATTTAGTGTTTTCAATATCAAGTTGTAACAATGAGACGAAACATAAGTTTTATATCATATAAGTAACTTATAGGAAGAAAGTACCTTTGTTGGTTTTTCGCCCACCATGTCTGAAACCCCAGTAAGTATAGCCTACAACATTAGGGTGACGTTTTCGGAAGGTGTCAACAAAACCCTTATTTAGAAAGTTTTCCTCAAATGAGTTTCTTTCTTCAATTGTAAAACCGGCACTTCGTTTGTTTCCCTGAACAGAATAATTGAACGATACCAAGATGAGTCAATCCTTATCATATAACTTCATCATAAAACTAGTCAAGAATGTTTCATTTCCATACAAAGACTAAATTTACGAATATAAGGTGGACTACTTACCGCAGGATTGAAGATGTCTATTTCTTCATGAGCACAGTTCAGATCACCTGTTAGAATAACAGGTTTTGACTTTTCAAGTTCCTGTATGAACAAGATCAATACTCGGTATTCTCCACACATGAAATCATATTATATTACAGAGAACATTCCGAATATTTGTGAAGGAATTACCTTAATGTAGTTGCTAAGGCTAGGATCCCACTCTGTTATCCTGTACGACTAGATAAAAGACGCAAAATTCATGACTATGATAACAAATTAAATGTTTCATTTCTGGAAAATTTTAGATAACTTACCAGCCTTTTGAGACCATCGCCAGAATTAGGAACATATCCACTTATTAAATAAAAAGATTCAAATTCTGTTGTCACGAGCCTTCCTTCACTATCGTGATCAGATATGCCAATCCCGTATTTGACAGATAGTGGCGGTATCTGAAGAATGACAATTTATCAAGATATTTTATTATCATCAGATAAAATCCTTGAATTAGTACTTTAACAAATGATAACTTGTGACATAAAATAAAATGTTATGGAGGAATGAGAATACCCTTGAGATAATTGCAGTACCAGAGTAGCCAAGCTTAGAGACACTACAAGTCCAGAAGCTATTATCATATCCTTCCAGAAGGCGCTCTTTTATTGCCTCTACATCTTTCTCCTGCAATTTGCGAAAGATACTATGTCAAAAGGTAAGAATATAGACAGCAGCCAAGTATAGTGCAAATTTAAATTTCATACCAACAAATTGCACATGTTTCTCCCATTTTCGCATTTATAATCTGTGCATCTAACTAAGGGTCTAATGGTAATTAAACAAGCCATTTTAGCAATGAAAATTGTTCTTATTTCTTTAACCAATAGTTTCTTGTATTAATGATGCATACTAGACATGGTAAGATGGACGGGTCAGATGGGTTGAGTAACGGGTCAAAATGGTTCGGATCGGATTTTAGTAACAAACTTGACATGTTCCCCTTTAAGCTTAACTTTTTATTTGACCAGTTGACCGAGTAAGAACAAACGCTATCCAATCGACCTAGACATAAGTATATGCGTCTAAAAGCATACCAACTATATTCCTAGAACCGATCCATATCATACCTGCAATTTGGTTTCTTGCAAGCAAAGTACATCAAAATCTTCTCTTTGTGCAAGTTCTAGTGCTGAAAAGCTTTCCAACTTTAGTAAGGCCCTCAAACCGTTAACATTCCAAGACATTAGCTTCACGTGTTTAACATCACGACTAAGAGGAGGCTCCCTCATAACTTTAGGATTGTAAGCTATCCAATCTTTTTGTGGCTTCTTGTGAGCAAGAACTGTCCATGGTTCCACTTGATGTTCAGAAATATCCACCTTAGTTTCAAGATCTTCAGATATAATTAGTGACCCTGAGCCTTTCTTAGTCTCTGTTTTAACTTTAGAAGTCACGGTAATGCTTATATCTGTTGCTTGTTTTGCTCGTCTTTTGACCCTTTTATCTACAGATTCTGTAGTAGTAACCTCAGCATGCTCTTCAACAGACCTACTCTTTGCCTTCCTTTTGGAACTTTTTTCACCATCAGCTTGATTCACTTCAATAGATTTTTCATCTTCAACAACAGCTCGGGGATCTTCATATAGAAACACAAAATATACTTAACAAGCAGAAGAAAGCTTAGTATACAAGATTGAGTTAATACATATTGTTCATAACCACACCATCAACTTCTTCAGCAAAGAATTGTTTGAAAGCGCATATAAGATCTTGTTTAGAACCTTTTGTTGGGCCCCCAATGCTCCTACAATTCAGAAACCTCGTTTAAGATACTTAATATCACAAACCAATGCTGTAACACTTTGCAGTAATGAAATATATGTTGGAGTTAATTCCCCTTCAACTTGAACTTAACATGCTAAAGGAAAAAATATCAAGAATCAATATAGAGGCAGTTTACTGAATGCCTGTAATTAATCTAATATCTCTTCAGCAAAATGCAAGTTTAACTAAACAAAATCATGTGTTGAGATTCTGCCAGCCTATGGAGTACCGATTAAGGGGTTACCTCAATTTCGATTTGAGCTGTTGAACTGTCATTTTCCCAATGGAATCTGGATTGTTGGCGGCACTTATATTTTCACCAATTCTATCTTTCATTGTAGATTCCTGCAATACATTAATTATACAACAACGATATTTAAAGTTACAGCATGTTCCAGTTGAAGACAAGCTTAGAAACGGAAGTGAAAAGCAATTTATATATACAACATGATCAGTACAGATAGGTTATTAACCTAGTCTTATAGAATTCAGCTGTGTAGGTCCTACTAAATGATAGATACTTGTCATGTAGTTGAACTCTTTTAAATCTTCAGTAGTAACATTCTTAAATTCGCAGTACTTCACATATAGTTTTAATGGATAACTAATCAGGAGGTCACTGATACGAATTAATCCCATACTAGGTTGTATCAAGTTACATGCTAGGTGTAGAACTCACTCCAAAAAGCTAGCTTAAAGGAGGAGGGGACACCTAGACGGCTAGACTTTATAAGCCACCAACCAATCCTATACTTGGCCGATGTGGGATTGTAACAGTCATCCAATTATCCAAGTTTTTCCAATAAGGCCACCCAATTATACAAACTACAGTACTTCATAGGCCACCATAATACACATCCCTTTTCGCATATACCAGCTTTGATTAGAAATGTGCTGAATGATAGAAATATCCTTTAGCTTTTGTATGTACATTAACTTTAAATGTTAATAACTATTTAACCAAAAAAAAAAAAAAAAAAAAAAAAAAAAAAAAAAAACCCCTTCTAAGGCCATTTTGGTTTTTTCAAAAATCTTTCTCATTCCATCTGTTTCCGCTAGATTTCAGAAAAAAACGAAGCCAGATACAATATTGTTTTGCGTATAAGGTACTTTCGGTAAATGGGTGACCTTTTTATAGGTAGCAGAAATGGATTAACCAAAACTGTCAAGTTGGGTAACTCTCATATAGCCGCATTAATAGTAGAGAAAACGGAATGACTAACAAGTAACAATATTAGTTTGAGTTGCATTTGCCACCTATTTTCCTATGAACAAGTGGAAAGGCTTTCACCTTTCCTAGAGTATTTTAAAAGCATACCCCCCTCCAAAACTATTTTATTTTGAAAAATCATATTACGATAAAAAAAAAAATGTGTGTATGGGCCAACCCAACCGAACTAGTTCTAGTATATAAAACATGACATATTTTTAATATTTCATGAAAATTGCAACATGGTTGAAATTGGAAGTTCAAAGATGCAGTGCATTGTTTTTCCAAAGTAGTGCTTCTTCTTCTTATGTATGGCGAAAAAGAGTGTTTCTTTCCCTCGAGCAGGCGTTAAAACGACTTTTTTCCCATTTCAATTTTACAGATTTCTTAAGGACTTCAAATTCACCTCTTCTCTCGCAGAAATGGTATTGCACATTAGACATAAAACCTCACTAATAACATAACATGTTTGAACCCGAACCAAACAACCCGCAACTTAACACATAACGGAAGTGCAAGTTAATGACCTGTGGGTGGATGATTGAAGAATTGTTCATGTTGGAAGTTGAACAACACCTGAGTCGTGTAAAAACTTTCCCACTAATAAAATTTGTTATTCTGAAGCTACTTGAAATCACTCCAATCCTACTACAAAAAAGTAGCACTAGTTATAAAAATGAGTAAATAATATGCACTTAATAACTAGAAAGAAAGGTTAAAATATATATATGATGATTTACCTACCTAGTGGGAATAAAGAAATTAGGAAACCCTAAGCCTAAAACTAAGGTATGATGATTCATGAGTATTTCAGATAAGTGATGGCGGTGGATGTTAAAAAATGTTACTCGTAATACCTAAAAGAAGCAATGGTAACGGAAGCCACGTGTGCATTCAAAGTGAGTGACGGAACCTTGATGACGACTACACTAACAAACTAGCCGACCAGGGGAGTTTGAGAGGGTGTTTGGGTTTGTTTTGTTTGGGTTTTCGGAAAAATAAATATTTATGTTGAAATTGCAACAACTTTAAAAAATATCCACTACAATTTCCACGAATGGAATATCATTCACTGTCCAGTGTCCACTATTATTATTATTATTATTTTAATTATTATTATTATATTTTTTTTTAATTGAAATATAAGGCTGCCCCATTAGGGCATCTCCAATGCATCAAAAGGTTTTGAGTTTAATAAAAGACCATGTCACCTCCATGTCAACAAGTCATATTTACCTTGCAATGCATTTAACTCTTACACTGTTGAATAACTTCACACACTACATATATAATAGCTTAAAAGGTACGAGAAAAACTGTGTCAGATTACCTAATATGATAAAGTGATACTTTTATACTATTATTTTATAGTTGTGAGGCCCATCAAGTACAATATGTCAGGTATAATACTCGTATGTGACTGAACAACTGACTATTCAATGTGCGAATTACGTGGACATCTACAATGGAGCGTTGAATTATTTAACATGCCAAATCATCACTTTTTCTGACATTAAACGCATCCACAGTGGTGCATTGTAGATGGCCTTAGGGGGATTCAATCCCCCTACTTTTCACTGACATGTCGGCTTTCTCTCTCCAGCTACCTTCAGGCGATTAGGTGTCCCAGTAAGGGACCAAGTTCATTTTTTTTTTTTTTAGAAAAAACATTTTTAACACAAAATAAATTTTCATTAATAATTAAAACCTTACATAATAATTCAAATAAAATTAAAACATTACGACAATACAACGACTAAACTAGTTTTGATTCTGACGATGCCAAATGTCTTCCACCAAATCGGCTTTGAGGCTAAGATAAGTTGTTTTGTTGCATATCTCCTTGGTAATTTCCAACGATTCCACATGCGTTCTTATGGGATCATAAGAACGGTGTTGCTCTGCTGGAAAGAATACGGGAGATATCGCCGCCTGTTCGTCCTGAATTATCATATTATGTAATATGATACATGTGTACATTATATGCGATAGACGCTCTTTGTCAAACCCTCTAGTCGGATATTTAATCATTAGCCACTTCTTCTTTAGTACACCAAAAGCACGTTCCACATCTTTTCTTGCTGCTTCGTGCATCGTCTTATACAATATTCGTTTGTGATCATTCGTCCCTGGATTTTTAATGGACTTCATAATAACCGACCATTCCGGATATATCCCATCAGCAAGATAATATCCGCGTTTATAAGGCACGCCGTTAGCAACGAATTCCACATCCGGTGCTCTCCCCGTTTTGAGATCATTGAAAAGAGGCGATGCACGTAAAACATTTACGTCGTTATTCATCCCGGCGACACCAAAGAACGCATGCCAAATCCATAAATCTTGGGACGCGATCGCTTCCAATAAAATGAAAGGACTTTGCCCGTGATCACCCCTACAAAATTGAGCTTTTAAAGCATGTGGGCAATTCTCTCACGGCCAATCTGTGCAATCGATGCTTCCTATCATCCCAGGAAACCCATGACTTTCGTAGTGATGAGCATAGAGTTTGTCAATGTCACTAACCGTCGGCTTTCGCAAATACTCTGCACCATATAACTCCATTATCACCTCACAAAATTTTTGAAGACACTCACGAATTGTTGACGCACCCATTTGCACGTATTCGTCTAGAGCATCAGCATTGACCCCATATGCCAATTGACGGATTGACGAAGTACACTTTATCAATGGAGAAATACCAAGTACGCTTGTACAATTAGGAGTTTGTTGGAAATAAGGTAAATGATCGGTTATATCTCGGACAATTCGTGTGAATAGTCGTCGGCTCATACGGAAACGATCATGGAATGTTGTATCGCCGTATCTTGGGGTCTCACTGAAGTAAGCATCAACTAAACGGTTATGAGCACCCACACGATCCCTACTAACTTGGGTTCGTGAGAGTTTTTCTGATGCTTGAATAGCCTCCCAGCACTCTTCCGCAAACATCATAAACTCGGTACTAACTTCGTTTTCATCATCCGATGACGAATCGGCAATGAATAGCTCGTAAGAATTAAAACTCATAGTGTGTAAAGAATATAGAGAATGTGTGAAATGAGATTTGTGAGTTTAGTGTGTAAATATGTTGTGTATTTATAGGGTAGTTTTAGTTGTATTATTATTATTTTTTAATCACAAACGGTATGTTTTTTTTTTTTTTTTTTTTTTTTTTTTTTTTTTTTTTTGGTTTGATTATGCAACGTAAATATAAACGGTAACATGCTTTTGTCTCGATCGTGCATGCGATTCATTTGGTAAATATGACCAGCGATCGAATGAAGCCACAATAGCCCGATCGAAATGAAATCGATCGCCACATAGGACGATCGAGTGTGAATCGCCTCTATTGGGGCTAGCCTAAAGGATAAGTTTAGCGCAACAATAAATAACAATGAAAAGCAATATTAGTAGTAAGAATTAGTTGTTTATTTTGATAAAGTGTTCAGTAACGTAACTTTATATAGTCATATTAGTAATTGAAAGTGCTGGTTACTCGTAAATGCTACTAGAAATAGCATTTTGATTTGAAGCGTTTAAAAAAAGTAGCAATACTAGTTGTTTGTTTTCAAACAAGCATTTTGTGCAAAACGCTAACCGCTAGTTGCTAGTTGATTCGAAACACTTTTAAACGTTTGCTACCAAACATACTTAAAATATACACTTTTTATAATAAATGTGAACACTTATTATAAAACAGAGAAAGTATTAACTAAAAATCAATTCCTAGTTAAATGTATAGTACTATAAATATAATAAATAATAGTATTAACTTGGTAAACACTTGCCAAATTATTTTATAATCTCTAGGGCAATTACATATATCCCCATTAAAACTATACTAATTATATATTTCCCCACTCAAATTTTATAATTACAAATATACTCGGTTTAATACATCTAATTATCATATATATCCATATTATTTATTTTTATATAAATATATTTGACATATGACTATTTCACCCTTTTCAATTCATCTTCAAGAAACATTTCACAATGTAAATTCATATTTCAATAGCTCTCATTTCTTTAAAAGTTTCCGACGCCCAGAGGGGAAAAAAATAATTATAGAAAACACAATATTGAAGTCAACCTAAAGAAAATAATCATGAATTCCTATTCAAACAACTCCAAATCTACATAGTAAAAAATCAAACCTACAAATCGTTTCCTCTAAAAACCTTACAGAACAACAACCTTAGAAAACAAATTGTGTTTTTAATTTCTGTTTAGTTGTTCATTTATCTTGTGTTTATATGCATAATCAACATTTTCAAAATTAATTGTCAACATCAACGATTGTCAGGTAACGTTCATATACATAAGCAATTTTTTTATACTAATTGTTCAACTATTGATTGTTTGAGAAAATAAAATTGTTCACACACATATGTAAGTTAAATATTTTTTTGACCATTTTATTAGTGTGTTACTTTAATTATAATTCACTTGTAGTACGTGTTTTTTTTATTAGAAAAAACTCAGGAAATTGATACGCATCGCCATTTGTTTTAATCAAACTATAAAAATCAAATATTTCATAAATTTGAGTGTCACAATCAAGGTTGCAAAAATCGCGAATCGGTAGTCGGGTGGTCGACCACCTTGTAGCTTGTAATCGGTTTAGGCGGGATTAATCAGTGATTAATCGGATTGGCATTTTTGGAAAATTTTGGGTATTTCTGCCAAATTTTGTGTACATCTAGCGAGTTTTATGTATTTTCGGCAAGATTTTTTTCTAAAAAACAACTTGTAATAGATTAAAACGGTTATTATAAGTGATCAAAATAAGTTTACGGTGAGTTTTGGGTACTTCTGGCAAGATTTGTGGGTTTTCGGCAAGTTTGATCATCATTGACCGCCGTTGATCGCCGTTGACAACGGTTGACCTATTGTTTTGACCCAGTTACATAAATCGGCAAGGTTGGTGGCCCTGTAGCGCTTAGGCGGTGATTAATCGGCCTTGTAAACCTTTTTTTGCAACACTGGTCACAATCATAACGACTACAGATGTGTATAATTTTGAAAAACTCTTTTGCTATATTATTTTCTTGTGAGTGCTAAAATTTCACAAAAGAAAATATGCGATTTGTAGTGTAACTTTTGATATTCATGTATGACAACTTAGGCTTTCGGTTTTAAAGTTTAAACTATCAAATGATATAGATTTTTCTGCTTTAGGATTGCTCAAACGTTCAATTATTCAGTTAAGGAGTTTGAGAAACATGTCACGGGTTCAATTTAAGCTCCTAACTAAAGGTTAATGAAACATTTTCTGATTACCTTGGGCTAGGTCTTTGAAGAAGAGTTATGGGCTGTTTGACAAAAAATATGGTTTGGCGCTGAATGAATCTACGACGCTGAATGAATCAAAGACTCTGAATGAATTTGGTTCTGAATTAAAATGAGTTATTTTACAAATGTTTTAAATTAACTCTCTGACATAAATTACTAATTTAACCTCATGTCATAGATTGAAATACACCTTTTAATAGATTGTCTCAACTTAAGATTACAATAAATAAATAAATAAATAAATAAAATAAAAATAATGCTATTTATTGATAGTGTACAATCTTTTGTTTCACAAACTTGTTAAATTATTGTGGATGACATCCAATTTGTAATCTTTGATGAATAATAATTAAAAATAAAAAGTGTATCAAAACTAAGATAGATTCTAGAATTAAAAAATGTCATAGCTTACATATACTCATTAAATAAATAGACAAATAGAAAATTAATATTAAAAATAAGGTTACACATATGAATTGGGGTGAAGTGTTAAATCAGTGAATGGTTTTTCACCCCTTCTCATGCAAAATCGTACATAGCACTATGAAATGAGTCAGCATACTATTTTCATTTATCAAACAAGCAAAGTACTGACCGAGGATGAACTGCGTGAGTTCACCTCGGATTATTACATTCCAATGGCGCTGCACCCGGTGGTGCCGGCTGCGAAGGCGTCAATAGCGGATTTCCCCGAAGGGAAAGTAGGGGTATACACGCGGTTTTTCGAGTTTGCGAATTAACGTGTGCCCCTATCCCTATTTTTGTGCGACGTTTTAAACTACTATCGCCTGCACATATCTCAGCTGCACTGCATAGGTGCAGCAAAATTGACAAACTTCAAGGTTAACTGCCGATTATTGGCGATTAACCTCACCATCTACCTTTTCCGCGCGTTTTACCACACGACTTGGTCAAATGGGTGGGTTTCGTTCGCTAAGCGCGCCGGGGGGCCGCAATGTTATACCGACAAGCTGGACGCACTTAGGGACTGGAGGGAGAATTTTTTCTGGGTCGATGAAGCGTTGTTCCCCTGGCGCTTTGACTTCTACACCCAGAGTTCACTGCCGAAGGATGAGCATCCCCTCCCTGGTTCATACAGCGCCGATAATGCAAATACGATAAACGTCAATCGTATTCCCATCAGTTCCTACCCCGAGGAATTTTTGGTGCACGTGGGCATCAGTCGCAATTATTTTGGCGGACCTGACGAGGTGCCAATCTTCTTAGACGCAGATGGCCAGGGTGGGTGCTCGTCCTTTTGCACTCCTTTACTTTATTAATGTAAGCCTTTCTTTTCCCCTTTGTAATTTTTGTAACCTGTTTGTTGTTGTCTTCTGTTGCGCAGAGATGGATCTATTCGGAGTTGTACAATTGGCGAAGCCGCGCCAGGTCACTGTGGGGGTGCGCCCGTTGAAGGAGGGGGAAGAGCCCATTCTAGAGGCTACAGCGGGACGTACCTTGGAAATGCAGTTGGGAGAAACGGGGGGTAGTTCTTCCGCCGCGCTGGAGGCAACTCCTCTAGAAAGTGTGCCTAGCCCCAGGGTTCCCTCCCCGTTAGTGGAGCTTTCGCATGCAAATGTGGCTGAAAGCGTTGAAGAATAGGAGGAGGAGGAAAGCCATGGATTGAAGCGCAAGAGAGCGCTTGGTGGCGATGGCGCAAGCTCCTCCAGGAAGAAGCGTCTTGTTATCCTTGTCGTGGAATCATCATCCAGTGATGTTGCCTCCCCTCGCTCCTCGGAGACAGCTCCACCCAAGTAAGTATTATTCTTAAAGCCCGTATCGCATTCCCTGTTGATGTTATGAAATAATCGCTAATCCTCTGTTTTGCGTGCAGTATTGATCAATCTGTGGAGTCGCCCCCAAAGGCTAGTCCTGTTCGCGTTGAGTCTTCGGAACCAAAGAGCCAAAGCGCTGAGCCATTGGCATCGGGGGATGCGCCAATGGATCAGCTTGTTGAAGATCTGGTGATGGCTACTGCGCACCAAGCTAAGTTGGTTGCGCAACTAAAGGCTAAGTACTCGGGAGAAAGTAGCCAGAGCGGGCAAAAGGACCAACAAATTGCGTTGCTGGAGGCACGTTTGGCCAGTGCCAAGGTTGAAGCAGAGGCTATGAACTCGTACGCCCAAAGACTTGCTGAAGAAAAGATGGCACTGCTGGGCCAAATAAGTCAGGAGCGTACTGCATCAGCGGAGTATAAGGCTTCGTGTATATGGGCGCTGAAATATCTTGAGAAGGGGAAGGAAGAGTTGGTCTCTCAGTTGGAGAATTTTGGTGCAACTGTAGGAAGCTCACTAGAGGCGCAGGAGATGAAGTTGCACAAGCTCAGCATTGAGTATGATGAGGAGTTATATCCCCAGCTCATGTCTTCTATTGCTGAGCGCAGGTGGCTCATCGGCCATGGTCTGCGCCTTGCTGCCCTCAGTACCTTGGAGTCGCAGGAGGTAGTGGACGCGTTTGGGGGGGTTGTGCAGTGCGCGTTGGCGCGGGGCAAGGCAGAAGCCGTAGAGGAGCTCCATGAGGCTGATCTGTTGAAGGTGCCTGCTGATAAGGTACCTGGCTATAATGAGCATGCGTATGATGATCTGGTTGCCGCAATGGAAAAGATGAAGCTGTTGGAGCTTCCTCTAATTGCTGAATTGGAGCGCGACCAGGATTATCCCATAGGGGTAATTATGGAGGGGCTAACCTTGGCTCGGCATCGTGCTGAAAATGCGGAGGCTTAGATTGATTATTTTTTGAAACCTGATGAGTCCCAGCTGCAGGTACCTGTGTTTGCTTGCCCTCGCGACATCTTGAATCCGTTTACCCTAGAGAAGGAAGTTCCTTTAAAGCAAGTCTTGGAAGCTCATGCTACAAGACTTGCCAAGAAGGAGGGTATTAAAGGCAAGCCTATTTAGTGCGGCATTGGCGCAGCTCATCTCCCCAGGTCTCATGGGGTACCGGTTAGTGTTGCCACGGTATCCCGCCAAGACTCTGACTTGTTGAAGAAGCTAAACGAGGTTGGGGATGCTGCAATCCGTGTGGGGAGCTCATCTCTTAGGCGTTGTAGGAGCATATAGATTGTAACTTGTGTTGTAAATATCATTTTGTAAGAACGCATGATACTTAATGAAATTTTACTTTTGTTGAATGTGGTTGCGACTTATAATATTTGTACTTAGTTAAAAAAACGTGCTTATTGTCTAAGGAGCAAACTAAGCGCAACGAATTTTTGGACTTCATAATTATGTATGAACTATCATACTTATAATGTTTTAAGTATTTTTGACATAATCGTGTATGGTGTGATACACATCGTACTGTAAATATCATAGTAAGGAGCCAAGAGTCTTGATTCCTGGTTTTGTTAAACGCGCATAGTATGCACTGTTGCGCATTCATCGTGGAATGCGCATTGAACTTATTCCAACGTCTTGAAAATAAGGTGTTTAACAAGGATGCATGATCCAATGTTGATGGGTTTGCAACCCTCTTACTCAACGAGTTATTTAGTAGGTTTACTCATCCTATACACCATCGTGGGTAAGTGCATGCACGCCATGTAGGCAAAAGATAATATAGTAATAATGTTAAGACAAGAGTATGTAAATAACAAATTGAAATGTGTCGCGGAGTTAGCTAGAAACCACGACGTTTTATTGATACTTGCAAGTTTTTGTAAAAAAGAAAAGAAACATTTGCCTAAGTGAAACAGAATATAAATACACGGATATTTATTGAGCAATATACTAAAGTGCGGGAGTGCCCGTGCGTTGGGCCGTAGCCGTTCCTAGAGATAGCATCGTTTGAGATTGCAAATGTTCCATGTGCATGGTAGTTCACGGACATCCATGTCACGCAACTTGTACGCGCCTCTTCCTAATGCTTCAATGACCTCATAGGGTCCTTCCCACTTTGGTCCAAGTTTGCCAGTGTCTTCTGCGTGACTCGCATCATTGGCGCGGTATACGAAGTCGCCTGGTCTGAATGAAACACTTCGCACTTTAGCATCGTAGTATCCCTTCATTTTTACCTTGGATCTCGCTTCACATATAGCTGCGCGCTCGTGTCTTTCGTCCAACAGGTCTAAGTTGATACGCCGTTCATCGTCATTGGTTGCAACATTGACTTCAGCAGTGCGAATAGTGGGCATCCCAACCTCAGCTGGTATGACAGCCTCTGTCCCATAGACCAGAGAAAAGGGGGTGTCTCCCGTGCTAGTTTTGATTGAAGTGCGGTGTGCCCATTAAACATGCGATAATTCCTCCACCCACCTTCCTTTGTGCTTTTCCAGACGTGCCTTAATTCCTTCACCCAGACTTCGATTTGCACGCTCTACTAAGCCGTTGGTTTGTGGGTGTTTAACCGACGCGAAGTGCTGTGTAGTATTTAACTTCTCGCACCAGTCCTTGAAAGGGTTGTCACAGAATTGTTTCCCGTTGTCCGAGATGATTTCCCCAGTTAATCCGAAGCGGCATACAATATTTTCCCAAACAAAGTGCTTTACCTGATTGCCAGTGATTGTTACAACCGCCTTTGCTTTAATCCACTTGGTGAAATAGTCTATGGCTACTATAAGGAACTTCAATCCTCCTGCTGCAACAGGGAAGGGACCTGCAATGTCGATACCCCACTTGTAAAATGGCCATGGCGCCGTGATAGGTGTTAGCACCTGTTGTGGTTGGCGTGGAACGGGTCTGTGAACCTGGCAATCGCCGCACTTTCTTATTAAGTCCCGCGCATCGCGGTGCATGGTAGGCCAGTGGTATCCTGACCGTAAAGCGCGCGCCACCACGGACCGTGGTCCTGAATGCATGCTGCATGAACCGGCGTGGATTTCCCAGAGTACATAATTTGCTTGCAGGGGTCCGACACAGCGGAGCCATGGTTGCAGAAAGGAGCGTCGATATAGTATACCGTCTCGAAGTTCAAACCTCTGTGCTATGCGCCGTATTCTTCGGGCTTTCTTATGCTCTTGGGGCAGTACTCCCTTGCTTATGAATTCAATTATTGGTGTTATCCATGTAGGACCCTCCTCCTCTACTACCGTGGATATTTCCATCTCTGACATGGACTTTCTCTTCAGCGTTTCCACCAACACTTGTTTTGACAGGTGTGCAAAGCTTGTGGATGCAATCTTGTTTAACGCGTCCGCCTTTCGATTTTCCCCTCTAGGAACCTGCTTGATGGTAAACATGTCGAAACTCTGAATTAGTGACTTGGTCTTGTCGAGGTATTGGATCATGTTTTCTTCTTTAGCTACATACTCGCCCAACACATGGTTGGCCACTAGCCGGGAATCCACATTTGCTTCTAGGTTGCGTACACCCATTCGAGTTGCAATGCGCAGTCCAGCGATTAGGGCTTCATACTCTGCCTCATTGTTTGTCGCTGTGAATTCAAAACGCAGTGCGTAATTGAATTCCATTCCCTCTGGGCTTGTGAGGATGAGGCCTGTGCCTGACTCATCCACGCATGAAGATCCGTCCGTGAACAAGATCCATGGGTCTTGTATTTCTACCTTACCTTGTGAGGGTAGGTCCTCAGGGTCTGGTTTTTCGATGATAAAGTCAGCTAATACTTGCCCCTTAACCGCAGTGCATGGTCTGTAGGAAATGTTGTGCTCACCTAGTAACACACTCAACTTCTGTAGACGTCCTGATGCGTCGGGTTTGGAGATAATTTGCTTGATGGGTTGGTCTGTAATTACTGCTATTGGGTGTGCCTGGAAGTACCTGCGTAACCGCTTTTGCAGCAAATACTAGTGCTAAGACCAATTTTTCCATTGCACTGTAGTTAATCTCCGTCTTCTTGAGTGCCTTGCTTACAAAATATACTGGTGTTTGCACTGAATCTTTGTCTGTTAATAGCACTGCGCTTACTGCTCCATGAGTCGCCGACAAGTACATGATTAACTCCTCCCCTGGGCGAGGTGCCACCAGCGTGGGGAGAGCTGCCAAGTGCTGTTTAAGTTGTATGAAAGCTTCTTCTGCCTTTGTGGTCCAGCGAAAATCTCCCTTTTTTGTACACTTCTTGAGCGTTTTGAAGAGAGGGAGTGACTTGTCTGCTGACTTAGACAAAAATCTGTTCAAACCGGCCAGCTTTCCGTTTAGGGATTGGGCTTCTTTCAACGTGCGTGGTGAAGAAAGTTGGATGACAGCCTTCGTCTTTTCTGGGCACGGTTTGATGCCGTCGGGCTCTATAAGATATCCGAGGAACTTGCCTTCCGTAGCGCCAAAAGTGCATTTCTTAGGATTTAACTTCATGTTAATCTCTTTTAGTGTCTTAAATGTTTCCTCAATGTCGCGCACCAATTCATCTTCCGTATGGCTTTTTATTACAAGGTCATCAACATAAACCTCTAAGTTGCGGCCCACCTATCTTTCAAATGCGTTATCCACCAACCGTTGGTAAGTGGCGCCTGCATTTTTTAAGCCAAAGAGCATCTTAGTATAGCAATAGACGCCTTGGCTTGTATGGAAGGCCGTTTTTTCTTCATCTTCCTTAGCCATCTGAATTTGGTGGTATCCTTTGTATGCGTCTAGGAAGCACTTAAGTGGGTATCCGCACAAGGATTCTACTTTCCAGTCTATCTCCGGTAGCGGGTAGCAGTCTTGTGGACATGCTTTGTTGAGATCTGTGAAGTCCACACACATCCTCCAACTACCATCGCTCTTTTTGACCATTACTGGATTGGAAAGCCAGTCATGGTAGTAGACCTCTCGCATGATACCTGCGTCCACAAGTTTGTGTACTTCTGCCAGAATTGCTTGTGCACGCTCCGGGGCTTGGCCACGCTTCTTTTGTCGTACTGGGGAGTATCCTTGTCAGATTCTCAACTTGTGCTCGGTGATTGAGCGTGGTACCCCGGTCATGTGCTTGGGTTCCCATGCAAAAATATCCAGATTCTTTTGCATGAGTGGGCACACAGCTGCCCTGCCGTTATCAGATAAAGATCCTCCGATCGATACTTCTTGCTCCGGGTATTCGGGGTGAATTGCGACCTTCAGGTTTGGTATTTTTGTTGCCCGCTGTTCCTGAATGGGTGCCGTTTCATGTGTAATCGTGTTAAATTCTCCGGGTGGCGTGGTGGTATTTTAGAGAGTGACAATGCCCCCATCCACCGGGAATTTAAGCATCCCATGTGCTGTAGATGGTACTGCGCGTATAGCGGATATCCCTGGTCTTCCAATGATGCCATTGTATGGCGAAGGGGATTTGATTACCATAAAGGTCATCCAGGCTGTCGTCGAATGCTCCTTATTTCCTACATTGACTAGCAGGCGTATTTGCCCCATGGGCCATATTTTTTCGCCTGTGAAAACCGGTCAATGCCGTAGTGGCCGGGCTTAGTTGACTGCGTATCTCAGGTCGCAGTCGCTTGAAACAATGTTCATACATAATATCCGCGGACGCTCCTCCATCAACATACATGCGGTGGATATCGTGACCCCCTGCATTGATCTCAATGGTAAGCGGTTCCCCTACTGCGTTGTCCGCCGCCAAGGTGGGGAAAGATATTTCGCTTCCACGGGAAAATTTCTTGCTGATCTTCTGCCTAGTCATCCGCTGCCATGATTGTATCATGTATATGGTATCGGCCTTATCCTTAGGTGTTTCTTTCTTGTTCCCAGTCTTTTGCTTATCTTTACCTTCCTGGATGTTTTTAACCAAATGGCCCAACCTGCCTTCTTTTACTAGTTTATCAATTAACTGGCGCAATTGGACACATTCATTGGTGGTGTGACCCTTCTGCCCATGATAGTCACAGTATCCACTCCCCACGCGTCGATCCTCTGGGGTGCGCATTGGTGGGGGTCTTGGGAAGTTCGCGCCTTCCGTTGCGAATATCTCCTTTGGGGTCTTTGTGAGCGGGGTATACTTGTCGTTATCCCGTCCATTCCCTTGGCCGCGGTAGTTCTTGTTGCGGTTGCTACTCTGGTCAATGGATTGTCTCCGAGGTTGTTCCTGTGACCTATAGTTTGAGTAACCTTTCTTGCTATATGCTGCGGCGGCTTCTCCTTGGATAAAGGACCTTGTGCGCTTCATAAGTTCGTCAAATGTTTGGGGGATTCTGTCATTCAGCCTTTTGATGAGTTATGGGTTATTAATCCCGTTCATGAACCCTGAGATCTTCAGTACTTCGGGGCATGCCTTGACCTGTATGCACTCATCTTTGAAGCACTCCACATAAGCGCTTGTGGATTCCCCCTGGCGAGTTCGACAGGGTTTTTAGCGCACTTTTTCCTTTGAGTGAAGTTCAGGCGAAACGCCTTCCGCAACTCTTCAAAGCCATCAATGCTTCTGCGTAGAAGCTTACTGAACCAGTTTGGCGCGTTTCCCACTAGTGTGGAATTGAACATGTGGCACCACACAGGTTGTGGCCAGTTTTCGATGGTAGCGACTGATTCAAAAATTTTTAGGTGATCGTCAGGATCACCTATTCCATCATAGGTTTTCACATTGGCGGGCATGCGCCTCCTTTTATTTTCTGAGAAATCACTGATGCGCCGAGTGAACGCATCTAGTTTTTGGCGGCGCCATGGAAGGGATATGTCTTCATCCTCCTGGTCGCGATATTTCCTCCTGGACTTCCAGTGTCCGGTTTCGCTATCCTCGTTGTCCCAGGAGTTACCAGAGGATGAGTTTTCCCTCTTTCGGCGCTTGCGCCGACTGTCCTCAGAGTTCCCACTTGAAGGGCTTTCACTTGGGCTTTCACTTGGAGAGTACCGTCGTCCTAGTCTGTCCTGGACCCTGCGGCTACCAACCCTAGCGTGGACATTCGTACTCCGTCCATCTTCCTTGTGTTCCCCAAGGTACTGCATGTCCGCTGCTTCATCATTCTCAACTCTCCTCCCAATCCTGGTAAATACTGGGGGTTGTCAGTTATCCCTTCCGCGCTTTTCCTTCTGATGACGCGGTGGAGATATCTCATATTCCGGGCCGAAGTCGAGTCGGGCGTGCAAACTCCGACTAGACCTCTTTTTAGCTTCCTCTTGCATGAGAGCAGCCAATGTTTCGTAGTTTTGAGACACGAAATCACTTGGCGCTAGTTCCGGCGCAACCCCTTCTAGAGCAGGGGTGTCTGTTTCTACCATTAAACCCTTGTTTCTGTCAGGTGCGTCTGGTGCTTTTGTGAGGTCCGTCTCCAGCACCGATTGGAGTGAAGTGGTAAAAGGAGTGCGCAGTGGACCTTCTGCGCCAGTGGTGGTTGGGGTGGCCTGTGTTGCCCCCGAGCGTGGTTCCACCGTCAGGAAGACCAGATCTGGGCCCGATCCTTGGTTTCTAGTAGCGCTGGTTGTCCCAGAGGCTTGTTTAGAAACTGGCCCACTTTGTTGTTTCTTCCCATGTATGTCACCATGTGATCGCTTGTTTTGATTTCCTTGCTTTGTCATTCTAGTTCTTAGTTCTTAGTGATGGTCCCACGGATGGCGCCACTTGTTGATACAAAAGTTGGACGTTCCTTGTTTGGACTCCGGTTCTCGTACCAATTGAACCTTGATGCTTGAGACATGCGTACTAAGTAAACAGAAAACACCGTTAGGCTTATCGTGGGATTGTCTCCCACGATTATCTTCCGGCGTGAGAGTAAGTAATCGGTTTTAGGGTTAATGGAGAGTTAGGGTTTTTAGATCGTACCTTTAATGAGGGCTAGGATGCCCCTTATATACACACGAAATCCTTGTTGGTTTCGTGTTCCTCAACCTTCGGCGTATCCCGCCTAAGTCGGTCAGTTTAATGCATATCTCATAAGTAAAAGATATCCGATATCTAATGCCATAAATAACTTTGGGTTTGGGCCTTCGTAAGTCCAAACTGTTATTGGATTAGCCCAGTCGTACTAGGCTTGCTAGTAGCAGTCATGGGTCGGGTTCGTGACCCGAATACGGACTATACGTCATCACCCCATTAAGTGCCTATCAAATACCCCCTCAGCTGGTACCCAAAGAGTGCATGAGACCAAGTCTCGTCGCCAATTTGAATTGAAGAAGGTTTAAGGTTTAGGGTTTTAAGAGTAAGGGCTTACAAATTTAAAAAATTAGCACAATCACAATATATGAATTTCAAATTTTACATAACCAATCACATGTGATTTCAAATTTCGATGAACTTCAATACGAGCAAAAAAAAACAGTTCAAAGTTCAGTCTAGTAAAATTTAAAACTTAAACCTCTTGTGATGTGGCATAGTGGCTTGATCATTTCTTTTGTTCACTTGTTTATTTCAATATATTTATTTGAGATGAAACTAAAATTATATTTTACCACAATATATAACCCAAAACTTAATTTGTTTCTTTGTGGGATCCTTTCTATTTTTCAGGTAAGTCATCAACAGAAATGAAAGAAACCAATTCATGTGCAATTTTGTTGCAGATATATCATTGTTTTTCTTAGTATTGCATATTCTACATTTTGCAACAGTTAACAAGTTAAGACAAAGATTGCCAAATATATATGCATGCACGAGTTTCATGTACACACATCCACAGTTAACTTATAACTGCTTGTTGTATCATATACTGCTTCACATATAGTGTGTCTGCAAGACTGCAAGAACAATAGTGAAAAGTAACTAGCCTGTTAAGAAATGAAAAGAAACAAAGTTTTTTTTTCAAACAAGAGCCAGAGATAAATATCATTAGACAGTATCTTTCCACGCCTCAGAGGTAATTAGGGAAAGTTTTCAGCCCAAACAAAACTTACAGACTCTCAAAACAACTTTTACAACATGGCGTGGTGCAAGATTACACGTTTTTGTCACCCAAAAAAGCTACAAGGTTGGTCGTTTTATTTGGAATCTACTACTGATATCACTTGATGAGGATACATCTTATGGGAGACCCTTCTGCTCCTAATAACCTTAATGGTAAACAATGGACATTATAAAGTCCTGCTTCTACATCATCAAGTTTCAGACCTTCAACGAGAATAATTTCCTGAAAGCCCACAATGTAGTAGCGTTAACAATGTCATTTATATGAATAACTAGCAAATTTATATTCCTAGGAGATACAAACAGGAGTCTGGGGTCTAAACTCGTAACAAGTTTGGCAGTATGCCATTAGTTCACTTGTCCGTCCGTCATTATATAATGATAATTTGACATTTAATAATTAACCAAACGCCTTCTATAAGTACGTTATCAGTTAATATTCCAAGAGTGACTACAAGTCTTACCCTGCTCTCAAAGAAGACGCGGTGAGTAGATACAGAATCAACAAATGCAGCAACTGATAAGTAATCAATGCCTGCAGATTGAATCAAATTATACTGCAAGTACATAAATATATTTACCATTAACAAAGTTATTTAATAACCATGTTTATTTACCAACAAGTTTGATGTCAGTGTTGTCCTTCAGCCATTGTGCTCCATCCTTCATGAATCCAACAAAGCTTGTGTCAAATTGCTTTTTCCACATTAGTCGCCTGCACTTAATGATCCGAAACGTAAAACATCTAAACAAAATGTTCAAATATAACGTGGCAACAAGTTAACGGAGCTTACCTATCAGTGTTTAATGTTCTGAAAAGCACACGCATTACTCCTTTGGGAATGTTTAACGACTCCATAACTTCAGCTGAAAAAGGTTAACTTGTGGATTAGTCATAACAGGATAATTTTACTTTTTCAAACACCAGAAAGAGAGCTTGCAAGATAAAAACGTGTTTATATAATATGAAGCGCCAAGTGTTGATTTGAAGAGGTACCTGTTATGTTCCTGTCCCTTGGAACATCAACTAATAATGCTGGGCCTGTGAAGAACAAAAAATTCAATACAGAGACACATAATGGTGGACAGAACTTTCTTTAAGTAGTAAGTATACAGCTGGATTACAAGACAAAGCACTGAAATAAAACTTGTCGGAAAAGAAAGCTTGTAGAAAGATTAGAAAAAGTAAAGTATGTTATTACATGAAGTGTAATTTATTTTAGATTCTGTTGGGAAAAAAAAAAGATTCTGTTGGGAAAATCGCTCTTCACTCTCTAAGTGCTGAATGTTAATACTACAGACACATTTACTTCTAACTTTTTGATTGGTTTTTAACTTACTGGTCCTTGCACTTTTACTGTTACAGGAATTATGGATTTGTACACAATTGTCAAAAAAAAAAAAAAAAAAAAAAAAAGCTAATACAATTGCCCAAACTTAATCTGTCATGTGTGAAATAATGGTCACTTCACTCCCAGCGAGTCCAAAATGGCGCTTTATGAATACTTATTTAAATAAATTTTCGCCTGGTGTGAGAAAAACTATCATACGACATGTACATGACTATACCAAACATATAACATCTACCGGGTTTGTCCCAAAAATAAATTACTCACCAGATCCCAAAAGAGCAATACTTCCACTTTGTCCAATAGACCTACAATCTGTTTCTGTCCTTTACATTGTGTTCTACAAGTGACTATGTGTGGTCTAAGATAATCAGTTGTACACAAAGATAATGTTTAGATAATATGTTGTTTGATAGTTTGGCAACTTTTGATTATTTAACAAATCACATAAAATTACCCATAAATTAAACATAATCATTTTAGTTTGGCCCCTAAGGGAGTGTTTGGGATTGCTAATTTAAACTGTCTATGCTTTTTGAAATAACTGATTGACCAATTTCAATAAGCAATTTTAACCAACTTGCTTAAATTTTCCAAAACAACTTGAGGGGTGTTTGGGATTGCTTATTTTTTATGCTTAACTATTTATCTACTTATTTATGGGCAGAAGTAGTTCTGTGTTATCGAAACTACTTCTGAGGTAAAATAAGCAGTTCCTAATCTACATTTATTTCAAAGTGTTTATTTCAAACTCACCATTAAGAACATGAAGATCAAGTGTATCAACATCAAATCCAGCATCAAAATACTCCTCAACCATATGTCCAGGAGCATCAACATGTGTCCCTGTATGTGTCACCATTTTCATCTCAGAAACATTAGCATGTGAGCCATTCTTCTTCATACTCATCGAAAGCGTAAGAAACTCGCCAAGCCCATCAGCAGATTTCCATGATGGCATCTCAGGATGGTACCTGTGACTTATGTCTATTATACGACCGTTGTCGTATACTTCTTTACGTATAGGTTTAAGGCTGCTGGTGCTGACTTCATCTGTGAGGTCACAGGTGGTGGTGTATGGAGATGGGTATGCATCATCATTGGTTGTTAGTGATGATGATGAGAGTGTGATGAATGTTGCAGTTAAAAGTATTGTGGTTAAGGTTTTTGTTGGAAACATTGGATAAAGTTATTAAGGTCTGAGAAACAACAATGGTGACTGACTTTTAAGTGACCAAGAACAAGGACAACATAGAATATTAAATGATGCAATTATAAGGGTGTGAATCACGGTGCGTGTAATAATTATGGTTATCTAGTCAGAGCATCACTGATGCTGTAAACTTTACAAAAGTAGTATCTCAAGTCCATACATGGTACATAATAACCTTAAAATACACTACTAGGATAATTTGAGAAAACAGACTTATAAACAGTACCACGTAGGGTTGTAAACGAGCCCAACAGAGCTTCTTCGAGTTCTTTAACGAACACGAACAATTGCGTCCATACCCAATGTTTGCATTATGCAAAAGCTAAAAGGGTTACTTTGATACCCTCTGGCCAAAGTGTCCTCTATACAGAAGCAAAACTGTAACATAACTTTAAACCCTTTTTTTTTTTTAATAAATTTCAGCTCTTACATCATGTATCTTGTATATGAATGTGTTGTGTAATTTTTGCTGAATATGTAGCAGATTGGCATTTTCCAGAAAAGAAAATAGCAAAAAAGGCTTCATAGATTCACATATATTCATCCAAAAAGGTCACAGGATTCAAAAATGAATCACAAAACATATTACTTTGTATACATGGGAAATCAACCTTGACAATGATGCCAAGGGAATGAATAGGAAACAAAAAAGCCTGATAGCCGTAAATAAGTTTCCTCTTCTGTGAACCTAACCTATGTAATCTACGCCTAAAATATACATCACGCTTGGTTAAGGATCGGGAACATTCCCATCAAACAAATCACCCAATAATCATTCATATATCATTAGTGGTTGGAGGCGGGAGTGGTGGGACTGCCAATAAATCGAAGTCGGATACTTCAAGAACCTTCCTACCGATCATTGCAGATTCTTTTATTTTGTCATGGTTCTTCGATAAAATATCTGACCCTTCAATGGCTTTAGTAGAAGTACTGCTATTGTTAACGGCTAACAATTGCTCAGCCTCTAATGTGCTTCTTTGCACAGACTCAATTAAAGAACTGAAGGTCCCAGATTCTTTTAATCCTTGCATAATCACCTATTCAAGTAGAAGAAGTGAAGAAGAGAATAAACTATTAGAAAAAGGGGTAGATAAGATAAATACGAAAAAGAAAAAGGCACTGACCATAGGTGCATAAATGCGAGTCAAAATTCCCTTCCTCAACAGTTTCATGTTTAGAGTTTTATCAGTCCATACAACATGTTCACGATACCTGCACAATGGCAAATGTATCAACGGCAGGTGAAGTTACTACTTAATGGACATGGAAAAATGGGCGGGTCTAAAAAGGTAAGATTTTGTGTCTGGTTGGGTTGACCTCGAATGCTTTTATCCAAAATTTTAATATCTTAAATTGATTATTAGTGTATCAGATATGATTACAAAAAACAAACTACTTGAAAATAAGCTGGTTTATTGGACTTAATTATTTAGGAGGCGTATGCAATTCAGTGACTTTCAGCCCGTTTGTCCAATTTGATCCATTTCTTTAGAGCTAACTTTTGTTAATAGCCATATACCCAGTTAGATGTAAGAACATAACACAAATTGGCTCATTCATAAGTTAGAAGGTCAAAAGTTCCACCTCCACTATTCTATTAGTGGAATGCATGGGTTCTAATCATTAAAATCTCTTTCACGATTATGAAAAAAGGACAAGCAGTCTTACCAGCTTAGCATCTCCTCTTCTGTTGCAGTTGAAGCAATAATAAAAGCCTGCAGCAGCATAATCCGTGGATATCATTAATCATTAACAGTCTTAAAGTAAGTAATATCCTGATTACAAAAAACATTTTACATTCTAACCAGAGCAAACGAAACGTGGCCATTGATTGAGATCACTGGAAATCGTTTGAAAGAAAGATATAATCATATTTTAGGCCAATAATTAAGGTAACATAAAAAACCACACTGTTTAAAGCAATAGTAAAAGATGAACCCTTCCAACAATTTCCATCAAGACACCAAATTCTTAGCACTATTTCCTGTTTGGGAGTTTTCAAGTTAAAATAGCTTATTTTGCTCATTATCATCAAGACACCGATTCATAGCACTATTTCCTTATTGTCTTAATTAAAGATATTTTTTAATACTTTTTTATAGATTCAAGCATCTAACTAATAGTATGAGGCCTAGATACAAGTCTATTAGAAAGAAAATAAAGTTAGCAGTATCATTAAGAAGAAGTATAGATACTCACAGCTCTATCGAACTCTAACATGAAGCATCTTTTAACATCTTCTTTTGTAGGCTTGCAGCCACATCGGTCACGCCTTGATGTTAAATCTGAAAACTTGGTGTAGGTGTAATGCAAAACAGCAGCCTCATCCAGTTTGATCTCCCTAAATACACACACAGAAGTTGGTAAATACGCATTGATAGAGTTTGCTTTTAAAGAGAAACAATGTCTTCCCTAGTAAATATACAGCTAATTTTAGTCAACAGCCAAAAGAAAATAAAACATATTTTCCCAGTCACGTGAATATTGGAATTTCCTTCTGGCAAGTTTTCAATCCACAACTATTTCCTTGCTCATTTTGTCATTCATGAAGTATAATTAAGACTAAGCACCTTAAGTAAACCATGTGCCAAGGAAAATAATGCAATTTTCACAAGTGAGCAAGTGGTTTTAAGGAACAAAGAGTTTTGTAACGATCAACTACCACAAAAATAACACCCAGTGTGATAATTTCTACCCATTTGCTTCTGTATGGGTCAATTTGGTTTACGTTTTATGTCAAGAAAGTTAAATAAAAAATTAATTAACTGACAAGGGAATGGATCAAATGGGTCGAAATTCATGATGTGTAAAGATGTAGTTTTTGTAATCAAACCAAAAACATTCAGTATTTAAGTCAAAATTGGACAAAAAATCGTTGAGGGTCAACCTGCCCAACCCGCCCATCTTGCCCCGCTCATGGAATCCCTATACTAATTGGCTTGCATATACAAATTCATCAGTAAGTGAGATAAAAAAAATGTGGTACGAGCAAGGAAAAGATGATACTTTGGCGACTTCATGTAGTTGTGCCATCTGTGTGCACCGTTTGGACGCAGATGGTGTTGGACACGAGCAGCAGCCTTCCCATTTCCATATGTCAAAAAGTAGTTAGGATTACCACGAGTTGATTCTTTATAGTTGCCAAAGTATGTGTCCTTAAGAAGGTGGTCATAATTCTTTTTGAACATTGAAACCTGCAGAATCACGAGAAACTATCATCCCCATTTCAAATATATTACCTGCTAAATTGGATCCATTCGGACCAGCTTTTAATCTTTTTATAGCACAACTGATTAGAGTAGTAGACGGTCTTTGACTGCATCAAAGTAAAGACCCTTTTATAGGTCTGCTCTATTGATACCATCCAGTCAGGAATACATTACAAGAAAATTCACGTACCATATTTCCGTATTCAAAAATTTATTTCATTCAAGTTATCTATTTCTAGACGTACGCGTGCAAGTGGCAAAAGAATTCTATACCTCACTGAAAGGATCCTTTATGTCATCTCGTTCTACACTGCTCTCCTGCAAAAGTCAGAAAGCAAATTCTTAGATATAACTATAAAATGCAATTATAGGCAAAAAGGAGATGATAAAGAGCAAAACTTACATAATTTGGAAACACAACCATATCAACATTTTCCGGGACATCTGACAGGAGCTTTCTGAGAGAGTATTCACGAGTGCCAGCTGGATGTATCAATTCATCAGTGTCCAAATGAAGGATCCAGTCCATATGAGCTTCCTATAAGTAGATAGTAAAAAGGATCAATGTCATCTTGAAGCTGAGTTTATTGCATTTAGATTTACTTGGCGGAGAATAAAAATCATACCCTAGCCATGACAATAGCCATTTCCATATTAAGGGATTGTTTGACAAACAATTCGTAGTTGCACGGTTTGTAGAAGAAGCTTGACAGCCAGGTCTCATTCCATATCCGACTGAGATAAAAAAATGTGGATTCAAATATAGTCTTAATAACTTTATACGGAGTAATAGATATTGAATAGTAAAAACGTTCTATATGTCAACAATATGTTGGACGATAAAAAGGAGTTCCGATAAAAAAATTCAATTTCAGATGAGTCAAATAACAACAATAATGTACATGAACTATGAATATCAACTACAAAAGCTAACCTCTTGGCTTGTTGTTCTTCAAGTTCTCTAGTTCTAAATATCACCTTTACATCCTGCGAACAAATTATGATTGATTTGTTTATTGGAAACCAAATATGTTATAACAGATCAACCATAAAGAATAAAAAACACATGACATGAACTCACAGGAATAGACTGTAAGACTTTAGCTACACCCGGGGATGCTGCTTTCCCTTCGACAAACAAGAAGAAGTTTGAAACACCTATAACTTTATGATAAAAGAGCCATGGTAATATTTGCTCTAAGCCACCAGAAGTGCTTGTCGTAATGCATATCTGAAATCAAAATATTTCATGTCATTCATCTTATGATTATAAAATATGATGAACCCACTTATATCATTCGGCCATTCAGCAGGTCTATGGGTAGAAGATGGGACAAGTCGGTTTGGGTAATGAGAAATTTGTGAGGGTCGATCAAACTGGGTTGTAAAACAACTACCAACACTTTTTTGTCCATTTCTCAAAATAATAGATAGCTAATACAATATTTATATTTCGAACAATTTAGACAGAGAAACTTAAAATGGCGTCATCATTCAAGTACGTGTTGGGAAACTTTTCAACCTTCTGACCCATTTCTTTTTTAGTTCCTTTTCCGTACATTGTTGGGCCTATCACAAAAGAACCCCAACTGGCCAGTTTTCACATAGATTGGTTGAAACGGCTCTATATAATCAAAAGGTCCTAAATTATGTATAGGAACCCAATCCACCGTAATTGTTTATTAATAGAGGGGTGGAGAATAAAAGTCAATAGGCTCTTAAATAGAGGGGTGGAGAATACGACGCCAACACAAGTTTCTTAATTGTGTCTTTTTACATTACGGACAGTAGTTCAAAAACAACTATTTTGTACAGGCTTTGCTATAAATAACAATTCAGGCTGATTTCAGTCGCAAACTTCAGAATTCAACATATCCTTCATATAAGCAATTGACTTTTGAATAATGCACAAGATTCTTTAACAACACACTTTCAGCCAGGCGCATAACTCAAATTCACTCTTCTAATGTATTATCCGCATCTTAATCAAATCAGCATCTTCCATTCTATCAACTTAAAATCTATTCAAACCATCATCAAAATCCTAACATTGCTATATTAATCACTTATAATCGCACAGTTTCCACCCATCATTTTTTTCAGAAAGGCAACGTATTCTCATTATATACAAGCTAATATCTCAGACGATATATACGACTTTTATACACCAATTCAAAAATTAATTCCTTTCTCAATTCATTTAAATTCTCTAATCCAATCGTCACAAGCGATTCAAATAACCTAAATATTCATCTAAGGTGGTGTTTGTTAAAGCTTATATGTGGGCTTATAAGCTTATTTGGTTTTGGCTTTTATTACATAAGCCTCAATTTTTTGGCTTATTTTATTTTGTGACTTTTGGGATAATATAAGCTTATTATATCATAATAAACTTATATACGCCTATACGTGTCAAAATAAGCCAGAAAATTGGGGCTTATGTAATAAAAGCCGAAACCAAATAAGCTCATAAGCCCACATATAAGCTTAAACAAACACCCCCTAAACATAATACATATGAATAATGTCATAAGATATCATTAATCCTTATGCCTGCTCACGCGCAAATGTTTCTTAAAGATATCAGATTCACGTCTTCTCTCGCAGACAAGGTATTGCATATCGGACATAAAACATCTCAAAAACCAAACACAACCTAAATCTACATAGTAAAAAACAAACAATCTTACTACCTTAGGTTTAAGGCCAGATTTAATATCAAATTTCCAATCTCTAAAATATGGAAACGAAAGAGACTTGCTTTGACCCAACAGATCCACACAGCTACTTCCTCCACTCGATCGGGTCACATGCTCCGAAGATGATTCCATACCCGGAAACTGAATCCGGTCATTGGGTCTCGCCCATCGGGTCGTCGGATCATCGTCTATTTCACCACGCCATTGTAATACAAATGCAAATACTGCTAGCGACAGAGGCAAAACTGTCAGTAATAATAAAATCTTTGAACTCAAGAATTGTGATGTATTATTTGATGTGTAATGTCCCGCCATTGGTTGTTATTGAATAGGGTTGGTTTCGAATTGTTGTGTGTGTTTTTGATGGTGTGAATAGTGTGTGTAACTGAAAATGGAAGAGAAAGAAGAAGAAGAACCGTTTTGTCGTTGGTGACTTGGTGTCGATGGGTTTTATAGTGATTGGGTTGTTTTTTTAATTTTTAACTTATAAGTTACGAAAGTGACTTTTAATGAAATTTATGGTGATTTATGATAGAGAATCCATATTTATTCCTACTTCTTAGAGCACCGGGTACTTTTGTGTCGTTCGTAAAAAGCAGTTGATAAGGTTTTAAAATGTACCATTTTGAGGGGTTGTTTTAGCCCTTATTTGATCATTTTTGTATCCGTTATTGCTTAATATCGTTCCTTTTCACTTTTTAGGTCTCTTGAAGGCAAAATGCTGGAATGACACTTATTTGGACGAAAAGACGCGAATATACGAAGAAAATGGTCAAAGTCAAAATCTAGACACTCAAAGCTGCTGAAAATAGAAGGCGACGGCGTCACTGCTTAACTGCGACGCATTCATAGGATTTTGTGACGGGTCAGAAGACAAAACTCGTATTTTCAAGAGACGGCGTCGGCCTTTAAAGGAGTAGACCGTCGCAACTCAGACGGCCTAGATGTGACCCAGACGGCGTCAGAAGCTGAAGAGGACGGCGTCACAGGCATAAGGTGACGCCGTCGCAAGGTTAACGTGGCCAAGACAAAACCCTAATGACGGCGACACGACGGCGTCACGAAACATAAGGTGACGCCGTCGCATATGTAATCTTATATATAGAATCCGAATTTTTCAGTTTTAAGAGAGTCTTTTTGGAGTGAAAACCTAAAACCGAACCTAAGGTGTCTTGTACAGTATTTTAGGGTTCTAAACCCTATTTTACGTCAAGATAAGTATTTACTTCATCAATTCAATTATGTCTTTGATTATTTGTGTGTATGCTTGCATGTTCTCCATGTCCGGCTAATTTATTTGTGTGTTTGCTTAGGAAGTATGAAACTTAATTATTGAATATTGATTGGTTGTTTCTTATCTTAGTTGATTAATGATCTAGTAGTGCAATAGGTCATTCGTTGTGTACTTAATGCTTGATTCATCTTTGTGAACCTTAGAATATGATTACCTGAGTAGTCGTAGGCTATACCATCCGAAGAGTGCCTTAGAGTAAGAGTTTATCATCCCTAGTGGGTTTTGTAGACGAGACCCTTTGGTAAGTTCAAAGAGTTAGGGAGAAACGCATACCCTACAACTTTAGACACACAACGCAACTAAGAATAAGGACGTGACAACTCAACCATCAATAGGAGATAATTAAGGAGTAGTAAAACCTAAGTAAACACATCTTTAAACTATCATACGAGTACACATAAATTAGACATAGACTCCCACAACCTTAGTTTAGATAATTAGATAATAGTAGAGTAATCGGTAGAAATACCAACCCCCCAAATCCAATACCCGAGATTCGTACTTTTCAATTTCATAAAATATAAAAATACAAAAAAATAATCTTCCTCAACCTCAACCTTAGCGTAGTAACTTCTCACTAGCATTCCTATTCCCCTAGAGAACGATATCAATACCCGTGGCTTACCCTAATTACTACACTACAACGATTAGGTTCACTGCCTAGGGTGTTATAAAACTTGCTCGAAGAAAAGGAAGTTTCCTTGACCCCGAACAACGCGTGTAGCGTTATCAGTAGTGTTACGTAAGCAAAAAAATCTATAGCACCAGAAATTTTTTTGCATTACATTTTGTGTCGTTACTTTTGACATCAGAAAATGTGATGCCGTTAAATATTTTTTCTTTCCAATTATTTAAACAAATAATATAATTAAGAGAAAAATTACAACATAATAATTTATATAAAAAAAAGAAAAAAAAAATCATCTTCTTCCTGCTGCAAAAACACACATTAATAACCAAAAAAAATGCAATCTTCTTCTTTGTTCTGCAAACACACAAAACATTGATTCTTCCATTTTAAAAACCAAGAAAATAAAAATAAAAATACCAACGGTGTTGGTTGTTACCGTTGGCGCGAGAGGCTTTGGCGTGAGCACCGGTATCGTACGCCAATGGCTCAGCTCAGCTGGTGGTTTGGCACGAGCCATCCAGCCATGCGTACCTTCTTCCCTTAGAGGATTTTGACAAAATGAAAACACTGACGGTTTAGATAAGAGAATATAACGAGTGAAATACACATATTGGATTTTTATGTAAGTAGGAACATAAGTAGGCAAAAGATTTAGAAAAATATAGCAATGCTCTTTATGATAAATGGCGTGTATGTTATGGTTAATGAATTAGCTATAGTTTCTATCATCTTTGAATTTGATATATGCTTATTTTTCTAAATTTCATTTTCAATTTTAAAAATTAACTCACCAGCCAAACAATTGTATTGATGATGAAGATTATTTCCTCAAATTCATACACTCATGTTAAGGGAAGAGTTCTTGTTAAATACTCGGTTAGACTAAAAAAAGGTAAAATGCCATAAAAAATTATGACACGTGTAGGATGCATCTAATGGTAAAGTGGGAAGTGTAATTGCAGCAAAATCATCATCGAAATTTAGGTAACAAGTTTTGTCACACCCCCAAAATGGGTCACAAATGTTAACCAGTGCGTGATGCTCATGAAACAAGGTACAAGGTAATAAAGAACGACCTACATGAGTCGTTTTAAACGATACATTTGATTTAAATAAACAAGTTCAACATTAATAAGTCATAAGATTACATGTCCCAAATGTAAAATAGTTTAACATTTAAATTGAAAGTCATGGTTGGGATAAAACACTTCTTTATGGAATGCTATTCATGTGACTCGATTAGATGCTCCAAACTCCAAAGTCTACGGGGATATAATGCTCAACAACCTAAGAAATACATCCTAAACGCCAACAATAATGTTGGTGAGTTCATAGGTTTAAGTAAAGAAAAACGTTAAGTGCAGACCACAAGATTTTAGCGTATGACATTTATAACAAATACAACATCACATGGAAGAGTTACACTACTGCACTAAGCCATGACCCCGAAGCCTTAACATGATTCATATGCATAAAAGCACGGGGAAATAAATGCCTCGGTAAGTGTCTAGCCAACCACTTGGTATGCCCTCAAATGAAATGCGCCCGTTTGACCGGTACCTCCGGTCAAGTTGGCGGGACCAACCCAGATGGGGGTGTAAACCCAATATATCTATTCACAACATTCGCACTCACAAGTAAGTAATGGTTCATGATATGCGTTGGGACTTAGCGGCTAATGTGGTAACTTATGAAAATAATAAATGTTTATGCACTTGTGTCCGTGTATAAAAATGAGCATTGTATTCCTACCCCAGGTATTTCAAAATAATGTAAACATGTAGAAAATCGGGCCTATAAAACTCAACCCAAGTGATCAAGTAATGGTACAAGGTATGATGTGTACGGATAAAACGGTGCTCAAAAACCTAACCGCAACATAATTGAATAATATGGTGCTTTAGGTTATGAAATGTAATGAAATGAAGTGTATGCACTTTTTATAAGACTTACATCACCCGTACATGTTTGTGTTGTTTAGTAAGTAAAAATATAGTTTACGTCGATGTTGTATATAAGTACTATCAATAGTCAAAATTCCCATATCGTTCAACTGTTGAAAGTTATGTTCCTTGTTATATTCAAATAGCCTCGACTCTCTCGTTTGTGTCTAAATAATGTTCCCTTTTTAATTTACAAAAAGTCTATTTGCCGTTTTATTTATCTCGTAATTTATGACGCTAAATTTTAGAAAACAAATTTATATAAACTTATATATATTTATATATATATATATCTCTATATTATATATAACAGGAGGCATTTGGGATTAATGCCACCTCAATGCCACCTCAATGACACCTCAATGCCACCTCAATGCCACATAATCAACTTTCATGCCACATAAGCATTTGTTGTCCAACTAAGCAAATTTTTAAATCCACCTAAGCAATACTATTTATTTTTCGGATTTTATGTATTAATTTTCGAAATTTTTAAGCAATTGTTTCTGAAAATCGATTTTTATAAAAAATGACCATGGTGAGATTCGAACTTGGGTCATTTGCAGGATTAGTATAAATAACTTGTGTGTTTACCACTAAGGCAACAAGTTATTTTGATAATTATGTTGCATACTATAATATATAAATGGCTATATGTATTGATATGAGATAAGTATGAGAATCCTTAAATAACCCTAATCAAACATATAAACATACGGAAAATATATATTGTTCATTCATCTCCTAATCTCACGTAAAAAAAATCAGTTCATTCATATTATACTTTTTTTTCCAAACCCTAATTTCATCTTTTCCTCAACCATCTTCTCTATTGATTGTGACTTTTAATTCTGTTGTCGATTTGGAATTTTTTTTATGCTATGGTTTGTTTGTTTCCTTCATCACAGGTCTTGGAAGCACCACATGGTAAACCACAAATTCTAACGTTAACATGTTCCTAGCATTACCAACTGATATTGAGGATATGACTGAGATTGAAAACCCTGATGAGGTTAGTGCTTAAAAAACCTCTAACTATCAGTACGAGAATTAATATGTTATAGCAACACGTATTTATCAAAGTGACTGTGTTATATTGGTTGCAGGATATTCAGACTTCAAATTAGGTGATTTGATCATCGTATATACTTTTTGAATTATTTTTTGTTTTATATGATTATAACTTGGTGATATGTACTGGTAGGAAGTTGCTGAGGTAGATGACATTGAATGAAGATTGCAAGAATATTGACGATCTTCTTAAATTACTTTATCAGATATGTCAATTCTTAGAGTCGTGTTCATAGATGGTACTTCTGTTTCAGAATAAGTTTAAGGTATAAATTCTATGCTTTGAGATAATTACTAAAAGTAAATGGGTAAAGGGTTGAGCTTTTCCGATTACAGCCGCAAGGGGTGTTTGCCTACAGCTGCTGAAACTGTTTGAGCTGGTTCCACACTATCTTCAAGATAGTGGCAAGGTATGCTACATTTTATGTGCTTATTTGTGCAACACCACCAAATGTTATACGGTTATTATGAAACCTCCCTTAAAGAGAAAATAAATGAGAGACACACTCTTCGTACGAGCCCGCCTTGGGGCTCTGAGCTCCTTGAGGTACCCTTTCCATTAGCTAAAGAAGTGTTCGTACTTCATATTAGTTAAATACTTATTACATAATTGTTCATACTTCATACTGTTAGAGTGTTAGTTCATGCATTAGTTAAAGCATAAAATGGATATCATGAATATTATGTATGTGATATGAATTATGTGCTCCACTAAAGAAGCACTGATTCATATGTATGCATGTTAAGATAAGATGTTTATGGGGCTCATGTGAACAAATAACAATCTGAATCCATTGAACTCCTTTTCAGGCAATCAACAGTTTGAAGAATGTTGATTCGACAACTCTACTGCAGTTTCTTCACTCGATATTGAATACGCTTCTCCATCTTATTGGCAATGGTGGAGAAACTCTCCAGGTTAACCTTTTTCGTATTTCCGGATATGTTAAAAAATTATTTGCCTTCCTGCATAAATAATTCGTATAGCCGAGCGAAACCCTGTTTTTTCACCTTTACTGTTGGTTTTTGATCTAGGTTTATTGTTTCCTTCTCACAGGTTGCTGCTTTCAGACAAATGGTAAATATTTTGACACGGTATGAACTGAAAGTTTCAAACAACTAATAAATTTTTTTGTTTGGTAACCTAGAAAAGCTAATCTGATTGTTATTGTAGAGTACAACAAGAGTCGGTTGATGAAGCTGAAAGAAATATCTTTCTTGTCAATTATGTGGATTATGCTTTCGACGATTTTGGTAAGTATATAACACAATCAGTTAATAAATGCAAGAACATGATAATTTTTATAAAATAAAAGAATTTGCTGTCATAATAGTGTGTCTGAAGATGTTGTTTTCTTTTAATAAAATATTGTTTGGAAGTGAAACTTAAACTTGAAACACCTATTGCCATTGCAGAGCAACTGGTTTCTGCATCACAAAAGATTGTGGAACGTCAAGGTCATTCTCTTGGGACATGCTTTCTTCCCTTCTCCACACGGAACATAGTAGCGTCAGTGAACATCCCGAGGATGATACTAGAGCATTAGAGGTATGTAAATTTAGGAATTTTGTGTTTCCATTATTTCATTTATAACAGTAATTTATGTCTTAAGGATACTCATATTTGGATAGGTGTTAGACTAGGAGCATAGGTTAGATCATATCTAAAGGTTACTGATTCAAGGTCAAGTGTTTTAAGATAGAATCTTGGAATCATGTGCATTTTCCATATCTAAACGATACTGATTCAAGGTCAAAATGGTTAAACGTCAAGGAAGCTGCAGAAAAAGCAAGAGAGGCAGCAGTTTCTGAAGCAGATGAAATTGGTGAAGTGACATGCTCAGAACTTCTAGAAGCTCTTGAGCTGAGTCGATGCCTTTATCAGATGAAGTACATTTTATTTACGTTACATTTTACAGTATTTTTTTTCTTTTTCGTTTACTGCATTTTCAAGTCACAGATAATAGGTTCTGGTGCTGGGTTATAGTGGAACTAAGATATTATAGTCAAATAATTAGTTTTGACTTGATTAGACCATTTAAGTTGAGGTTGTTAGTAGTAGGGAGATAAAGGAAACAATGGGACAGATTCCTCTTGACGATATGGAATGCAAATATGTAAACGGAACCATTTTTTGTGAGGTGAGCTATTTGGAACTCTAATGTTGTATAACCAATAGATTGTGTAGCTCATTTGTATTAAACTCAAGTTGCTTTCTATACAGGTTATAATCTCATTTAAATTTTCGGCCTTCATGTTTTCAAGTTGCAACACATGATCACATGCAATTTTATGATACTGCTAAGGTCTTTGCCCGAGAGACTGCAATAACTTATCCCGCTCCTGGTACTCTATCACAATTCAGATTGGTTAGCTATGAAAGTGAAAACTGTTTAGGTGAACATAGGAAGGTTGCACGAAAGGACTAACAGCATGGGCGGATGGGGAATTGCATGCAGGGGATGTGGGCATGTGATTGTTTATGTCAGGAGTCAGAATCAGGTGTTCTAAAACCTTGCATCTGTACCTAAATTTGGAACCAACCCCACACAAGAACCGGATGAATATATTATGACGACCCTATCCATTATCTTTTTGTTATGCTAATTTATGCATACTTTATGTTGAAACCTTGGTTGTTGGTTGGGAGTTTGGGACAAAGTATAAATAATTCTAAACTAATCAGTAAAGGAATTTTTGTTGGATAAACTAATCAACCTTGCCGGTTGTATGTAAAAATGTGAATTATAGATGATATGCTAGGAGTGAGGTTTTGCTTTACCTATAATTAAAAGATACTATGCTATAGCTTAATGATAGGTTGTTTGGATACTGAACTATAGCTTAATGATACTATGATAATTAGGGGGATGACACAGCATACTAGAATATAAATGTATCAGATTTAGCCAAAATATCACAATTTGGGTATGACATTTGAGGTTTTGCTGCTTATATTAAATTTGTTCGATGTGGTTAATTTCATTTTATGTGTTTACCTTTGCAGAAATCTTATCAATATTTTAGCTGAGGTTTCCCAAACAAGGAAACAAATACATATTCCCTATAGAAATTCAAAGTTAACATTCTTGCTACAAGAATCGCTTGGTGGTAATGCGAAACTTGCCATGGTCTTTTTAGCCCTTCTTTCTTCCGTTATGTATATTAGCTTTTTAAGAATGGTTCTTTAACATGGTCTGATATATTATAATTTAATTGTACAGATGTAGGAGCGACACTTATAGTACACTGAGATTCACCCAGCGTGCTAAGGCAATTAAGAACAAGGCAGTTGTAAATGAAGAAATGCAGGATGACATTAAATCACTCCGAGAAGTTATACGGCAATTGAAGGTAGGTTTCCTGTTTATTATTGTTTACAATACCATTGCTACTTGGTGGGGTGGTTTAATTGAATACAAGTTTTTTTGTCTGGTTTGAAAGTGAGTCGGGTTAACACAAATTTGTTTTGTCATTTAAAAAAAACCCTTTTATTTTGTTCAAACATAAATCTAATATTTGGATATATAAGTAATATTGAATTGCTCAAATTCATATTAATGTTCATTTGATTATTACCTATGGAATATGTTTTAAAATGTAATTTTACTACCTTCTTTCGCAATAGGAAAAATTCCAACAATATTTATAAGTCATGCCCGCCCATCGTAATTATCGTTGATGTGTGGTCTAAGAGATTTAGAAAATATGTCACGAATCTTCTTGCCTCTTAAGACCCACATATCAAGGTCGAAAAGTTCCACCTTAGTTGCAATCCTTCTTTACGATTACCCTCCTTCTTTCGCTATAGCAAATTATGTCAACGATAATTATAAGACATGCCCGCCCATAGGGCGGGCTTCGACCACTAGTATATATATATATATATATATATATATATATATATATATATATATATATATATATATATATATATATAGTTGCTGAAATTTTGAAATACCTAGAACTTGTTCGTTTTAAACCCGTTTAACCATTTCTTTGACTTTCGGAAATGCCTAAATATATATTACCAAAGTCTTATAAAATTCACGACGATTTCGACTTTAAGCGGTTCAGAAACAAATTCGAAGTATAAAAACTCTGCACTTAAAGTGTAGTTTTCCTGAAAAATAAATAGTTTTCGTCAAAATTTTAAACCGTCGTAACTTTTTCGTTATAAGTCCGTTTTTAGCAAATAATATGTCCACGAAAAGGTATTTAGAATATTGTCTAATTCCCGAGCCTTTGGTTTCCCAACCCGAGTTCTAAGGCCCGGTTTATGTCAAAAATGATCTCCAACAACAACTAATTTTTATAAAATAAACCATTTCAAACCAACAACAAACCCAATCAACACCATACTAGCCTAATCACTTCCACCAATTTGCCAAGAATCTCAATACAACAACTCCATGCTAGTCCTAATTCCCTTCCACCGATTTATATCAAGAACCCTAACATGTCCATAATCTCATTACTACACAAATATATGTTAAGAATTGTACCAAAAGCAATATAAAGTGCAGAAACATATTTTTAGCATAATACTCATATTTTAGTTATGTCAAGTAAAAATTTACACAAACATGCTAGATGATAGCAAGTAACTATCTAATGATGTAAAAAGTAGAGAAATGGTGTGAAAGACTTACAAAGACTAGTGAAATTAGTGAGATATAAGCAAGATCTTAACCAAAACCCTAATTAACTAACTTTTAACCAATTTGATTGCAAAACCCTTAATCTTGATAAATAACCCAAAACCTTTAGATCAAAACACCAGATAACTAACAAGCTACCCAAAACATTCCAAAGTGTTCTTGAAATCTTGAAGTATAAAGTTTGGGAAATGTGTGTTTGTGTGGTTATGGTCGACGGTCCAAGATTAGAAGAGAGAAAGAAAATTTTGATTTTTGCTGTAAGTAACTAGTGATAAGTCTTGACTTGTTTATACAGGGGTTTATGTATGCATGAAACCAAATTGAAATCATGTAAGGACTAAAGAGTGCTTAACCAAGTAAAGTAAGTTTTGTTTTGTGGCTTGTGTTTCTTATGGTGGCTCCAAGATTGGTGATGTAGGGGCAGGGGAGGGGTTCCCACATTGGCTTAATAGTTGACAATGTAAGATAAGTTAAGCATTTGTGCAAGTTTTGCAGGCTTTTGACACATGGTTTGGTATCTTTACTAGGGTGACTGGTTTTGTGGTATGTTGGGGGGGGGGGTGGAATTTTGTAGTTTTATAATGTGTGAGTATGTATGAACTAGTTACACGGATAGATAATGTAAAATGCGTGCACACTTGAGCTAAAATGTAAAACGTACGCGTTTAATGTAAAAAATGTAAAACTAAATGCAATGTCTCATAAAATAAATTTATAAGAGTCCTAATGTAGTTATTTAATTTATACCATGCTCGGTCTAGTGTCGGTACGAGTTCAAGGTCGTTTTTCGCGTTACGCAGGATAATCCCCTGGTTTTAGGTTAAAGTGAATACGTAAACATTAAAAATGAATGTTTTGAGTTTTTAGTCAAACTTTGACCTGGAAAAAATGTCGGTTTACTATAAATGTCATTTTTCGGTTTACGTGATTTAAGTTAACGATTACGCGTAAAGGTAAATAAGTAAACTTCCAAAGTAATAGTTTTGAATTAAAGGTTAATAATGATCTGAAAAGTATGATTTGCTATATTTCTAACCCCCATTCAAGGAATATCGTCCCAAGATTCAGTTTGTGTTGTCTATTGGTGAAGAGGTGTGGGTATTTCTGGAGGATCTGGTCCTCTTGTTCCCAAGTAAACTCGGGACCTCTTCGAGAATTCCAGCGAACCTTGACGATGGGAATTCGAATCTGCTTCAAACATTTAAAAAATCCATGATCTCCACTGGTTCTTCAAAAACGTTTAGCTTGTAGTCGAGCTGAATCTCTTCTAAAGGAATGACAAGTGACTTATCCGATTGACACTTCTTCAGGTTGGAAACATTAAATGTGTTGTAGACACTACTGAGCTCGGCGGGAAGCTCGAGTTGGTAAGCCATGGACCGACTCTCGCCAAAACCTTGAATGCCCCAATATACCTAGGGTTTAGCTTCCCTTGTTTCCCAAACCGTATCACGCCTTTCTAAGGCAAGACCTTTAACATGACCATGTCCCCGACTTGGAATTCTAGGGGTTTATGCCTAATGTCCGCGTAACTCTTTTGACGATCTCTTGCAGCTTGAAGTCTGTTTCCGCTCTGAATAATCTTTTTGGCTGTTTCATGAATGATCTCTAGACCGATGAGTTAGACATCGCCAACCTCAGCCCAGCAGACAGGCGATCGACACTTTCGACCGTAAAGTGCCTCAAACGGTGCAACCTTAATACTGGTGTGATAACTGTTGTTTTAGGAGAATTCGGTTAATGGAAAATGGTTATTCCAGCCTTTGACAAAGTCAATCACACAGGATCTCAGCATGTCTTCTAGAGTTTGAATTGTACTTTCGCTTTGACCATCGGTCTTAGGGTAATATGCTTTGATCATGTCTAGACGTGTACCAAAAGAGTTATGAAGTGACTACCAGAATCACGACGTGAATCGGCTATCTCTGTCTAAAATAATCATGACTGGGATTCCGCGCCTCGAGACTATTTCTTTCATGTTGAGTATGGTAAGTTTATCCATACTATAGATTTCTTTGATTGGCAGTAAATGAGAAGATTTTGTGAGACGATCAACGATTACCCAAATCGCGTTCTAACCACTTGCTGTCTTGGGTAGTTTGGTGATGAAATCCATGGCTATACATTCCCATTTCCACTAGAGAATTTTGGGTTATTGGAGTAGAACAGATGGTTTCTGGTACTCAGCCTTCACCTTTGAGCATGTTAAATACTTACTGACATATGTGGCGATGTCAGCCTTCATATTCGGCCACCAATATAGCTTATTATGGTCATTTGACATCTTATCAGACCCTGGGTGAATGGAATACTTTGAGTTATGCGACTCGTGCATAATCAAATCCCTTAAACCTCCAAAATGTGGTAACCAGATTCTGTCCTTTAAGGATGGAGTTCCATCTGAACGTGTCTCAAACTTCTTCTTTTCCATATTTTGTAATGCCTCATTCTCCAGATTTCAATCTTTAAGCGCTTTGGCTTGCGCCTCAAGAATTTGTTCGGGTAGATTTGAATTAATGGTCATATCCAAAGCTCGAACCCGTAGCAGCTTAGCCCGTTCCTTCCGGCTTAGGGGGTCAAATACCACGTTTGCTTTCCCTGGGTGATAACGAATGTCTAGTAGTAGTCATTAAGCAACTCTAACCATCAACGTTATCTTACATTTAGTTCCTTCTTATCTAGATTGTGTTGGAGACTCTTGTGATTGGTAAACACATACATCTCGTACTGTATAAATAGTGTCTCCAAATCTTGAGTGCAGATATTACAACTCCTAACTCCAAGTCGTGAGTGGTATAGTTCTTCTCATGAACCTTGAGTTGTCAAGAGGCGTAAGCAATAACTTTATACTTCTGCATTAACACAACTCCAAGTCCCTTATGCAAAGCATCGTAAAAAAACACAAAATTATTCGTTCCTCCCGGCAATGCCAGAATTGGCACACTGCGTAGCTTATCCTTCAAAAATGAAATGTTGATTCTTGCTTATCTTCCCATTAGTACTTCTAATTCTTCTGAGCCAACTTGGTCAAAGGCTTCACTATCTTAGAGAAACCTTCGATGAACCTTCACTAATACCCGGCAAGACCTAAGAATTGATGAATCTCTGTGGGAGTCTTAGGTGTTTCCCAACCTTTAATTGCCTCGATCTTGGCAGGATCAACATGTAACCCTTAACTGTCAATCACATGCCCAAGAAATTGTATTATCCGGATCTAAAATTCACACTTAGAGAATTTAGCATACAATTTCTCATTCTTGAGCAATTCCAAAATCGTCTTAAGATGCTCTTCGTGTTCTTCCTTGTTCCTTGAGTAGATCAGAATGTCGACGATGAACACAATGACGAGCTTGTCTAAGTATGGTTTGCACACCCGATTCATGAGGTCCATGAATACTGTCGGTGCATCGGTAAACCCAAATGACATCACTTGGAACTCGTACTGACCATACCGAGTCTTAAACGCCATCTTCGGGATATCCTCTTCCCGAACTCTGAGCTGATGATAACCTAACCTAAGGCCGATCTTCGAGTAATAACTTGAGCCTTGCAGTTGATCAAACAAATCATCGATTCTTGGAAGTGGGTAATGGTTCTTCACAATTAACTTGTTCAACTCGCAGTAATCAATACACATCCGGAAGGATCCATCCTTTTTCTTCACAAAAAGGACCAGAGCTCCCCAAGGCGAGGAACTTGGCGAATAAATACCTTGTCTAAGAGTTCTTACAACTGGCTAGATAATTCTTGCATTTTCGACGGTGCTGATCTGTATGGTGCTCGTGCTACTGGTGCGGCTCCTGGCACAAAATCAATATGAAATTATACTAGTCGAGTCGGCGGGAGTCTAGGAAAGTCTTCGGGAAATACTTACATAAAATCTCGAACAATAGGTACGTCCTCAAGTCGTTTCTCCTCCAACTTCTTCTTCCCTGTTACGTATGCTAGAAAGGCATGCCATCCTTTCTTTATGTACTTCTCGGTCTTGATGCACGATATGATTTTTAGTCGGGTTCCACTTCGATCACCATGGAAAACTAAGGTTTCACCATTGTAGGGAAGGTGAACAGCCTTTTCGTCGCATATAACTATTACATGATATTTGGATAACCAATCCATGCCGATGATGACGTCGAAACTTCTGAGTTATGCAGGTATTAGGTCAACGTTGAAGGGATGGTTTAGTAAATTCAAGGTACAACCTCGGATTATGGTGTCGGTGCTTACTAAGTTTCCATTTGCTAATTCGATACTATATGCAGTTTCCAGTAAGGTCGGTGTGAGGTTAAGTAAGGGAGCAAATGCAATAGACATGAAACTTCTATCGGCGCCCCGAATCAAATAAAACCGAAGCATAATAATTATTGAGGAGAAATGTACTCGTGACAACATTCGGGTCTTCCCTAGCTTTTCCTCATCCGAGAGCATAAAATCTTTCTCTAGCCCCTCCACTCTGGTTATTCCCGTTCTGAGTGTGCTTCTTTGGGCAATCACTCTTGTAATGCCCTCTCTCTCCACAAACAAAACATGTTATTTGTGCTTTCTGATTGTCTGTTATTGTAGGACTCCTGCAGTCTTTGGTCAGATGACCAAACTTTTTACAATTTCCACATGGAGCAAGGCAGGGTCTCGGTTGTGGTGACGCTGACACTTGTCACACTTGGGAAGAGTACCAACATAACCCTTCCTCTCAACTAGACCAACAACAAAAGACTTAACAACTTCATGCCTCTTGTTGGGTTGTTGTATAGGATTTCCTCCTTTATTTCCATCCCATCTTCTCTTGTTGTTGTTGTTGTTGTTGTTGTTAATACAAAAAAATCGTAAAAACATTTATTAATATTTAGCTATCTCTTTGTGTTTTGTTGATAACAAATATAAAGTTATCATAAGTAAAATTATAAGGATACATGTTATTTTTGTAAAGCATTTATATATATAATTATTTAACATTAATTGTTGTAATGATTCACTTATTGTAATAGTTTATTAGGATGGGTAAAAACCATAACCCATGACCCATACCCATGGAGCTACCCCATAACCCATTGACTAGATGCATTGCATCTTCTAGATACATTGTATCTATTTGGATACCCATGGTCCAAAGTCTAGGACCCATTACCCATGACCCATAACCCATGGATAATGAGGAGCGTCCCACGGATCCCTCAGTTTATATTGGACGGATCCCTCATATAAGGGATCCATGGGATCCGTGCGACAGTAGAAAGTTTTTGCCTATAAATAGAGAGCCATTTCCTCATTGTAACTTACCCCTCTTCTTACAAACTCTCTCATATATTCTTTCATTCTTCTAATCTCGTATCTCTTGATCTAGATAGTAGTTCTTCTTTCTTTTATTGTGATTATCATATAGGTCCTTCTCTAAGGCGAGATCACGAGCTTCTACAAGTCATCCAAGCAAGGGGTCCTTGATTGATTTGTTCTTCCACAAGATTTCTGTAGCAAAGATCTTGTATTTCATATTTCACATATTTGTTGTATTATAGTAGTGTTGATTTGGTCCTCCGTGTTAAGGACTCGGTATTTAGCTTTGTACCGGAAAAAGTGTAAGCGACGTTGTGAACGCTTCTCCACCGTGTTGAAGGAGTTTGTTGACATAGTGCTTGAACTCTTGAGTAGGTGACTCGGGGAGTGGAGTAGGGCAACGAAGGTGTCCTTGTAGCCGAACCACTATAAATCGGTTGTGTCATTTCTATCATTTACTTTACTTGCTTTCTCTACTTGCATTACTTATAGACCTATATTCTCCATCCATCCATACGATTTCACATAACATCGAATCTAAAGTTTTTGAAACTAAGTTAAAAATCGGCAAAACTATTTAACCCCCCTTCTAGTTTTCCACAATTGGCATCAAGAGATAAGTTTACAAAAGTTTTAAAGTAAATAGTATTTTAAAAACTTTTCGATCACTATGGGTTCTGAAAATTATAAAGAATGGCAATCTATGCAACGACCTCCACTACTTGAAACTAATGGTTTTATTTATTGGAAAAATAGATTCGAAACGTATGTGAAGTTAAAAGATATTGATCTTTGGTACATCATTGTTGAAGGCGATTTTGAAGCCACTACAAAAGATGAAATCGGAAATTTAGTAAACACACCTCATGATCAACTCACCGATGATCATAAGAAAAAGCTTTTCAAAAATAGTGAAGCTAAAATTGTTTTATACAATGCTTTACCCAAAAAGAAAATTAGAAAGAATTTCTATGCTTAAAACCTCTAAAGAAATTTGGAATTCTTTAGTTGTAACTCATCAAGGAAATCAACAAGTTAAAAACAATAAAATAGATTTTTTTGTTAACAATATGAACAATTTTCAATATCGGATGAGGATACTATAGATAATTCTTTTGCTAACTTTAATACTATAATTACATCATTACAAGCACTTGATGAGTCTTTCTCTAGTCGTAATCATGTTAGGAGATATCTAAGGGCACTTCCATCCATGTGGAGATCTAAGGTGACGGCTCTCGAAGAATCAAAAGACTTGTCAATCCTCACCCTCAATGAACTCATAGGCAATCTAAAGGTCTATGAGCTTGTCCTCGCTAAAGATTCTGAAGCTTCAAAAGAGAAGAAAGAGAAGCACAAATCTCTTGCCTTAAAAGCCAAGAAGGTCTCAAGCGATGAAGAAAACTCTTCTTCGGATAGTGATGACGAAGAATATGCTATGGCGGTAAGGGATTTCAAGAAGTTCTTTAGAAGAAAGGGAAGATGTGTCAAGCAACCATATGACGACAAGAAAGGGTTCCGGAAAGGCAAAGATGACAAGAAAGCAAGGGATGAACGCGCATGTATAAATGTGGGGACCCTAATCACTTCATTAGTGAGTGTCCCAAACGTGACCAAAAAAAAGCGTTCGCGAGTGGTTCATGGGGAATGAGCGAGGAGGAGGACGAAGAAATTTGTCTCATGGAAAATGACTCAAACGAGGTATGTCCCGAATCTCTCTATTATAGTAGCTCATCATTAGATGATGATTCATTGCATCGTAAATATGATAAACTTTGCAAAACTAATCTAAAAGTAATTAACAAAAACAAGATTTTGAAAAACCAAAATGAACGTTTAGAAAAAGAAGTCATTGAATTAAAACGTTTAGAAAAAGGGAAGATAGCAAGTGGGGAATGTGAGCTTTGTGTTCAACTTCAAACATTAGTTGATAATCTTGATTCCAAGATTGCTAGAATGAGTACTAATACTCTTGATATGATATTAGATAGTGTTAATACAGGAAACAACCAAAAAGGTTTAGGTATTCAGCAACTTGATGCATCAACTAGCGAAAATAAAGAAACACAATTCGTCAAAGCAATAGAAAAACAAGTCACTGTAGTCATGGATCCCACGGATCCCACAAAAACGGAACCGGCTAGTGTTAAATCAGGGATCCGTGGGTCTGCTGATGCAAACAATAAAAATAGTGTAGCTACTTCATCTAGAACCGACTTTGTTATGGTTAATAAGAAGAAACCAACCCACGTTACTGTTAGACAACCACCACCACTAAAACAAAATCAAAGTTTTATGAGAAACAAAGGTCCATCGTTTTCAAAAACTAACACGTTTATAAGGAGTCCTAATAATGTTTATCCGAGAAGTAACCACCATCAAATGGGATGGAATCCTAATGTACAAAACGGTTTTCCATTTCAAAACTTTTGTAACATATTGGATTTTACAAACACACAAACAATCACAAATATGGTTCGAATAAGATAGAGTTTTAGAGAGAGAAAGTGGAGGATGGGAGCCTTTCTAGAGAGAGAAAGTGAAAGAAAACATAGAAGGTTAGATTAAGTGAAAGGTCCAACCCTCTACCTTGAGAGGTAGAGGGTATTTATAGTTACATACGATACGTCCTCCTAACGGATTGTGGATCAGGCATACAGTGGGTAAAGACCCGTCCTTCCTCCACGGTGTTGCACTAAACTAAACTACACTAATAACTAACTAATAAACTAACAAATAACGTAGCTAACGATATGTCTACGAGCTAACTTATGCTATATAATATTTGGGGTGACTGACTCTTCACTATGGAATTTCTAATTCATAACAATCTCCCCCTAAGGGAGGTCACCCCATGTTTTACATTTCGAATCCTAGCATTCTATTTTATCTTCAGTCTTGAGCTCGTTGACTTTAATTCTTCACTTCCGCAATCTTTGTGCTTAAGTAGTGCAACTTCAAAGTCCGAATGCTTTGTACTTTAAGTGGAGGTCTTTGAACTGATCCACATCATTGATGATCTTCGAGCTTTCATTGAGATCATCAGCCACAGTAAATCTCTGGATCACCCTTTATTGTGTTGTCATCATGTGAAGTTGTGACTTTCGGACGGACATGCTCACACCTATTTGGATCATGACATCTTTCCATCAGAGTAGCGGAAGCTTTACTGGTTCATGATATTTGCAGCAGCGTAGCAGAAGCATAGTATAAAAATATCAGAGCCACGTTATGTAGATATGCACCAGTCATGATTTCTTCAATTTAGTGTGGATGCTGTGAGCATGCGGCTTTGGATTGACTCCTCAATTCTGATTAGCTGCAACCATCCAAATGTACCTGCAAACAACAATTAGCAATAAAACACACGAAAGTGTCTTTGATCACTTTCGTTGAATTGAGGTACACGGCCCACGGTTCCCCGTTGATCAGTACACGTACTGCCTGTGATCAGGTATAATTCCGTAGAATCTCCTTGACAGGGTTTCGCAGCTGTTCTAGCCGTTCTCAAACCGGAACGTCTCAAAGAAGACAACACGGAGTGAGTGAACCAGCGAATTGAGATTCACTGATTGATGAAAAATTGATTTGAGAACAATCGCGCATTGCTTAGAAGAAAGAGTTTTGTAATACGACGAAGGTTTTATGAGAAAGATCAATTTTCACACAAAATACTTTTTGTATTAGAGAATGAGTACACATTTGATGTGCTAGATAAAAGAAGAGATTCGCACATCGAACGGTTTTTCCAAAAGTATTTTTTCAATCAGAGATACTTTTTATGTTTGAAATATGAATACACATTCGATGCGCTAGAGAAAGGAAGATTTGCACATCGAACGGTTTTTCCAAAAGTATTCGTCAATTCATTTCCTGGACCAAGGTTGATTCACGAGTGAATCGCCCCATTGTTTCTATCCAGTTGTCACAAGCTTGATCTTTCGAGATGATCTCACATGTCACCCACCAAGAGCTTGTTTGATGTTGATAAGGTTTTAAAATGTACCTTTTTGAGGGGTCGTTTAAGCCCTTATTTGATCACTTTTGTATCCGTTATTACTTAATATCGTTCCTTTTCACTTTTTAGGTCTCTTGAAGGCAAATTGCTGGAATGGCACTTATTTGGACGAAAAGGCGCGGATATACGAAGAAAATGGCCAAAGTCAAGAATCGAGACACTCAAGCTGCTGAAATATAAGGGGACGGCATCAGGTGTTATCTGCGACGCCGTCGGAGCACTTTTGTGACGGCTCAGTAGCCAAATTGCTTATTTACAAGTGACGGTGTCAGGCTTTAAAAGAGTAGGTCGTCGCAACTCAGACGGCCTAGATTTGATCCAGACGGCATCAGAGGCTGAAGAGGACGGCGTCACAAGCATAAGGTGACGCCGTCGCAAGACTAACGTGGCAAGACGAAACCCTAATGACGGCGACCCGATGGCGTCACAAATCATAAGGTGACGCCATCGCGAATGTAATCTTATATATAGAATCCGAATTTTTCAGTTTTAAGTGTGTAGTCTTTTGGAGTAAAAACCTAAACCGAACCAAGGCTGTCTTGTACTGTATTTTAGGGTTCCAAACCCTATCTTACACCAAGATAAGTGGTTTACTTCATTAATTCAATTATGTCTTCAATTATTTGTGTGTATGCTTGCATGTTCTCCATGTCCGGCTAATTTACTTATGTGTTTGCTTAGGGAATATGAAACTTAACTATTAAATATTGATTGGTTGTCTCTTATCTTAATTGTTAATGATCTAGTAATGCGATAGGTCATTCGTTGTGTAGTTAATGCTTGATTAATCTTTGTGAACCTTAGACTATAACACCTAGAGTAGTTGTAGGCTAAACCATCCAAAGAGTACCTTAGAGTTAGAGTTTATAAATCCTAGAGATTTTGTAGACGAGACCCTTTGGTAGTTTCAAAGAGTTAGGGATAAACGCATATGATCTGTGCTAAACCGTCAAGTCTAACAGACTTAAAACAGCTTAAGCACAAATACAATGAAGTCCTGAAGAATAGATTGAATTCCCGGGTCGTTTAGTCCCAAGGAGACTCAATGGTGTGTCAAACAAACTCAGAGGATAGAATGATCACTAAGGATAGTGACCTGTAAAGGTTTTGATTAGAATTATTACACTACAGATTGCTTGGAATAGGATTGGACACAGAATTGGAAAGCACAACAATCAGATAAGAAAAACGTAAACGTAAGTTTTAAAAACTACGTATACGCACAAAATAAAAAAAGTGAAAACTAAGAAATAAAAGGCCTAAAAATATAAAAATGACATTTTTGGAATCCTAAAAATAAAAGAAAATTATTAGAAAAAGAAAATTATTTTTAACACTATTTAATTAATTATTATTAATTAAAAACTATTTTAACTATTTAATAAATACTCTAAAATAGAAGAAAATAGGAAATAAGGCTAGAAAAATAAACTTATGATTCTGAAAAATCTAAAATACTATAAAACTAATTTTAAAACTAAAAATATATTTTTCACACTTTTTATATAATTATTACTAATTAATTATTATTTAAAATACACTTAAATACTAGAAAATAGAAAATAAACTTGGAAAAATAAAATTTTAACTTTGAAAAATCTAAAATATGATAAAACTAATTTTAAAACAGAAAAAATATTTTTTTGGCTTTTTAATTATTTATTACTAATTAATTACTATTTTTAACTAATTAAAATTACAATAAATACTAAAAAGATAGAGAAAAATCTGAAACTTTTTCTAAAAATCCTATATGATGACAGAAACCTAAGAAAAATAGAAAAACAAGATTTGCTTATTAATAAGATGAAAAGAAAAATCAAAAAGCTAAAAAATATTAAATAAACGCTATCACTATTTTTATATTGATGTTTTTCTGAATTTTCTTTTTGAAAACTACTTATATACTAATAATATGAAACTTTAATAAAGACAAAAAATTTACAAATCACAAATAAGCAGTTTTGATGGCTTATTGATCCAACAGTGGACTTAAGAGCTTGTTTGGTGAAAATAAGCTTAAACAAGCTTGACAGATGAAACAAAAGCTCAAAACAGATGCAAACAAGCTAGAGAAACTGAAATGAGGCTAAAATATGCAAAGAAGCAAACTGATAAGCTATGATTAAGCAGATAAGCACTTTTGATAATGACAGAAATGGGACAAGCTTGAGGCTTGTTGCAGCCCTAGCAAACAAGTTCCAAAGTGAAATCTTAGACTTGACAATCCAAGAAGACCAGGTTGGCTTTCCAAAGAACCAGAGAACACAAGATTTGAACCACTAATAAGCTCTATATGAGCTTATCAAAATGGTACCAATAACTGTGCACAGGGCAGTTTTCAAAACAGGTGTCCACAAAAAGCAGAGAAATAAGCACTCAAAAAGCTGAGAAACCAAGAACTAGCATTTTTGTATTTTTCTTTAGCAACTAGACTTTAAAAATCCAAAAGATTACAAGCTGAATCCTATTAATAAACCCACAGTGAAAATATCTTTTTTATTCAAAAACGACCCAATTGACAATTTGACTTTTTGACAAAAACTAAAAGTTGACCAAAATGAGATTTAAACTGATCTTAAACACTGATTATGATGTTATAAAGTGAACTAAGACTGATTAGAGCAAGATTAACAACTTTTAAACACAAAATCAAGATCCTTGATCTTAAAAACTCCAACAGTTAATCAAGAGAATTGGATAAAAGAGATTTTGACTTTTGATGTAACAAGCACTAACTTTCTTGACTTCTTTGAGTTAATATGACCAAGTGAGACACAAGTCAACAATAAACAACTACTCAAGCAACCTTAAGACAGTTTTATTACTCAAATCCAAACAGACCCATATTGACTATTTTGAAGATTTTTCAAGGCAAACCACAAACTTAAACCATAACACTTATTGCAGACCTTATAGCATCATTAATTAGGACTAAAGAAACATGAACCAACAGTTACAACAACATAAAACTAAGAATTAAGACAAGAGCTATTTTAACTGTTATAAAGAAATTTATGTAAACTACCAATTTTAAAAAAAATCAACCAACTGTTTTTAAGGATTAAATACACTTAATTACTACTAATGAACACTAAGAACAAGAAATTACAACAACTAATCAACCACAACAGTGAAATGCAAAAATACTTAAAAAGGCTTACAATAGCTTCCAAGCTCCAAACTGAAAATCAGAACCAGTGAACACCCCTATAAGCTTACCAATAAGCTACTAACCCAAGGCCATCCATAATACACCTTGCTCCAGCTGTGAACACCTTCTCCAAGTGATTTTTGATTTTATACCTATTTAATTGGTATTTTTGAGATTTTTGACCTTTTGAAGCTAAACTGAATTTTATTGTTTCTAATAGCTTATAAAAGCTATATGGGAGCTTATGTGACCTATTTCAGTCCATATAATCAACTAAAAACAACATTTGATTCACATGATATTTTTGAAATTGAAAACTGCATAAACTGAAGTAAACTTTAAAACTTGGAATTACTTATTAAAAGAGGTTCAAATACACTTGAGAGACTTAGATAAAGTACTTGGAATTAAAAACATACATTGAAAAGCTTAAGTTAAAGAAAACGACTAAGGAAAAATAAAATTACACTAGATAGATCATACAATGCCTCTCTCTCTCTCTTTATAGACTTTAAGCACTCCTTGCATGTCTCTGATTGATTCCCACCACATTTGAGCCCTTGGATCACTCAAAATAATTAGAACCGTCCACATGTGATTTTTGGCACCAAATATCTTCAAAGCAGGTTTTAGCTTTAATGAGGATTTGGTTGAGTCAATTAAGAGTATTTGGAGTTTAGAAGATGTGGAGGGGACATGGTATGGAGGGGGGTTGAAAATGTGTAGAAAACCAGGACTGGTTTTGGGTTTACAGGGGTGAAGAGGAGAGTCTACAGTGTCACTGGTATTAGGGCGCGTTTTTTCTTCGTTTGACCTGCGTTGACCGAAGCTTTAATAACAAAGGGGTTCACAATTGGTTTGGCTGGGGTTCTTTTTGCAATTTGACCTGGGGCTCAAGGGCAAAGGGTCAAGGGTTGTATTGGATTGGGCTTGTGTATTGGATTTGGATTTGGGCTTGAATTATATCAAAGGGTCCGGTTTGGTTTATTTAAGGACAAGGACCAAAAGTGTAATTCGACCAAACTTCAAGGACTAAAAGTGAACTTTTTCCAATGCTCTCACAAGGACCAAACTTGACAACTTTGATAATATAAGGACCCTTTTTGCATGAATTCCATTTTAAAAGTCCAAGGACTAAATTTGCAATTTTCCAAAGTTTGAGGACCTTTCTTGCCAATTGACCAAAGAATCATTCAAGGATCATTTTTAACAACTTAAAAGATTTCAAGGACCTTGAATGATAAATTTCCACATTTTTGAATTTCAGGGACTAGATTTGACAACTTTCAAAACTTGGGAGACTAAAACTGCCAATTTTGCAAACTTGATACATTTTTCATCTGATTTTGATATTTTTGCATTTAAAACACATAAAACACTGATTTGTGATATTTTGATCATTTTGATGTGTTTCTGAGTGTTTTCAGATGATTTTGCAGTTTAGATTACACAAAAATAATGAGTATTTAGACACTCATCAATCCCCCACACTGAGATATTGCTAGTCCCTAGCAATGATTTGAGAAAACTTGATGGATTTGAAAAACTCTTTACCAAAAGCCATCACTTCTGGAGTAGCCAATTGTTTTGATTCAAGTAAGAACCTTGGTACAACGATAACCAAATGATTTATTGGCAAATCATAAACCATATAACGGATTTGATGTGTCTTTACCAGAAGCCGTACCCTTCTGGACTAGCCAACTCTTAGATAAATTATCAGGATTATCTTTGGTGAGCTGATTACCAATTATGGTTTTTCCACTGCCTTTACCACAAGCCATAATCTTGCGGGCTAGCCAACTCTTCACTTTTTAGGATATGGTGAGTTGAGAACCATACAATTTTGAGCAAATTGCAAGCCATATAAACGGATTTGATATATCTTTACCAAGAGCCGTTTGCTCCTGGATTAGCCAATCCTTTTGTCTTACAGACATGGCGGACTGATAACCAAATGAGAAAGTGTAAAACACTTACTCCAAAAAAAATTTTGGCCAAAAACGGGGGAATTGGGTAGATAATATATGAAATTCGTGAGAATTCCCCCCCCCCACACTTAGAAATGAATATTGCCCTCAATATTCAAAGTACCGGCGGTTATGCCGAAACAAAGAACGTAAAAGGGAAATACTACGGCCATTATTTAGAAGATTTTTTTTTTTTTTTTTTTTTTTTTTTTTTTTTTTTTTTTTTTTAGAATGAGAATATACAACAGTGTGGGAAAAGCTCCCCCACACTAGGGTGGTAGAAAGGGGGTAAGAAAACAGAATTATGGGTGAAAACCCATATGGTGCGTGCTAATGTTTTTGATTACCGAGTCACTAGCTTGACTCGATCCCCGCATTCATTGGTTCATGGGGAATGTTTGTAAATCCGGGACAACCACAGGGGAAATGTCCTCTCCAAAGTAATGCTTAACTCGATGACCATTCACTTTAAAATTAGGACCATCGGGTTGAGATAACTCAACGGTACCATAAGGATAAACCTTAGCAATAGTGAATGGACCAGACCAACGGGACTTGAGCTTTCCCGAGAAAATCTTCAGTCTTGAATTGAAAAGAAGGACTCGATCACCAACGTTGAAAACGCGGTTTTTGATCTTGGAGTCATGAATCTTCTTTGTCTTTTGCTTGTAGATCAAAGAGTTCTCGTAAGCTTGATCACGAAGTTCATTTAATTCATTCATTTGAACTTTTCTGTGATCACCGGCTGTCTGTATATCGAAGTTTGCATGCTTTAAGGCCCAGTATGCCTTGTGCTCTAACTCGATCGGAAGATGACATGCCTTTCCATACACTAGCTTGTATGGAGTACACCCAATAGGTGTTTTGTAAGCTGTACGGAAGGCCCAGAGTGCGTCATCAAGCTTATCCGACCAGGATGCACGATTTTCGCCTACTGTCCTTTCAAGAATCCTTTTAATTCCCCGGTTTGAAACTTCCACCTGTCCACTTGTTTGGGGTGGTATGCAGTAGAGAGACGGTGGGTAACACCATACTTTTGCATGACTCTTTCAAATTGGTCATTGCAAAAATGTGTACCACGATCACTGATTATCGCTCTCGGAGTTCCAAACCTGGCAAACAGAGACTTCAAAAACTTCACAACAACTCGGGCATCATTGGTGGGTAAAGCTTTTGCTTCAACCCATTTTGACAGATAGTCAACAGCCATGAGTATGTACTTGTTACCACGAGAAGATGGAAACGGCCCCATAAAATCAATACCCCATATGTCAAATATCTCACAAACTTGAATGGCATTTTGTGGCATTTCATTCCTTTGAGATATATTACCATGACGCTGACAAGCGTCACAGGCTTTGACATATTCGTGGGCATCCTTATAGATTGTGGGCCAATAGAACCCGGAATCAAACACCTTTTTGGCGGTGTAGTTTGGACTATGATGGCCCCCGGTGGGTCCAGCATGGCAAGCTTTGAGAATGCCAAGAGCTTCTTGTCCATAAACACACCGTCGGATGACTTGATCCGCACAGATTTTGAATAAGAAAGGGTCGTCCCAGAAATAATGTTTAACATCTTTGAAGAATTTGTTCTTCTGCTGGGTTGACATCCCTTTCACAATGAAGTTACCCGCATGGTAATTTGCAAAGTCAGCAAACCATGGGGTGGTAGAATTTCCACGAAAAGAAACCGTATTGAGTGTCTCGAGAGGAAATGTTTCATTTATTTCCTTTTTCTCAAAAACATCTTGGTGAGGGTTTTCTAATCTGGACAGATGATCAGCAGCTAGATTCTCAGCTCCTTTTTTATCACGTATAATGATATCAAATTCTTGGAGGAGGAGAATCCAACGAAGCAATCTCGGCTTTGCATCTTGTTTTGCAAAGAGATATTTAAGAGCCGAGTGATCCGTATACACTACGCATTTGGTCAAAATAAGATACGGCCGAAACTTCTCAAATGCACACACCACGGCTAATAGTTCTTTTTCTGTGGTGGTGTAATGAGTCTGAGCTTCAGTCATAGTCTTACTTGCGTAGTGAATAGGCTGAAAGTGCTTATTTCTTCGTTGCCCTAGGACTGCACCGATAGCAAAATCACTTGCATCGCACATGAGCTCAAAAGGCAAGTCCCAGTCAGGAGCAACGAGAATGGGTGCTTCAGTTAGCTTTTTCTTCAATGTTTCAAAAGCTATGATGCACTCGGGTGAGAAGATAAAAGGAGCATCCTTTTCAAGAAGATGGGTCATAGGCCGGGCGATTTTGGAAAAATCTTGAATGAATCTACGATAGAAACCGGCATGACCTAAAAAGCTCCTAATACCTTTGACGGTAGTAGGATGAGGCAGCTTAGCAATAACATCAACTTTTGCTCTATCTACCTCAATCCCGTTCTTTGAAATCTTATGGCCAAGGACAATGCCTTCTTTGACCATAAAGTGACTTTTCTCCCAGTTTAGACAAAGATTGGTGTCTTCACACCTTTGAAGCATTTTATCTAAATGGGAGAGACATGATTGAAAAGAATCCCCAATGACCGAGAAGTCATCCATAAACACTTCCATTGTTTCCCCGATCATGTCGTGGAAAATGGCCATCATACATCGTTGGAACGTGCCAGGAGCATTACATAAGCCAAAAGGCATACGTTTGTAGGCAAAAGTTCTGTATGGGCAAGTGAATGTGGTTTTCTCTTGATCCTGCGGATCAATAGGGATCTGAAAGTAACCCGAGAAACCATCAAGGAAGCAATAGTACTCATTCCCTGCTAATCTCTCAAGCATCTGGTCCATGAAGGGTAGAGGAAAATGGTCTTTACGGGTGGCGTCATTCAACTTACGATAGTCGATGCAAACACGCCATCCCGTCACCAATCGAGTTGGAATTAACTCGTTATCTTCATTTGTGATAACAGTAATGCCACCCTTTTTCGGAACACAATGAATTGGGCTGACCCAAGGACTGTCTGAGATCGGGTAAATCAATCCTGCATCAAGAAGTTTGATAACCTCTTGTTTGATAACATCATGGATTTTTGGATTCACTCGTCTCTGATGTTGAACTGCAGGTTTAAAGTCATCCTCCATCAAGATTTTATGAGTACAAAACTCAGGGTTTATACCTTTGATGTCGGAGAGTTTCCAAGCAATTGCTTGCTTGTGTGACTTCAAGATTTTAATGAGAGCAGCTTTTTCATCTTTACTCAAATCTCGAGCAATAATGACGGGCAATTTATCATTACCTTCTAGAAATGCATACTCAAGATGAGGAGGTAAGTCCTTAAGCTCAACCTCAGGAAATTCTTCAGTTTTCTCAACTGAATTGACTTCCTCGTTATGAAGTTTGATGGGAGGGAGAGGAGGAGAAGTATCCAGATTTGACAATTTCTCAAGAAGAATATCTCCCTCCAGATTAATCTCATTTTGACTAATCTCATCAGGAATTGAATCACTAGGATGAGGGGTTGATGATGGATCATCATTGAGCAACTTCTCAATAAGAAGTATATCCCCCTCAATATCAATAGGAGCGTGATCAATTTCCCAAGGTACAGAATCACTAGCCAAGTATGCTTCAATCTCATCTAAGATGAAGTCGCTTCCCTCAAACGGAGTGAGAGAAGGAGTAGAATTGGCTATGATAGGCTGAGAAGATGTGGTGGAATCCCCACTCACAGAATTATGAGAGTAACCAAGAACTTCTTGAGAGTACTCGTCAGAAGCAACATCAATGATATCTATTCGGTTGACCGATTCAGAATCATAGTTTGCGGAGTACCTCGAAGTTTGGTCAAGGTTGAAGGTGACAGCTTCATTACCAACACGCAATGTGATTTCTTGCTCAAATACATCTATGAGAGCACAGCCCGTTCTCAGGAATCCTCGACCAACAATGAGAGGAACCCGATGATCGGCATCAAAATCAACAACCACGAAGTCAGCTGGAAAATGGAACTTTCCTACTTTCACAAATACGTCCTCGGCAATGCCAAGAGGACGGGATATGGAACGATCAGCAAGCTCGAGAGTCATGCATGTAGGAGTAAGTTCCGGAAGAGAAAGTTTCTTCCATACTGAATATGGCATAAGGTTTATGCTTGCACCAAGATCTGCTAGGGCAAAGCATTCAACCATTCCTGGGAATACACATGGTAAGAGAAATTTCCCAGGATCTCCAAGCTTTTCAGGAAGCTTCTTCAGGATAACTGCAGAGCAGTTCTCGTTAAGAGGAGTCTTAGCCATTTCAAATAGCTTTTCCTTATTGCTTAACATGTGTTTGAGAGTCGATGCAAACTTGGGCATCAGCATGATAGCATCCGCAAAGCTTATGTCAAAGTGTAATTCTTGGAAAATTTGGAAAAATTTATCCATTTGATGACTAGCTTTCTCGCGGAGCTTTTGCTCATTCAAATGTGATGGGTAAGGAATAGAAGATTTGGATTTCTGATTCTCAATAGGAGCTATAGGAGGTTCAAAAACAACTCCTTGATTTGACTTGGGTTTCTGGACCACTTGATGTTGGACTACCGAAGGTAGGACGTGTGCTGTACTTCGTGGGCTTGAATTATGCACTTTGTCCGTAGTATCCTTGGTAACTTGACTCATTGGCACAGGAGGAGGGGGCATTGGAGTCGTAGGTCCATTGTGTTTTGGAGGTTCACTGTCCACTACCTTAGGAAGAGAAGAAGAAGAAGAGGTAGTAGGAACAGCAGGTCCAGTGTATGAAACACCACTTCGGGTTGTGATCGCCTTGGCATCGCCCCTCGGGTTAGCGATCGTGTTGCTCGGTAAAGTACCTGAGCCCGAGGGTCGATCATTTAAAGACTTCTTCAGATCAGCAATCTGACTGACCAACAACCTGTTCATTTCATCTTGGGATTTCATGAACTGCTTCAGTAACTCATCAGATGATGGTACTGGAGGAGTAATGACGGGAGGAGCTGGAGGGACAATTTGAGGCCGTATGTTTTGATTATAGCCAAAATTCCCTTGATTAGGATTCATATTCCCATGAAATTGATTCCCTCGATTGAAATTGTTTTGATTAGGGTTTCCGTGATGTTGGAAACCTTGATTGGGTCCAGGATATAAATTACCTTGGTTTTGATAACCTTGGTTCATTCTAGGTTGGTTTTGATTCCGGTTGTGCATGTTATGATTCTGGTTGAAACCGGGTGGTGCCTGATTAGTGTTAGCACGGTAGTGTGGTTCATTTTGAGGACGGTATTGATTACCTCCTTGCTGTGAACTACCTGCTAGAGCATTTGCTTCAAAAGGACTACCATCGGTGGCAGTACAATTGTAGTAAGCATGAGGACCACCACAAGTGACACAACTCTCAACTTTCTTCACTTCAGCATGTGTTGGAGTCTGAGTGAAGGTCACTTTCTTCTGGTTAGCAAGAACCAAAGCCTGAACAATGTCTGTGAGTTTATCAATCTTAGCATCGGTGCTAGATGTACTCACGGGGGATGAAGAAGAAGAAGGTCCAGCATTAGATTGATATGTCTTAGCTCTGAAAGGACGGACCTGAGATTTGTTCTCAATGATTTGCAAGGCCTCTTTGGTGGTCTTGCTCAGGAAATTACCTCCCGCGGAGGCATTCAAAGAATCTTGATTGGCCTGATTGAGACCATTGTAGAAAGTATCCATTTGCATTAACTCGGTAAAACCGTGATGCGGACACTTGCGAAGCAACTCTTTGTAACGATCCCATGCCTCCCCGAATGATTCATCAAATCTCTGAGAAAATTTCATTATCTCATTCTTAAGACTTGTGGTTCGGGATGGAGGATAGAACTCGTTAACGAACTTGGTGACAAGATCTTCCCATGTCTCAATAGAACGAGGGGGTTGTTTCTCAAGCCAATTCCGGGCTTGTCCCTCTAGAGAAAATGGGAACAGAAGAAGCTTGATAGCTTCATGTGGGACATTCTTGTACTTGATGGTAGATGCTATCTTGTTAAACCATCGAATGTGTGCATGAGGATCATCCCGCTCAAAACCATAGAATTGGCTTTGGGTTACTAGATTGAGCAACCCGGTTTTGAGCTCGAAAGTGTCAGCCACGATGGCTGGAACAACAATGGCATCTCCGTAACCCTCGATGGGTGCTTGGAGAAGCTCATTCATCGGTTTGTCTTCTGCCATTTCGACAGGTGGTGGTGGTGGTAGACGTTCCTCAGTCACGGCTGAAGGAGCTGAACGTCCTCTACGTCTGCGAGGAATGTTTCCAAGTTCAGAAAGTGGACTTGTAGAACTGGAAGAACGAGTGCGCATGCACTATGTATAAAAATCAATTTTCAAAACAAATGAGGCAAAACACAAGTGAACTTAACCAATAATCACAAATGAAATGGCTTCTTTGAAAAAGGTACACCAAATCACAAGTGACACAAAGGCAAGTTTTAAATCTGATGTTCGGGAACTTATTAATGGTCGCACCCCCAGTTAGGTAGTGCACTGCCTTGATTTGCGGTGGTTGATTTTTATGTATTCAATTAAGTACCACTGAAAAGACGTAGGTAAGATTTGTGCAGATGGGTTTAAAAACTTTTGGACAATATTTTTGTTATCGTCCCGTTTAACCAAATCGTACTGTTTTAAGAATCACCTTAAAAACAATACAAGATAGAAAACGCTACGATTGTTTTGTTGTTTTATATTTTTTTTGGTGTTTTAACACTTTAGGAAAAGTGCTAATGAACTTTTTGATTTTCTTATAACTTTACAAAAACTCTTTACAAATGGTGGGTATGTGCAACAATGGATCTGAAAATGGCTAAACACACGCTAAAGCCTCCCCGGCAGCGGCGCCAAAATTTGATCTGTGCTAAACCGTCAAGTCTAACAGACTTAAAACAGCTTAAGCACAAATACAATGAAGTCCTGGAGAATAGATTGAATTCCCGGGTCGTTTAGTCCCAAGGAGACTCAATGGTGTGTCAAACAAACTCAGAGGATAGAATGATCACTAAGGATAGTGACCTGTAAAGGTTTTGATTAGAATTATTACACTACAGATTGCTTGGAATAGGATTGGACACAGAATTGGAAAGCACAACAATCAGATAAGAAAAACGTAAACGTAAGTTTTAAAAACTACGTATACGCACAAAATAAAAAAAGTGAAAACTAAGAAATAAAAGGCCTAAAAATATAAAAATGACATTTTTGGAATCCTAAAAACAAAAGAAAATTATTAGAAAAAGAAAATTATTTTTAACACTATTTAATTAATTATTATTAATTAAAAACTATTTTAACTATTTAATAAATACTCTAAAATAGAAGAAAATAGGAAATAAGGCTAGAAAAATAAACTTATGATTCTGAAAAATCTAAAATACTATAAAACTAATTTTAAAACTAAAAATATATTTTTCACACTTTTTATATAATTATTACTAATTAATTATTATTTAAAATACACTTAAATACTAGAAAATAGAAAATAAACTTGGAAAAATAAAATTTTAACTTTGAAAAATCTAAAATATGATAAAACTAATTTTAAAACAGAAAAAATATTTTTTTGGCTTTTTAATTATTTATTACTAATTAATTACTATTTTTAACTAATTAAAATTACAATAAATACTAAAAAGATAGAGAAAAATCTGAAACTTTTTCTAAAAATCCTATATGATGACAGAAACCTAAGAAAAATAGAAAAACAAGATTTGCTTATTAATAAGATGAAAAGAAAAATCAAAAAGCTAAAAAATATTAAATAAACGCTATCACTATTTTTATATTGATGTTTTTCTGAATTTTCTTTTTGAAAACTACTTATATACTAATAATATGAAACTTTAATAAAGACAAAAAATTTACAAATCACAAATAAGCAGTTTTGATGGCTTATTGATCCAACAGTGGACTTAAGAGCTTGTTTGGTGAAAATAAGCTTAAACAAGCTTGACAGATGAAACAAAAGCTCAAAACAGATGCAAACAAGCTAGAGAAACTGAAATGAGGCTAAAATATGCAAAGAAGCAAACTGATAAGCTATGATTAAGCAGATAAGCACTTTTGATAATGACAGAAATGGGACAAGCTTGAGGCTTGTTGCAGCCCTAGCAAACAAGTTCCAAAGTGAAATCTTAGACTTGACAATCCAAGAAGACCAGGTTGGCTTTCCAAAGAACCAGAGAACACAAGATTTGAACCACTAATAAGCTCTATATGAGCTTATCAAAATGGTACCAATAACTGTGCACAGGGCAGTTTTCAAAACAGGTGTCCACAAAAAGCAGAGAAATAAGCACTCAAAAAGCTGAGAAACCAAGAACTAGCATTTTTGTATTTTTCTTTAGCAACTAGACTTTAAAAATCCAAAAGATTACAAGCTGAATCCTATTAATAAACCCACAGTGAAAATATCTTTTTTATTCAAAAACGACCCAATTGACAATTTGACTTTTTGACAAAAACTAAAAGTTGACCAAAATGAGATTTAAACTGATCTTAAACACTGATTATGATGTTATAAAGTGAACTAAGACTGATTAGAGCAAGATTAACAACTTTTAAACACAAAATCAAGATCCTTGATCTTAAAAACTCCAACAGTTAATCAAGAGAATTGGATAAAAGAGATTTTGACTTTTGATGTAACAAGCACTAACTTTCTTGACTTCTTTGAGTTAATATGACCAAGTGAGACACAAGTCAACAATAAACAACTACTCAAGCAACCTTAAGACAGTTTTATTACTCAAATCCAAACAGACCCATATTGACTATTTTGAAGATTTTTCAAGGCAAACCACAAACTTAAACCATAACACTTATTGCAGACCTTATAGCATCATTAATTAGGACTAAAGAAACATGAACCAACAGTTACAACAACATAAAACTAAGAATTAAGACAAGAGCTATTTTAACTGTTATAAAGAAATTTATGTAAACTACCAATTTTAAAAAAAATCAACCAACTGTTTTTAAGGATTAAATACACTTAATTACTACTAATGAACACTAAGAACAAGAAATTACAACAACTAATCAACCACAACAGTGAAATGCAAAAATACTTAAAAAGGCTTACAATAGCTTCCAAGCTCCAAACTGAAAATCAGAACCAGTGAACACCCCTATAAGCTTACCAATAAGCTACTAACCCAAGGCCATCCATAATACACCTTGCTCCAGCTGTGAACACCTTCTCCAAGTGATTTTTGATTTTATACCTATTTAATTGGTATTTTTGAGATTTTTGACCTTTTGAAGCTAAACTGAATTTTATTGTTTCTAATAGCTTATAAAAGCTATATGGGAGCTTATGTGACCTATTTCAGTCCATATAATCAACTAAAAACAACATTTGATTCACATGATATTTTTGAAATTGAAAACTGCATAAACTGAAGTAAACTTTAAAACTTGGAATTACTTATTAAAAGAGGTTCAAATACACTTGAGAGACTTAGATAAAGTACTTGGAATTAAAAACATACATTGAAAAGCTTAAGTTAAAGAAAACGACTAAGGAAAAATAAAATTACACTAGATAGATCATACAATGCCTCTCTCTCTCTCTTTATAGACTTTAAGCACTCATTGCATGTCTCTGATTGATTCCCACCACATTTGAGCCCTTGGATCACTCAAAATAATTAGAACCGTCCACATGTGATTTTTGGCGCCAAATATCTTCAAAGCAGGTTTTAGCTTTAATGAGGATTTGGTTGAGTCAATTAAGAGTATTTGGAGTTTAGAAGATGTGGAGGGGACATGGTATGGAGGGGGGTTGAAAATGTGTAGAAAACCAGGACTGGTTTTGGGTTTACAGGGGTGAAGAGGAGAGTCTACAGTGTCACTGGTATTAGGGCGCGTTTTTTCTTCGTTTGACCTGCGTTGACCGAAGCTTTAATAACAAAGGGGTTCACAATTGGTTTGGCTGGGGTTCTTTTTGCAATTTGACCTGGGGCTCAAGGGCAAAGGGTCAAGGGTCAAGGGTTGTATTGGATTGGGCTTGTGTATTGGATTTGGATTTGGGCTTGAATTATATCAAAGGGTCCGGTTTGGTTTATTAAAGGACAAGGACCAAAAGTGTAATTCGACCAAACTTCAAGGACTAAAAGTGAACTTTTTCCAATGCTCTCACAAGGACCAAACTTGACAACTTTGATAATATAAGGACCCTTTTTGCATGAATTCCATTTTAAAAGTCCAAGGACTAAATTTGCAATTTTCCAAAGTTTGAGGACCTTTCTTGCCAATTGACCAAAGAATCATTCAAGGATCATTTTTAACAACTTAAAAGATTTCAGGGACCTTGAATGATAAATTTCCACATTTTTGAATTTCAGGGACTAGATTTGACAACTTTCAAAACTTGGGGGACTAAAACTGCCAATTTTGCAAACTTGATACATTTTTCATCTAATTTTGATATTTTTGCATTTAAAACATAAAACACTGATTTGTGATATTTTGATCATTTTGATGTGTTTCTGAGTGTTTTCAGATGATTTTGCAGTTTAGATTACACAAAAATGATGAGTATTTAGACACTCATCAGCATACCCTACGACCTTAGACACACAATGCAATTAAGAATAAGGACGTGACAATTCAACCATCAATAGGAGATAATTAAGGAGTAATAAAACCTAAGTAAACACATCTTTAAACCATCATACGAGCACACAATAATTAGACATAGACATACCTCACCTTAGTTAATTAGATAATTATATAGTAGAGTAATCGGTAGAAATACCAACTCCCCAAATCCAAACCCCGAGATTCGTACCTTTCCATTTCCTAAAAAATATAAAAAGATAAAAAATAATCTTCCTCAACCCCAACCTTAGCGTAGTAACCTCTCACTAGCATTCTTATTCCCCTAGAGAACGATATCAATTCTCGTGGCTTACCCTAATACTACACTACAACGATTAGGTTCACTGCCTAGGGTGTTGAAAAACTTGCTCGACGAAAAGGAAGTTCCTTTGACCCCGAATGAAGCGTGTAGCATTATCAAGTTTTTGGCGCCGCTGCCGGGGAATAGAATAGCTAGTTAGTAGTCCACTTCGTTTAGGTTTCTTTGCTTGATTCCTATCAAGTAAATTTTTTCTCAATTTTAGCTTCCTCGTAGTCTATCCCCCTTCTTCGTGACCTTTGTTAGTATCCCCATCACTTTTCATCATGGAAGGTGATAACCAACCACCATTCATCAACCTACCACCAAATGACCCGCCAAGAGACCGTACTCTTGGTGAATACTCCAGACCTAGCCACCAAGGTTATAGGAACACCATTGAGCTTCCCGACCAAGCCCAAACTACGGCCCTGCGATCCGACACCATCCGGTTGGTGCAAAACGGATGTGCATTCCATGGACTTCGTTCCGAAGATCCTAATCAGCATCTTAAGGATTTCCTTAAAATTGTCGATTCCATCGACCTTGATGCTACTACTCGGGAGACCACGCGTCTGCGTCTCTTCCAATTCTCTCTACGGGACCAAGCTAGTAATTGGCTTGAGCGACTTCCCGCCGGCTCCATCTCAAGTTGGGATGATCTCACCTCTCGCTTCCTTGCTCAATTTTTCCCACCGGGGAGAACCACTAAGCTTAGGAATGACATCTTGATGTTCCAACAACGTCAAGGTGAATCTCTCTACGAAGCATGGACTCGATTCAAGGACTTACTCCATAAAGTCCCTCATCACGGCATTGATCTTTGGCTTCAAGTCCAACTCTTCTATGATCATGTCAACTTCCCCACTAAGCGATCCATTGACCAAGCGGCCAGTGGAAAACTTAGTGATCTCACCACGGAAGAATCGTGGGGTATAATAGAGGACCTTGCTCTCTATGACAACGAAAGTTGGAATGACCCCGGTGAGTTGCCCAAAACCGTTTTGGCAATCTCCTTGCCTCCAATTGACTCACAATCTTCCGACCGTAGGATGCTCGAGCTTGAAGATCAAGTAAAATTCCTAATGAGCTCTTACGAAAATCCTAAGTCCTCACATCAAGTGAATAAAATCACTCTAACTTGTGAATTATGTAGTGGTCCCCATGACACTCGTGATTGCGCAAGACTCCCCGAACAAGCTTTTGCGGACTACGCCTCCACGCGTACCGATGGAGCGGGAGAGAAGTGGTACACTTTCAAGCCCGAACAAAACAACTTAGGAAACTCTTACAACCCCTCATGGAGAAATCACCCTAACCTTAAGTGGAACCAAAACTCAAGCACACCCCAAAGCTCATCTAGTCCACCTAATAGGTTCAATTCTCTAAACACCGGGAACCCCACTAGTCTTGAGGCAATTGCATCTAGATTCATGTCATCCCAAGAAACTCGATTGGCTAAGCTTGAAACCGATTTTAAGCAAAGACAAGGCGAGATGACAAACAAGCTTGATGCCCTCTTAAAAGCCTTTAATGACCGGGAAATTGGAGCACTCCCAAGTGATACTATAAAGAACCCAAAAGTGAGTTCGATTTCATCGACTTCATGTTCTTGCTCACCATGGGAGAATGCACATCCATGCCCCTCACACCCAACGGTTCACTCGGTAAATGCTATCAACAAGGGTTCCAAGCAATCCAAAATGAGGTACCAAGGCCCTGCACCATTGGTAGAACCTACTCTTGAGAAACCCATCAACCAAGAACCCAAACCTAATCTAGAGGAGGAGTACAAGGAAATCCATCAAGAAAAACCCGTTCTTGAAGTCTTAGCTCATGCACCTTATTATAATGCTTTAAAAGAAAAGTATGAGTTAGAACTTAAACTTGGAAAACATGGTTCCGATTTTGTGCGAAATAATTTACCTAAGAAGTTAGACGATCCCGGGCTATTTACTCTTCCGTGTAGGCTTGGAACTTCCAAACCTCTCGATGCTCTAGCCGACTTAGGATCATGCATCAATCTTGTTCCATTGTCGCTCCATAGAAGCCTTAACTTAGGTAAGATAGAACCAACGGAAACCATTTTAGGTCTTGCGGACAGTAGTGTTGCATATCCGGTAGGGATAATAAAAGACATGGTAGCACACGTATGAGAATTGACTCTTTTGGCCGACTTCCATGTGCTAGACATGAATAAGGACCCGACATGCCCATTGCTAGTAGGAAGAGGATTCTTAGCTACCGCTAGCGCCATCATTGATTGTAAGATGTCCAAAATAGTGGTAGGAGAGGGGAGTGCTAGGTCAATTTACGATGTCAAAAAGCATACCTACTACAGGGAGGAGGAACTCCCACATGAGATTAGGTTTGATAGAGCGCCATCTAGATAAGGACCTTGGATAGATAAGAATTTCATAGGTCTCCAACGACCTTTCTACCTAGATGAAGCCTTTACTAGTAAAGCAACTTTCCAAGAAAAAGAAATGGCTAGGGACATGGAAGTGAACCCGTTCGAAGACACCTTAGTATTTAGGAAGATGACCGAGTTTCTAGAAAGCTTGCCCGTCAACCTAGTCATGAATAAGTGGAAAGTTGAGAGCAATAAGCCTGAACATAAATGGGATTGGGATAGACCGCCTAGTGATGGTAATGGAGAGTGGCACATTAGGATAACAATCTATGATCCCGATGGAGAGATGTTTGAAAAGGCATGTCGAACCAAACGTACTACTAGGAACTTGAATAATAAGTTTGATCCTTATGACATTGTTAAGGATAGGCTTCCTTATATCGGTACGTAGGAGCACGACTACGAGTCTAGCTACAAGACTCATAAATAAAGAAAAGCGCTTCGTGGGAGGCAACCCATGCTTAATTGTTTGCTTGTTTGTGTCATATATCTTTTATTGATTGTCTATTCTCATGTTTAAATTTGTAAAAATGCTTTATTTTGTTTTTAACCTCGTCTTATTAACATATAAAGGTATTTTACATAAAGGATAAGTGTAGGGAGGATTACACACGTTTTCAAAAGAAACGTAAACATGAGAATAACAACTAATTAAAAGATATGCACGTGTGTTTGTTCGAGTCAAATGCTTGTATCGAGTCATAATGGATGTTTTGCAGAAAACTTTTCTAGATTTTAAAGATGTAAATTTTTCAGAATTTTTTCCATAAAATCGCAGACCAGTTTTTGTCAGGATAACCTGACGGCGTCAGGATCGCAACCTGACGGCATCAGGAAGGAGTAAAAACAACAGATTATTTTTTCTCATTTTCTGAGCTACTTATAAATTTTGGAATTTTCCAGGTCTTAATTTTCCAAAAAATTCTGTAAACATCCATTCCACAAGCATTATATCCTAGTTTAGTAGAGTCTTATATATATTATTACCGCCGATTTTACTCGAAGGTTTCGTTTGTTTTCTTCAAGTGTGCAGGTTTTATTTATCAAGAAGAAGATACATAAGGTTGGAAGGAGCTTTTCACGCATATATTCTTCTTGGAAAGGATTTAACCAATACTTCACACACGGATCCTACCGAGCTAATCAGGGGAGTATTAGTTTCTTTCATTTTTTATTACCTTCTATTATCATAACTTTGATACTTTCGGGGAACATTGGGGACAATGTTCAGTTTAAGTGTATGGAGGGAAAATAAAACGGGAACTTTGAAACTATGCTTATCCTTGATTATTTGCTTTGTCCAATTGTATTTGTGTAATGAACCATGAGAAAATGTCGGTTAGGGTAATTTTGGCACCAAATTTAAAATTTTTCATGACATATAGGAGTGGGCCATTAGTCTTAACAAAAGCGTCTCATGGATAGGAAGTTACATGACTAGCACAAAAACCCTTTACCACCTAAATTCCACCTAAAATGTGAGGATCACCCTTAGATTAGTAGGAATTAAAGCATTCATCTTTAATGCTTAGTGTGTGAACCGGTAGTATAATAGATTTTAGAACTTGTTTTGTGATGCATCCCGAGATAGCTAGTAAGACTACACTTGTGTAGTTAGGAATAACTAAATGATAAGAGGCATTAGGATAACCCTTGTTTGATACCCGTAATATAATTACTTCTTCCACATCGGTTGAGTAATTCCCCCACACCTTTGCGTTGTACTCATCTTTAGTACACGATACCCCTAGTTAACCCCTCAGAGCCTATCCTTTTCGCGGTTCTCGTCATGTTTCGGTTTTTCCGGAATATCAATGAAGAGCATTGTTTACACCCCACCCCCAAATGTACACCCAAATCGCCTTAGCCTACCTTGTATGCACTCAATTTTAGTGCATTATTGTTATCATCCTAAAAACCCTTAGTTCAATTATCTAGTTGCTTGCATGAGTTGCTAAGTCGAGTCATATCCTTTGTATACAGTTTTGGGACGATTGGGACTCATAGAAAAAGTTAAAGTTTATGAAATGACGGGAAGGGAATGTTAAATTCAAATTCCCTTTGTTTGCTTAATAATGTACTCCAAGTGTTTTGATCTTTTCAATTCGGGTCAAATTAGTGTTAGAATAATAAAAACCCAAGTGTAGGGATGTGCCTATAAATCCCTATCATTTTGATGTTACCGTAGAGGATGGTAGAGTAAAAGTGTATGAAAAAAAAAAAAAAAAAAAAAAAAAAAAAAAACCGAAAAGAAATAGAAAAAGAGAAAAAAAAATAAAAAAAAATAGAGTGTTGAAAATATATATATATATATATATATATATATATATATATATATATATATATATATATATATATATATATATACGGGCTACCATCCTACATCTATCCTTTAAATTTATGTTTGTGTGTTTCAGTTATCTAGAGTTTAGAGTGTCGAGTCTTGGCTTAGCAACGCCATTCTTCGTATGCTTGTAACATAAAAGTTTTTGACTTGCCACCACTAAATAGCCTATCCCACCAAACCCTTTGTTTCCCTACCGTAAGCCTAACATTACAACCCTTTAAAAGACCTCTTTGATAGTCTTTCCTAGGTGCTTACGCCAAAGCGATGGAGGTTTGATCTAGTCTCAAGCCTATGGTAATCCATGTACTAGGACCGGTTAATGAGTGTTTATCTTCCATTTCCAACTTGTTATATTTCATATACACCCGAGAGATGTGAGTATCCAAACACCTCATGTGAGGTGCTAGTATGTAATTTCCGTGCTTGTTATGACTTTTGCGGGGCTTATATGTGTTATGGATTGTTCTAAACCAATGCTTCATGACCCCTAACTTATAAATTAATTGGCTAAAAGCACATTTGCTTGAGGACAAGCAAATACCAAGTGTAGGGATATTTGATAAGGTTTTAAAATGTACCTTTTTGAGGGGTCATTTAAGCCCTTATTTGATCACTTTTATATCCGTTATTACTTAATATCGTTCCTTTTCAATTTTTATGTCTCTTGAAGGCAAATTGCTGGAATGGCACTTATTTGGACGAAAAGGCGCGTATATACGAAGAAAATGGCCAAAGTCAATAATCGAGACACTCAAGCTGCTGAAATACAAGGGGACGGCGTCAGGTGTTATCTGCGACGCCGTCGGAGCACTTTTGTGACGGCTCAGTAGCCAAATTGCTTATTTACAAGTGACGGTGTCAGGCTTTAAAAGAGTAGGTCGTCGCAACTCAGACGGCCTAGATTTGATCCAGACGGCGTCAGATGCTGAAGAGGACAACGTCACAAGCATAAGGTGACGTCGTCGCAAGACTAACGTGGCCAAGACGAAACCCTAATGACGGCGACCCGACGGCATCACAAATCATAATGTGACGCCGTCGCGAACGTAATCTTATATATAGAATCCGAATTTTTCAGTTTTAAGTGTGTAGTCTTTTGGAGTAAAAACCTAAACCGAACCAAGGCTGTCTTGTACAGTATTTTAGGGTTCCAAACCCTATCTTACACCAAGATAAGTGCTTTACTTCATTAATTCAATTATGTCTTCAATTATTTGTGTGTATGCTTGCATGTTCTCCATGTCCGGCTAATTTACTTGTGTGTTTGCTTAGGGAATATGAAACTTAACTATTAAATATTGATTGGTTGTCTCTTATCTTAATTGTTAATGATCTAGTAATGCGATAGGTCATTCGTTGTGTAGTTAATGCTTGATTAATCTTTGTGAACCTTAGACTATAACACCTAGAGTAGTTGTAGGCTAAACCATCCAAAGAGTACCTTAGAGTTAGAGTTTATAAATCCTAGAGATTTTGTAGACCCCTTTGGTAGTTTCAAATAGTTAGGGATAAACGCATACCCTACGACCTTAGACACATAACGCAATTAAGAATAAGGACGTGACAATTCAACCATCAATAGGAGATAATTAAGGAGTAATAAAACCTAAGTAGACACATCTTTAAATCATCATACGAGCACATAATAATTAGACATAGACTACCCTCACCTTAGTTAATTAGATAATTAGATAATAGAGTAATCGGTAGAAATACCAACCCCCCAAATCCAAACCCCGAGATTCGTACCTTTCCATTTCCTAAAAAACATAAAAAGATAAAAAAATAATCTTCCTCAACCCCAACCTTAGCGTAGTAACTCCTCACTAGCATTCCTATTCCCCTAGAGAACGATATCAATTCCCGTGGCTTACCCTAATACTACACTACAACGATTAGGTTCACTGCCTAGGGTGTTGAAAAACTTGCTCCACAAAAAGGAAGTTCCTTTGACCCCGAACGACGCATGTAGCGTTATCAGATGTTGGCTCTAGAAGGATTTCCATCTTCATTGTGAATATTTTTACATATCACTCGGATGTTCTGGCAATACCACAAGGATAATGCGTAGGACTCTTAATATATTCTTACTTTCCACATTGTGTGAAACAGCAAGTCTTCATTAATTTTGTGTCCTAATGAGATATTGTGGATGATCTCTAGGCTCTAGACTCAATAGTACACATTTGGTTCCTATGCCGGAGACTAGGGAGAGGGTCTCCTTCTTCAATATCAACAAACTCTAAGAGGAAGTCGATAGATTATGTAGGTTCCCCATGAGAATGAAACAAGTCCTTTTAAGAGGAACTTGAGTGACTTGGGAAGTTAGGTGCAGTGCGTCACTGGGTCCATGACGTCTTGTCTTCAATACCAGTGTTACCTTAGTAAACACCAGTAGCATATGTATTGAACCCGGTTTCTGCCCTAAGGTTGAATTATTGGAGGGCTATTTCTTTTCACCCTTTTCACATTCAATTCTTTTTCATTCTTCAACCCCTTCAGTGCTTACCGAGACTTCATAACTAGAACCTTGTTGGGTTTATTCCAGTACTAGCTCTGTGTCAGTCCGCACTCTTCCCATATCTCATTTTTCTCCTTTTTTCATCATACCTAAGGACTTCTACACTATCTAGTGGATTGTCCCTGGGTAGATCCCTCCGGTTCTGGCGGATCATGGGAACAAATACCTAACCTTATCATCCTTATATCACCATACATAAAGTAAATTTGGTCGATCTATTTGGTATTGTTCATCTGCCATTTGAACCAATTGAAAACCATTTGAAAATCAATCCAGATACTTGTGATATATTATCAAAGCATTTTGTACCTGAATTGTTTTTGATATTTTTAGAAAAAGAGCTCCCCCTCAACATGTGCATCATGTATTTGAAATCGTTTTGGCACACGGAGGCAAGAGGAAGAATTAACTTCTTTGATTACCATTTTCTAAAAGATATCAACATCACTTCCCTGATCAAATCAAGTAGATAAAGCATATTTGGGGAAGGATGAGGTTTTCATAAGTTTGCTCCCCCTCAATATGTGCATAGGATTTTTTAAATCATTTTATCACATAAAGGAAAGAGTTCTTTTGAAGCACTTCCACGATTACACTGCCATTAAGAAACCATTTAGAAAATCAATCAAGGTACGTATGTTAAAACATAGAAATCTTTGTACCTTGAAAGTTTATTTTCTTTTGAAATTCTCCCCCTCAATTTGTGCTTCGAGATTCGAAAGCGTTTAGCACATATGGGAGAGCAGTATGCACACTTGAATCAAAACGATCATCTTTTATCAAATTTCATTATTAAATCACAAATTCTCCCCCTGATCAAAAATATCAAACCCTTTGAGATTTTGGATCCCTAGTGATTTAATAAGGTTTAGAAAACATGAGAGAAAATATGCCTGATTTAAAAACTCATTTTGTTTTTGGATAAGTGCTCCTCCTCAAACATGTGCATCATATATTTGAAATCGTTTGGCACATGGAGGCAGGAGTGCCTGATCTGTGCTGAACAAGTCAAGTCTAATCACACAAGCTAGCCACTTGTGAATGGCTAACCGTAATAGACTTAAAACTGCTTAAAACACAAATACAATAAAGTCCTGGAGAATATAATGAACTCCCGGGTCGTTAAGTCCCACGGAGACTCAATGGTGTGTCAAAACTAATTCAGATGATAGAATGATCACTAAGGATAGTGATCAGTAAAGGTTTTGGATGAGAAATTACACTACTGATTGATTGGAATGAAATGGAATACAGAATTGGAAAGCACAACAATCAGATAAAAGAAACGTACAACGTACGTTTAAAAACTACGTATACGTACAAAATAAAAAGTGGAATCTAAGAAATAAAAGACCTAAAAATATGAAAATAACATTTTTGGAATCCTAAAAATAAAAGAAAATTATTAGAAAAAGAAAATTATTTTTATAACTATTTATTTAATTATTATTAATTAAAAATTATTTTAACTATTTAATAAATACTCTAAAATAGAAGAAAATACAAAATAAGGCTAGAAAAATAAAACTATGATTCAGAAAAATCTAAAATATTATAAAACTAATTTTAAAATTAAAAATATATTTTTCACACTTTTTATCTAATTATTACTAATTAATTATTATTTAAAATACACTTAAATACTAGAAAATATAAAATAAACCTGGAAAAATAAAATTTTAACTTGGAAAAATCTAAAATATGATAAAACTAATTTTAAAACTGAAAAGATATTTTTTTATGCTTTTTAATTATTTATTACTAATTATTTACTATTTTTAACTATTTAAAATTATAATAAATACTAAATAGATTAGGAAAATTATGAAACTTTTTCTAAAAATACTATATGATGACAGAAAACTAACAAAAGTATAAAAACAAGATTTGCTTATTAATAAGCTAGAAAGAAAAATCAAAAAGCTAAAAAAATATTAAATAAACACTATCACTGATTTTAACTTGATATTTTTCTGGATTTTCTTTTTGAAAACTACTTTACTACTGATATTATGAAACTTTAATAAACACAAAAATGTTACAAACTTGAAATAAGCTGTTTGATGAGCTTATGAGCTCAACAGTGGGGTTATTAGCTTATTTTGATGGAATAAGCTAAAACAAGCTCACCAGCTGAAACAGAAGCTAAAATAAGATTTAATAAGCTACAAGCTACTCAAATGAAGTTAAAAGACAAAGAAAAGCACTCTGATAAGCTAGAATAAGCAGATAAGCACTTGTCACTCTTGTGTTGAAAAACAGAAAATGGGACAAAGTTTGAGCTTATTGCAGCCCTAGCAAACAAGCTAGAAATTGAAAAAGTAAACTTGGAACTTCAAGAGGGCTAGGTCAGCTATCCAAAGAACCAAAGATCACAAGATTTGGCCAACTAAAAAGCTCTGTGCAAGCTTTTGATTGAGCTTATGAAACTGGTGCACAGGGCACTTTTGCAGACAAGGTACTATAAAGAAGCTGGAAAATAAGCACTTAATAAGCTAGACAGAAGTGAACTAACATTTTTCTAATTTTGTTTAGCAACCAAACTTTGATAATCCAAAAGCTTATAAGTTGAATCTCACTAATAAACACACAGTGAAATCCTAAAGTTTATTCAAAAACGACCAAATGACAATTTTGACTTTTTATCAAAACCAACAGAGTTGACTAATATGAACTTTAAACTAATCCTAAGCACTGATTATGTTGTTACAAAGTGAACTAAGACTGATTTGAGTAATTTTAACAACTTGTAATCACAAAATCATGATCATGATTTATTAAAATCCAACAGTGAGAACAAAAGATTAGATCAAAGATTATTTTGACTTTTCAATAACAAGGACTGGTTTTTATGACTGATATGAGTTATTAGGACCAAGTTAAACAAACTTCAAACCAAGCCAATGACCAGAGAACTTTCAAACACAAAGAACCAAACACCACTTATTATGACTGTTATGGAACTTTTTCAAAGCAAATCACAAATGTAAACCATAAAACTGATTTCAGACTTTATATAATCATATAATAGAACTAATGAAGCCTAAAACAACAACCATAACAACCTTAAACTCAGAAATGACCATGATGAGCTTTTAACTGTCAAGATGAGATTTTTGTAAACTATAAATCTAAAAGAACAACAAACTGATTTTAATGATTAGATACACTTAACTATACCTAATGAACATAAAGAAATAGAAAGTTAAGCTAATAAATAACTTCAACAATAAAATTCCAAAATGAATAAAAGGCTTACAAAAGCTTTCCAAGCTCAAAACTAAGAACCAAGAACCAAGAACACTCCTATAGGCTTACCACTAAGCCACTAACCCAAGGCCATCCAAGATTCACCCTGCTCCAGCTGTGAACACCATTTCCAACTGATTTTTTTATTTTTCAACTATTTATTTGGATTTTTGGTGATTTTTGCTTTTTGATGCTAAACTGAATTTTAGGATATCTAATAGCTTTTATAAGCTATCTAGGAGCTTATGTGGCTTATTTCAGTCCATATAAATAACCAACAACAACATTACCATGATATGAGATTTTTGAAAGGAAATTTGCATAAACTGAATTTGATACTTAAACACTGAAATTGATAATTTCAAAAGGTTTATTACACAATAGATACTTGAAATACAAAGCTTTGAAACTAAAATAAACACTGAAATTCAAAATTAATCTAAAACGACATGAAATTTTAAATATTACACTAGATACTTCGATACATTGCATCTCCTTCCCTTTATAAAGACTTTTTAGACTCCATGTTGTCCTCTGAATGTTTCCCACCATATCTGAGCCATTGGATCATTGAAATGCATCAAAACCGTCCACTTGGATTTTGGCGCCAAATATTTCTTGAGCAGGTTTGATCATTAATTGGGTTGGTTTCAATCAATTAAGAGAATTTGGGTGTTAGTGGAGGTGGAGGGGACAAGGTAAGGTGAGGGGTTGGAGAAAAAGTGGGAAAACCATGATTGGTTTTGGGATATCAGTGTTGTAGAGGAGGATGAACAGTGGATATGGTATTTAGGCGCGCTTTGACTTCCTTTGACCGGAGCTTATAATAACGGGGGAGGTCACAATTGGCTTTGGCTGGGGCCAAATTGGATTTTGAACTGGGGCTCAAGGGTCAAGGTTCATGTGGTTGGGCTTGGATATGGGCCAGCAGGTTTAGTGGATTGGATTTGGGCTTGGTATATTAAAAGAGGATCCGTTTGGTTAAGTAGTATACAAGGACTAAAATTGCAATTATCCAAACTTGAGGGACTGATCATGACACTTTTCCAAACTTATCACAAGGACTAAACTTGACAAAATTTGATAGTACAAGGACCCTTTTTGCATAAAATTCCATTTTTAGAAATCCAAGGACTATTTTTGCAATTTTTCAAAGTTTAAGGACCTTTTCCGCCATTTGGCCAAAGAATCATTCAAGGACCATTTTTAACAATTTAGAATATTTCAGGGACCTTGAATGATAAAATTCCACATTTTTGAATTCCAGGGACTAGATTTGACAACTTTTAAAACTTGGGGGACTAAAACTGCCAATTTTGCAAACTTGAATCATTTTTCATCTGATTTTGATCTTTTTGCATTTAAAACACATAAAACACTGATTTGTGATATTTTGATCATTTTGATGTGTTTCTGAGTGTTTTCAGATGATTTTGCAGTTTAGATTATACAAAAATGATGAGTATTTAGACACTCATCAATCCTCCACACTGAGATATTGCTGGTCCCTAGCAATGATTTAGATCTTTAATGGATTTTAAAAACTCTTTACCAAAATCCATCACTTCTGGAGTAGCCAAATGTTTTGATTCAAGTAAGAACCTTGGTACAATGATAACCAAATGATTTTGAGCAAATCATAAGCTGTAAACGGATTTGATTTGTCTTTACCAGAAGCCGTTTGCTCTGGACTAGCCAACTCTTAGATAAATTATCAGAATTATCTTTGGTGAGCTGAATACCAATTATGGATTTTCCACTGCCTTTACCACAAGCCATAATCTTGCGGGCTAGCCAACTCTTCACTAATTAAAGATATGGCGAGTTGAGAACCATACAATTTTGGGCAAATTGCAAGCCATATAAACGGATTTGAGAAATCTTTACCAAGAGCCGTTTTCTCCTGGATTAGCCAATCCTTTTGTCTATTAGACATGGCGGACTGATTACCATATGATGAATAAGTGAAAAACACTTATTCCCAAAAAAAAAATTTTGGCCAAAAACGGGGGAATTGGTTGGATAATACATGAAATTCGTGAGAATTCCCCCCCACACTTAGAAATGAATATTGCCCTCAATATTCAAAGTACCGGTGGTTATGCCGAAACAAAGAACGTAAAAGGGAAATACTACGGCCATTATTTAGAAAGATTTTTTTTTTTTTTTTTTTTTTTTTTTTTTTTTTTTTTTTTTTTTTTAGAAACTTATATATATACACAACATGTGGGGCAACCCCCCCCCCCACACACTAGGGTGGTAGAACAGAGAAATAAGACAGAAATATGGGTGAAAACCCATATGGTGTGTGCTAATGTTTTTGATTACCGAGTCACTAGCTTGACTCGATCCCCTCATTCATTGGTTCATGGGGAATGTTTGTAGATCCGGGACAACCACAGATGGAATGTCCTCTCCAAAATAATGCTTCACTCGATGACCATTCACTTTAAAATTTGGACCATCGGGTTGAGATAACTCAACGGTACCATAAGGATAAACCTTAGCAATAGTAAATGGACCAGACCAGCGGGACTTGAGCTTTCCCGAGAAAATCTTCAATCTTGAATTGAAAAGAAGGACTCGATCACCAACGTTGAAAACGCGGTTCTTGATCTTGGAGTCATGAATCTTCTTTGTCTTTTGTTTATAGATCAAAGAGTTCTCGTAGGCTTGATCACGAAGTTCATTTAATTCATTCATTTGAACTTTTCTATGATCACCAGCTGTCTGAATATCGAAATTTGCATGCTTCAAGGCCCAGTAGGCTTTGTGCTCTAGTTCAATCGGAAGATGACATGCCTTTCCGTACACTAGCTTGTATGGAGTACACCCGATGGGTGTTTTGTAAGCTGTACGGAAGGCCCATAGTGCGTCATCAAGTTTATCCGACCAGGATGCACGATTTTCGCCTACTGTCCTTTCAAGGATTCTTTTAATACCACGGTTTGAAACTTCCACCTGCCCACTTGTTTGGGGGTGGTATGCAGTAGAGAGACGGTGGGTAACACCATACTTTTGCATGACTCTTTCAAATTGGTCATTGCAGAAATGTGTACCACGACCACTGATTATCGCTCTCGGAGTTCCAAACCTGGCAAAAAGAGATTTTAAAAACTTCACAACAACTCGGGCATCATTGGTAGGTAAAGCTTTTGCTTCAACCCATTTTGACAAATAGTCAACAGCCACGAGTATGTACTTGTTTCCACGAGACGAAGGAAATGGCCCCATAAAATCAATACCCCAGATGTCAAATATCTCACAAACTTGAATGGCATTTTGTGGCATTTCATTTCTTTGAGAGATATTTCCATGACGTTGACAAGCGTCACAGGCTTTGACAAATTCGTGGGCATCCTTATAGATTGTGGCCAATAAAACCCAGAATCAAACACCTTTTTGGCGGTGTAGTTTGGACTATGATGGCCCCCGGTGGGTCCAGCATGGCAAGCTGTGAGAATGTCAATAGCTTCCTGTCCATAAACACACCGCCTGATGACTTGATCCGCACAGATTTTGAATAAGTAGGGGTCGTCCCAGAAATAATGTTTAACATCTTTGAAGAATTTGTTCTTCTGCTGGGTCGACATCCCTTTCACAATGAAGTTACCCGCATGGTAATTTGCGAAATCAGCAAACCATGGGGTGGTAGAATTTCCACGAAAAGAAACCGCATTGAGTGTCTCGAGAGGAAATGTTTCATTTATTTCCTTTTTCTCGAAAACATCTTGGTGAGGGTTTTCTAATCTGGACAGATGATCAGCAGCTAGATTCTCAGCTCCTTTTTTATCACGTATAATGATATCAAATTCCTGGAGGAGGAGAATCCAACAAAGCAATCTCGGCTTTGCATCTTGTTTTGCAAAGAGATATTTAAGAGCCGAGTGATCCGTATACACCACGCATTTGGTCAAGATTAAGTACGGCCGAAACTTCTCAAATGCATACACCACGGCTAATAGCTCTTTTTCTGTGGTGGTGTAATGAGTTTGAGCTTCAGTCATAGTCTTACTTGCGTAGTGAATAGGCTGAAAATGCTTGTTTCTGCGTTGCCCTAAGACTGCACCGATAGCAAAATCACTTGCATCGCACATGAGCTCAAAGGGTAAATCCCAGTCGGGAGCAACGAGAATGGGTGCTTCAGTAAGCTTTTTCTTCAATGTTTCAAAAGCTTCTATGCACTCGGGTGAGAAGATAAAAGGAGCATCTTTCTCAAGAAGATGGGTCATAGGCCGGGCGATTTTAGAAAAATCTTGTATGAATCTGCGATAGAAACCGGCATGACCTAGAAAACTCCTAATACCTTTGACGGTAGTAGGATGAGGCAGTTTAGCAATAACATCGACTTTTGCTCTATCTACCTCAATCCTGTTTTTGGAAATCTTATGGCCAAGGACTATGCCTTCTTTGACCATAAAGTGGCTTTTCTCCCAGTTTAGACATAGATTGGTGTCTTCACACCTTTGAAGCACTTTGTCTAAGTGGGAGAGACATGTATGAAACGAATCCCCAATGACCGAGAAGTCATCCATAAACACCTCCATTGTTTCCCCGATCATGTCGTGGAAAATGGCCATCATACATCCTTGGAACGTGCCAGGAGCATTACATAAGCCAAAAGGCATACGTTTGTAGGCAAAAGTTCCATATGGGCAGGTGAATGTGGTCTTCTCTTGATCCTGTGGATCAATGGGAATCTGAAAATAACCCGAGAAACCATCAAGGAAACAATAGTATTCATTCCCTGCTAATCTCTCAAGCATTTGGTCCATGAAGGGTAGAGGAAAATGGTCTTTACGGGTGGTGTCATTCAACTTACGATAGTCAATACACACAAGCCATCCCGTTACCAATCGAGTTGGAATTAACTCGTTATCTTCATTTGTGATAACAGTTATGCCACCCTTTTTAGGAACACAATGAATTGGGCTAACCCAAGGACTATCCGAGATCGGGTAAATCAATCCTGCATCAAGAAGTTTGATAACCTCTTGTTTGATAACATCATGGATTTTTGGATTTACTCTTCTCTGATGTTGAACTGCTGGCTTGAAGTCATCCTCCATCAAGATTTTATGAGTACAGAATTCAGGGTTGATACCCTTAATATCGGAGAGTTTCCAAGCAATTGCTTGCTTATGTGACTTCAAGACCTTTATGAGAGCAGCTTTTTCATCTTTACTCAAATCTCGAGAAATAATGACAGGCAATTTATCATCACCTTCTAGAAATGCATACTCGAGATGAGGCGGTAAGTCCTTAAGCTCAACCTCAGGAAATTCTTCAGTTTTCTCAACTGACTTGACTTCCTTGTTATGAAGTTTGATGGGAGGGAGAGGAGGAGAAGTGTCCAGATTTAACAATTTCTCAAGAAGAATATCTCCCTCCAGATTAATCTCATTTTGATTAATCTCATCAGGAATTGAATCACTAGAGTGAGGGGTTGATGATGGGTCACCATTAAGCAACTTCTCAATGAGAAGTATGTCCCCCTCAATGTCAATTGGAGCGTGATCAATTTCCCATGGAACAGAATCACTAGCCAAGTATTCTTCGATCTCATCTAAGATGAAGTCGCTTCCCTCAAATGGAGTGAGAGAAGGAGTAGAATTGGCTATGATAGGTTGAGAAGATGTGGTGGGATCCCCACTCACAGAATTATGAGAATAACCAAGAACTTCTTGAGAGTACTCTTCAGAAGCAACATCAATGATATCTATTCGGTTAACCGACTCAGAATCATAGTTTGCGGAGTACCTCGAAGTTTGATCAAGGTTAAAGGTGACAGCTTCATTACCAACATGCAATGTGATTTCCTGCTCAAATACATCAATGAGAGCACGGCCCGTTCTCAGGAATCCTCGACCAACAATGAGAGGAACCCGATGATCGGCATCAAAATCAACAACCACGAAGTCAGCTGGGAAATGGAACTTTCCTACTTTCACAAATACGTCCTCGGCAATGCCAAGAGGACGGGATATGGAACGATCTGCAAGCTCAAGAGTCATGCATGTAGGAGTAAGTTCCGGAAGAGAAAGTTTCTTCCATACTGAATAAGGCATAAGGTTTATGCTTGCACCAAGATCTGCTAGGGCAAAGCATTCAACCATTCCTGGGAATACACAAGGTAAGAGAAATTTCCCAGGATCTCCAAGTTTTTCTGGAAGCTTCTTCAAAATAACTACTGAGCAGTTCTCGTTAAGAGGAGTTTTTGCCATTTCAAACAGCTTTTCCTTATTGCTTAACATGTGTTTGAGAGTTGATGCAAACTTGGGCATCAACATGATAGCATCCGCAAAGCTTATGTCAAAGTGTAATTCTTGGAAAATTTGGAAAAATTTGTCCATTTGATGACTGGCTTTCTCGCGGAGCTTTTGTTCATTCAAACGTGATGGGTAAGGAATAGAAGATTTAGATTTCTGATTCTCAACAGGAGCTACAGGAGGTTCAAAAACAACTCCTTGATTTGACTTGGGTTTCTGGACAACTTGAGGTTGGATTACCGAAGGTGGGACTTGTGCGGTACTTCGTGGGCTTGAATAATGCACCTTGTCCGTTGCTTCCTTGGTAACTTGACTCATTGCCACAGGTGGAGGAGGCATTGGAGTCGTAGGTCCATTATGTGTCCTAGGTTCACTTTCCACTACCTTTGGGAGAGAAGAAGAAGAAGAGGTAGTAGGAACAGCAGGTCCATCATATGAAACACCACTTCTGGTTGTGATCGCCTTTGCATCGCCCCTCGGGTTAGCGATCGTGTTGCTCGGAAGTTTTCCTGAGCCCGAGGGTTGATCATTTAAAGACTTCTTAAGATCAGCTATCTGACTGACCAACAACCTGTTCATTTCATCTTGGGACTTCATGAATTGTTTCAATAGCTCATCAGATGATGGTCCAGTTGGAACAATGACGGGAGGAGCTGGAGGGATAATTTGAGGCCGTATGTTTTGATTATAGCCAAAATTCCCTTGATTAGGATTCATATTCCCCTTAAATTGATTCCCTCGATTGAAATTGTTTTGACTGAGGTTTCCTTGATGTTGGAAACCTTGATTTGGTGCAGGATAGAAATTACCTTGGTTTTGATAACCTTGGTTCATTCTGGGTTGGTTCTGATTCCGGTTTTGCATGTTATGATTCTGGTTAAAACCGGGTGGTGCCTGATTAGTGTTAGCACGGTAGTGTGGTTCATTTTGAGGACGGTATTGAGTACCTACTTGCTGTGAACTACCGGCTAGAGCATTGGCTTCAAATGGACTACCATCGGTGGCAGTACAATTGTAGTATGCATGAGGACCACCACAAGTGACACAACTCTCGACTTTCTTCACTTCACCATGTGTTGGTGTCTGAGTGAAGGTCACTTTCTTTTGGTTAGCAAGAACCAAAGCCTGTACAATATCTGTGAGTTTGTCAATCTTAGCATCGGTGCTAGATGTACTCACGGGAGATGAAGAAGAAGAAGGTCCAGCATGAGACTGATATGTCTTTGCTCGGAAAGGACGGACCTGAGATTTGTTCTCAATGATTTGCAAGGCTTCTTTGGTAGTCTTGCTCAGGAAATTACCTCCCGCGGAGGCATTCAAAGAGTCTTGATTGGTCTGATTGAGACCATTGTAGAAAGTATCCATTTGCATTAACTCGGTAAAACCATGATGCGGACACTTGCGAAGCAACTCTTTGTAACGATCCCATGCCTCCCCGAATGATTCATCAAATCTCTGAGAAAATTTCATTATCTCATTCTTAAGACTTGTAGTTCGGGATGGAGGATAGAACTCGTTAACGAACTTGGTGACTAGATCCTCCCATGTCTCAATAGAACGAGGGGGTTGTTTCTCAAGCCAATTCCGGGCTTGTCCCTCTAGAGAAAATGGGAACAGAAGAAGCTTGATAGCTTCATGTGGGACATTCTTGTACTTGATGGTAGATGCAATCTTGTTAAACCATCGAATGTGTGCATGAGGATCATCCCGCTCAAAACCATAGAATTGGCTTTGGGTTACCAGATTAAGCAACCCGGTCTTGAGCTCAAAAGTATCAGCCACGATGGCTGGGACAACAATAGCATCTCCGTAACCCTCAATGGGTGCTTGGAGAAGCTCATTCATGGGTTTGTCTTCTGCCATTTCGACAGGTGGTGGTGGTGGTAGACGTTCCTCAGTCACGGCTGAAGGAGCAGAACGTCCTCTACGTCTACGAGGAATGTTTCCAAGCTCAGAAAGTGGACTTGTAGAACTGGAAGAACGAGTGCGCATGCACTAAGTATAAAAATCAATTTTCAAAACAAATGCGAGGCAAAACGACAAGTGAACTTAACCAATAATCACAAATGAAATGGCTTCTTTGAAAAAGGTACACCAAATCACAAGTGACACAAAGGCAAGTTTTAAATCTGATGTTCGGGAACTTATTATGGTCACACCCCCAGTTAGTAGGTGTACTGCCTTGATTTGCGGTGGTTGATTTTTATGTATAAATTAAGTACCACTGAAAAGACGTAGGTAAGATTTGTGCAAAGGGGTTTAAAAACTTTTTGGACAATATTTTTGGTATCGTCCCGTTTAACCAAATCGTATTCCTTTAAGAATCACCTTAAAAGAAACACAAGATAGAAAACGTTCCGATTGTTTTGTTGTTTTATATTGTTTTTGGCGTTTTTAACACTTTAGGAAAAGTGCTAATGAACTTTTTTTGATTATCTTATAACTTTACAAAAAACTTTTTAAAAATGGTGGGTTATGTGCAAGAATGGGTCTGAAAATGGCTAAACACACGCTAAAGCCTCCCCGGCAGCGGCGCCAAAATTTTGATCTGTGCTGAACTAGTCAAGTCTAATCACACAAGCTAGCCACTTGTGAATGGCTAACCGTAATAGACTTAAAACTGCTTAAAACACAAATACAATGAAGTCCTGGAGAATATAATGAATTCCCGGGTCGTTAAGTCCCACGGAGACTCAATGGTGTGTCAAAACTAATTCAGATGATAGAATGATCACTAAGGATAGTGATCAGTAAAGGTTTTGGATGAGAAATTACACTACTGATTGATTGGAATGAAATGGAATACAGAATTGGAAAGCACAACAATCAGATAAAAGAAACGTACAACGTACGTTTAAAAACTACGTATACGTACAAAATAAAAAGTGGAATCTAAGAAATAAAAGACCTAAAAATATGAAAATAACATTTTTGGAATCCTAAAAATAAAAGAAAATTATTAGAAAAAGAAAATTATTTTTATAACTATTTATTTAATTATTATTAATTAAAAATTATTTTAACTATTTAATAAATACTCTAAAATAGAAGAAAATACAAAATAAGGCTAGAAAAATAAAACTATGATTCAGAAAAATCTAAAATATTATAAAACTAATTTTAAAATTAAAAATATATTTTTCACACTTTTTATCTAATTATTACTAATTAATTATTATTTAAAATACACTTGAATACTAGAAAATATAAAATAAACCTGGAAAAATAAAATTTTAACTTGGAAAAATCTAAATTATGATAAAACTAATTTTAAAACTGAAAAGATATTTTTTATGCTTTTTAATTATTTATTACTAATTATTTACTATTTTTAACTATTTAAAATTATAATAAATACTAAATAGATTAGGAAAATTATGAAACTTTTTCTAAAAATACTATATGATGACAGAAAACTAACAAAAGTATAAAAACAAGATTTGCTTATTAATAAGCTAGAAAGAAAAATCAAAAAGCTAAAAAAATATTAAATAAACACTATCACTGATTTTAACTTGATATTTTTCTGGATTTTCTTTTTGAAAACTACTTTACTACTGATATTATGAAACTTTAATAAACACAAAAATGTTACAAACTTGAAATAAGCTGTTTGATGAGCTTATGAGCTCAACAGTGGGGTTATTAGCTTATTTTGATGGAATAAGCTAAAACAAGCTCACCAGCTGAAACCGAAGCTAAAATAAGATTTAATAAGCTACAAGCTACTCAAATGAAGTTAAAAGACAAAGAAAAGCACTCTGATAAGCTAGAATAAGCAGATAAGCACTTATCACTCTTGTGTTGAAAAACAGAAAATGGGACAAAGTTTGAGCTTATTGCACCCCTAGCAAACAAGCTAGAAATTGAAAAAGTAAACTTGGAACTTCAAGAGGGCTAGGTCAGCTATCCAAAGAACCAAAGATCACAAGATTTGGCCAACTAAAAAGCTTTGTGCAAGCTTTTGATTGAGCTTATGAAACTGGTGCACAAGGCACTTTTGCAGACAAGGTACTATAAAGAAGCTGGAAAATAAGCACTTAATAAGCTAGACAGAAGTGAACTAACATTTTTCTAATTTTGTTTAGCAACCAAAATTTGATAATCCAAAAGCTTATAAGCTGAATATCACTAATAAACACACAGTGAAATCCTAAAGTTTATTCAAAAACGACCAAATGACAATTTTGACTTTTTATCAAAACCAACAGAGTTGACTAATATGAACTTTAAACTAATCCTAAGCACTGATTATGTTGTTACAAAGTGAACTAAGACTGATTTGAGTAATTTTAACAACTTGTAATCACAAAATCATGATCATGATTTATTAAAATCCAACAGTGAGCACAAAAGATTAGATCAAAGATTATTTTGACTTTTCAATAACAAGGACTGGTTTTTATGACTGATATGAGTTATTAGGACCAAGTTAAACAAACTTCAAACCAAGCCAATGACCAGAGAACTTTCAAACACAAAGAACCAAACACCACTTATTATGACTGTTATGGAACTTTTTCAAAGCAAATCACAAATGTAAACCATAAAACTGATTTCAGACTTTATATAATCATATAATAGAACTAATGAAGCCTAAAACAACAACCATAACAACCTTAAACTCAGAAATGACCATGATGAGCTTTTAACTGTCAAGATGAGATTTTTGTAAACTATAAATCTAAAAGAACAACAAACTGATTTTAATGATTAGATACACTTAACTATACCTAATGAACATAAAGAAACAGAAATTTAAGCTAATAAATAACTTCAACAATAAAATTCCAAAATGAATAAAAGGCTTACAAAAGCTTTCCAAGCTCAAAACTAAGAACCAAGAACCAAGAACACTCCTATAGGCTTAACACTAAGCCACTAACCCAAGGCCATCCAAGATTCACCCTGCTCCAGCTGTGAACACCATTTCCAACTGATTTTTTTATTTTTCAACTATTTATTTGGATTTTTGGTGATTTTTGCTTTTTGATGCTAAACTGAATTTTAGGATATCTAATAGCTTTTATAAGCTATCTAGGAGCTTATGTGGCTTATTTCAGTCCATATAAACAACCAACAACAACATTACCATGATATGAGATTTTTGAAAGGAAATTTGCATAAACTGAATTTGATACTTAAACACTGAAATTGATAATTTCAAAAGGTTTATTACACAATAGATACTTGAAATACAAAGCTTTGAAACTAAAATAAACACTGAAATTCAAAATTAATCTAAAACGACATGAAATTTTAAATATTACACTAGATACTTCGATACATTGCATCTCCTTCCCTTTATAAAGACTTTTTAGACTCCATGTTGTCCTCTGAATGTTTCCCACCATATCTGAGCCATTGGATCATTGAAATGCATCAAAACCGTCCACTTGGATTTTGGCGCCAAATATTTCTTGAGCAGGTTTGATCATTAATTGGGTTGGTTTCAATCAATTAAGAGAATTTGGGTGTTAGTGGAGGTGGAGGGGACAAGGTAAGGTGAGGGGTTGGAGAAAAAGTGGGAAAACCATGATTGGTTTTGGGATATCAGTGTTGTAGAGGAGGATGAACAGTGGATATGGTATTTAGGCGCGCTTTGACTTCCTTTGACCGGAGCTTATAATAACGGGGGAGGTCACAATTGGCTTTGGCTGGGGCCAAATTGGATTTTGAACTGGGGCTCAAGGGTCAAGGTTCATGTGGTTGGGCTTGGATATGGGCCAGCAGGTTTAGTGGATTGGATTTGGGCTTGGTATATTAAAAGAGGATCCGTTTGGTTAAGTAGTATACAAGGACTAAAATTGCAATTATCCAAACTTGAGGGACTGATCATGACACTTTTCCAAACTTATCACAAGGACTAAACTTGACAAAATTTGATAGTACAAGGACCCTTTTTGCATAAAATTCCATTTTTAGAAATCCAAGGACTATTTTTGCAATTTTTCAAAGTTTAAGGACCTTTTCTGCCATTTGGCCAAAGAATCATTCAAGGACCATTTTTAACAATTTAGAATATTTCAGGGACCTTGAATGATAAAATTCCACATTTTTGAATTCCAGGGACTAGATTTGACAACTTTTAAAACTTGGGGGACTAAAACTGCCAATTTTGCAAACTTGAATCATTTTTTATCTGATTTTGATCTTTTTGCATTTAAAACACATAAAACACTGATTTGTGATATTTTGATCATTTTGATGTGTTTCTGAGTGTTTTCAGATGATTTTGCAGTTTAGATTATACAAAAATGATGAGTATTTAGACACTCATCAGTGCCTTTAAAGGACTAAAACAGATTTGAGATTTAAATCCGATCTCTCCCCCGATCAAAAATTTCAAACCCTTTGAGATTTTGAATCCCAAGTGATTTAATAAGGTTTAGAAAACATGGGAGAAAATGTGCCTGATTTAAAAACTCATTTTGTTTTTGGATAAGTGCTCCTCCTCAAACATGTGCATTATATATATGAAATCGTTTGGCACATGGAGGCAGGAGTGCCTTTAAAGGACTAAAACAGATTTGAGATTTAAATCACGATCTCTCCCCCGATCAAAAATTTCAAACCAATTGAGATTTTGGATCCCGATTGATTTAAATCATTTGGAAAATTTTAGGGGAAAGACGTGGCAAGATTTAATATTGAAAAAATGACAGATGAGGACCAATAACAGACATTAAAGATTGTTAGTGTCAGGTATGATAGTTTTTAGGAGATCTTTAAGTAAAATAAAACAATTTCACAATCAAACAAGAACAGAAAAAATTTCATTTTGAAAGATCTTGATTCTTAAACAAAAATCATACCATGACATAACATTAAATCTTTAGATCACTACTTATTTTGTACAATCCGGACTTTTGTGAAGAAATATCGTTTGAAAATATTTTATTTTAAATCACTCTCCCCCTCAATCGATGACCGTAGTCAAAGATTGAGTGACTTAGGTTTTGATAAAATAAAGTCATGTGATTTTCAAAATTAAGTCCAATTAATTTTCAAAACAATATTTTTCCATTTTTCAAAACAATATTATTCAAAAATTGTTTAAGAAATGGTACACTATTATCCTGCACAAAGATACATTAGGTGGTTGAGAAGCTTCTGTTGTTGCTGTAGGGCTTGGAAGAAAAACCGTCTGCTGATGCAGTGAGACTTTTTACGTTGCAATTTAATGCCAACTGAGGTCAAGTTAAGCTCCGTTTCTTCATTTGTTGATGAAGAAAACCATCTGCTGATGCAGTGAGACCTCTTACGTTGCATTTTTCATGCCAACTCTCCATAGAAGTCCAATTAAGCTCCGTTTCTTCATTTGTCAGCACAAGATATAGTTACCCTTTCCTTTCGGCATCCAATCATCTTCAATTGTGGGATCCGGATCGGGAACATTCTTATATACCAATATACCTGCATACGTTAGTGAACACACATACAGATATATGGTGGTCGACATCACCCAAACAACAATCGACTAATAAAAGTCAATCCAACATAACAATCAGTTCATATAAGGTACGGGAATTATGTGTTTATCAAACTCCAATCATCTAATCCTAACAATAATATCCTAAATTCCTAGTCCTTCGACATAGGCAAATATCATTTTTAATTAAGCACGTAGGATAATTAAGAAAGCCCGTTAGATGATGTAAATTTGAAAACATTCTCCCCCTCAATCAATGACTTATTTTCTGAAAAGTTTAAAAGCGCTGAAGTCATTGATTGAGTTTTCACTTTTATGAACATTCTGATACTTATTGTTTTTCAAGCAACTCATTTTCCACCAATTTGTTAAAACAAATATTTTTTTGAAGAATTTTAAAAGGAAAAATATTGGAGTAGGAACAGCAGTCCTTCGACATACTTTCCTTAATATTTTAGTATAAGTGCACGAAATTTGTGAAAATCATTTAAGTGTAGCACTTTCCTTCTTTGAAAAACGGGTTGCTATCTGAAATAATAGCAAACCATAGTTTAAGCACGGGTTACAGTCTGAAGTAACTGTAAGCCATTTTTGAAGCGCGGGTTACAGTCTGAAATAACTGTAAGCCATAGATTTGTGACATGTATTGAAAAGAATATTTACACCTCATGCCCGAACTTCATCTAAAGTCCCGTGCCATTATTGAATGACATTTCTAAGACCGTAGATGTTATCGATACCAGAAGACATGTCTCGAGAAAACATATTTTTGGTTTTTTTTTTCAATTTTCTGATTTTTATGGGCTTTTGTTGATTTTATATTCTTTTTTTCTTTTTTTTTTTTGAAAAATATTTACAACGATAGAGAAATAGTTTAAGAAGATGATGATACGAGTACCGAGATAAGGAAATCGTTCAGCACTTAGTAGAAGATAGAAGTCATCATCTCTTAAACTTTCATCACCAAAGCATTCGAGGCTCTTGAATCGTCGCAAGAACTTGAGCCTTCAAAAAGTGAATCTTTGGTAGCTTCCCCCCAACCAAGAATCCACGTAAAAAGACCATTTCCCCCAAGAAGAAGAAGTGAAGCAAACAGTCTAATTTTATGAAGCTTCAAGAACCCGAAGAAGACGATAACACCGAAGTAACAAGTTAACACGGATCATTTATGTGGTTATCAAACCTGAAATAAATGATTAAGCCCGATCACATGAACTTGTTGTGCGTCCCCGATGTACACATAACTCTTCGAGATTGAGCAGTTGTCAATTCAGGAGAATAATATATCAACACCTTTATTTCACCAAATGCACTCCAGTTATATAACATATAACCAATCAGCCCATAACGTACACATGTACCCAACAAGAGAAAAGACAATGACATCACAATAACTGGTTGAATCACTGATCTTCTTTGCGGATGTCAACTCCAGAATAACTGATTAAGCTCGATCATGTGAATATGTTGTGCGACCCAGATGTACACATATCTCTCCCTTGATGGTTGCGATCTCATCGGAATCATCATTACATTGTGTACATGAAGCACTAACCGGAAGCACTTTATCATAAATCATATAGAAGATGTCGATAAGCAATATCATCTCACGCTCCATATTTTCTTCTCATATTTCTTCCTACTGAAAGCTGAGATAACACATACCAAAAGTATCCAAAGAACACTTCCCCCAAATGGTTGGAATAATACATCCTTCCCCCAAATAGTTGGAATAACACACCAAAGGCTACGAGTTGAACACTAAGTTTCTCTGCGGTTATGACATTTGTCTTTCCCGGGATTACTTCAATAGAGAAGAAGTATTAAGTTCATCACGTGTACTCGTTGTGTGTTTAGATGTATATCTCCTTCCCCTTGTTGGTTTTGATATCTCAGAATCAGCAACACATTATACATACCAAATAATCTTGAAATAGAGAAGAACATAAATTAGCTCAAATGAATCCTGTGAGAATCAAATGCTACAGAAACTCTCTCTGACTATCTTTATCAACCCATATGTAGACAATTTGAAGTAACCACTTAAGAAGAAAACCCGATATACCAAACTTGTAACTGAAGTCGAATTCCCCACATTTGTATCTTAAGCTTGCACTTAATGATGGAAGAACGGTGTCAAGAATTTATGCTTCAAGCAACTCTCTAAGTACTCACTACTCAAGCAAAGTATGAGACATTAACACCTCTTGCGATTATCCACACCGTCATATGCGTGTGACACTGAGTAAAACAAAGTAACTCCTAATAGTGATAGTAAACCAGGTCTTTAACCATCCACCTCGACTGCTGGTAACTAGATAACCCAAGTCTTCAACTCTAGTTCTTAAGCCCGAGCAGGTTATCAAATAAGAACACGCTTTTGTGAATGTCAACTTTAATCTCAAATAAGTGATAAATGAGTAACTTCGAAGTAATCATCTTGTGTCAAATGTCCAATACGTGAATAAACATACAATCGGATGAACATTGACCCACTGAATGAACCGGAGCAAATGATTCCTCAACATCAATGCATTCTTCCTTAAGGTATACATGTAGAAACTGATCTGGAAGATTTACCAAAAATGTCTTCTAGCGGATGAGGTAGTCATTTTCCTTAATGTTAATGTGGTTGATTTATAGCGTGCACAATGAGAGGAACAATAATCCGTGAAGATTTGGCAAAGGAATACCAAAGAGCGGATCATTATTCATGAGTGCAACTGCAATATTATGATAGTCATTATCAACGCCTTAAGGAATAACTGGAGACTGGTCTTCTTGAGTAGTCTGAGTTGTACTTCTTAGATGATCAACATTCGCTAGCGGTTGGAAATACTCATCAAACATATCTTGAAACAATGAATCCCAAACAATAAATCCCATTTATCCTTAGTAAGTGAAACATTAGGCGTTGGAGGAGAGTCGTATGACCATAATTCAAGCATCCATCAAAATGTAGTATGTGCACTCTTCTCCCCCTCAAAAAATTGCAAATGAAGTTTGCCGTTTTTGATTGAGCAAGTGAATAAGAATATACACCAATGCACGTAGATCCACTTGAAGGTTGAAAGAGTGTGGGAAAAACATGAAGCTTGTTGATAAAGAATGTCGATGAGAATGGTCATAAACATGAAGATTTCTCTTCTTTTGAAGATAAAGTGCACTGAAGCGTACACCTTTCTTTTCTGTGAAAAACGGGGCCTAAAGTGTTATCTACAGACGCCATAATGATGAAGTACGAGGCCTGAACTGATACGAACAGACTTCATAGCCGATTGAATATCAATGTTGAGTAACTTGAACCCGTGAGTTATGAGATATCAATCCTTTTGTTATCCATACTTTAATCCAGTCCATGTATTGAAGGATCGAAGTATCTGCAATTGAGTAAGGACTACCTGCACTAATATTAAAAACTTGATTGCATATATTTTGGTTAGTGACATCAGTATCCAAACCCTTTGGGGTTTCACGGTCAACTTTGAGATTGCCATTGGTAAACATCTTTCCTGTAGGTATCCACCTAAGTCCAGCATCCTTAAAAATTCTACCAGATGGTATCCACTTATGTCAAGGTCTAGGATTGTTAGGCTTCTTATGCATAGTGGAAGACTTATCCTTATTCCTAGTTTCCAAAGATTTTGCAGTTGGTAACCATCTAGGCGAAGCTTTTGGTTTCATTTGCTTCATATGCACTGTGGATGACTTAGTGTAAATCCTAGACTTAACAGGTTGTACCATTGCATGAGCATTTACTTTCTTCAGGGATTTTGTGAAACATTTATCATGATTAGCATTAAAGATACATTTCAGACACTTTGAGCAAACAGATTGTTTGGATTCAGAAATAGATCTAGATTTATTAGAGTGATCTGCTATGGGAATAGCTTTAATCGAAACGCAACTACTCTTAGATGTAAGCCAATCCCTAGTCTTTAGATTAGTGTTCCTAGGTAATGGTTTAGAACTACTAGCAGTGCCTTGAAATCTCGAAGAATTCATCACCCTAGGTCTTGCACCTAAAATTCCGTCTTTGCGATTCAGTGCCTTCTTTCTAGACATTTCTAGATAAGAGTTCTTATACAAGTCACTCATATCAATTTTCCTAGGCAAGTGAGGTGAAGTGACTGGTTTTGTCAAAACTTGTTTCGCTTCAACTTGGGTGGCAAACCGTGTTTTTGAAAATTTTGGTCGTTCAGATCTAAACGCATTCGGTTGTCTAATAACTGGTTTCCCCAAGATTGATGGTTTTGCAAACTTAGTGTTCACACTATTCCCTGTTGTTTTTCTGAGCTCATTTTTTAAAGCAACAATAGCGAAACTCTTTTCCTGAAGTTGAGCTTTGAGATCATCAATTTTTGCTATCAAAGAGTTTGTTTGTTCTATTGACTTAGTTCTAGCTTCTTTGACAGAGTTACTTAGTTCTATGTGATGCTTTCTCAAAGACTCATTTTCCTTTAGTAATTTGGCCACACAAACCGCGAATTCATCATTTCTCATTTGAATATCATCAATAGTATTAACATCAGAATTACTTGTAACCAAATTACTTTTCACATGCATACCAGAAATATGTTTCTTCAAATTGCAGATTGTCGAGTTTTTGTCCTGAAGCTGAGCTTTTAAATCATTTATTTCAAAAAATTCAAGAAATTCAGGGAATTCCGGATTGTTGCAAGGTTTCACAGTTTGAAAACTTTCTTCTTTTCTTTGGATTGCAATTTCAAGTGAAATGCAATGTTTTTCAAGTTCTGAGAATTTATTAGAAAGTTCATCAAAAGTTATCTTATCTACCATATCATTAGTTTTGAAACACTTTATCTCAGACTCAGCTTCAGTAACCGAACATGTATAAAGAACATGTTCTGTGATGTGATCAGTTTGCACAAGAGTAATTTCATATGCATTATGTTGAACAGTTATGGGTACCTCATCACTTGACACATGTTCATTTATCGGTCTGACATCTGCATCCTCATCATGTGTAGCAAGAATCACTGAACTACTGGTTATGTCAAACTTATCTGTATCTGAACCTCTGTGTTCAGCTCCAACTGATCCATCATGTGATGCTTTACCCGACTCAACACTACAATCTTTTGATTGTGCCTGACATTCATCCCCCTTTCTGATTACTGCATCCACTTCTTGTGTGATAGGAGTTACTGAACCGCTGGTTACATCATTCTTTGTTGTCTCTGTTATTCTACATTCAGCAACATCCGATCTTTCAACTGAAACATTACTCGACTCATCACAACAATATGTCAACTGAACCAGACTCTCATCTATATTTTCTTCTTTCTAAGTAACTTCCTCAATATACTTATCCACATTATCCATGAGATGGATAAGTGTCTCTATGAACACGCTAATTTCCATTCCAGTGTGTCTCTTGAAAGACATTTCAGTCATGTCTTTATCATAATCTGATGTAAATTCCCCACTAATGAATGATTGAAATTGGTTGTGGATCACTTGAAGTGCAGCACTGGAACTATCCTTTTGAACCTTTTCTTTGACAATTTGTTGTTCCAATTGTTCTAAGTTCAATAGTAATGTTCCAGTTAATGTGGATAAATCTTGACGGAAAAGAGCATTGCACGTTCGTTCCATACCAAAAGGTAGAAGTAACATGAGGTGTGAGTGAAGTTGTTGATAGGGTATAATGCAACATTCCTTTTTCATGGCATTCTGTAGCATTAGTGATAAGGTTTTAAAAGGTACCATTTTGAGGGGTCGTTTAAGTCCTTATTTGATCACTTTTGTATCCGTTATTGCTTAATATCGTTCCTTTTCACTTTTTAGGTCTCGTGAAGGCAAAATGCTGGAATGGCACTTATTTGGACGAAAAGGCGCGAATATGTGAAGAAAATGGCCAAAGTCAAAATCGAGACACTCACAGTTGCTGAAATTAGAAGGCGACGGCGTCAGGTGCTAATGGCGACGCTGTCCCAAAATTATTGTGACGGTCCAGAACCCAAAACTCGTATTTTCAAGTGACGACGTCTAGTTGTAAAAGAGTAGGACGTCGCTACTCAGACGGCCTAGATGCAATCCAGACGACGTCAGAAGCTGAAGAGGATGGCGTCACGGACACAAGGTGACGCCGTCGCAAGGTTAACGTGGCCAAGACGAAACCCTAATGACGGCGACACGACGGCGTCACTAAACATAAGGTGACGCCGTCGCAATTGTAATCTTATATATAGAATCAGAATTTTTCAGTCTTTGTGTGGAGAGTCTTTGGAGTAAAAACCTAAAACCGAACCTAAGGTGTCTTGTACAGTATTTTAGGGTTTTAAACCCTATCTTACATCAAGATAAGTCTTTACTTCATTAATTCAATTATGTCTTTGATTATTTGTGTGTATGCTTGCATGTTCTCCATGTCCGGCTAATTTATTTGTGTGTTTGCTTAGGAAGTATGAAACTTAATTATTGAATATTGATTGGTTGTTTCTTATCTTAGTTGATTAATGATCTAGTAATGCGATAGGTCATTCGTTGTGTACTTAATGCTTGATTCATCTTTGTGAACCTTAGAATATAATTACCTGAGTAGTTGTAGGCTAAACCATCCAAAGAGCGCCTTAGAGTAGGAGTTTATCATCCCTAGTGGGTTTGTAGACGAGACCCTTTGGTAAGTTCGAAGAGTTAGGGAGAAACGCATACCCTACAACTTTAGACACACAACGCAACTAGGAATAAGGACGTGACAATTCAACCACCAATAGGAGATAATTAAGGAGTAATACAAACTAAGTAAACACATCTTTAAACTATCATACGAGCACACATTAATTAGACATAGACTCCCACAACCTTAGTTTAGATAATTAGATAATAGTAGAGTAATCGGTAGAAATACCAACCCCCCAAATCCAATACCCGAGATTCGTACCTTTCCATTTCATAAAACATAAAAAGATAAAAAATAATCTTCCTCAACCTTAACCTTAGCGTAGTAACTCCTTAATAGCATTCCTATTCCCCTAGAGAACGATATCAATACCCGTGGCTTACCCTAATTACTACACTACAACGATTAGGTTCACTGCCTAGGGTGTTATAAAACTTGCTCGAAGAAAAGGAAGTTTCCTTGACCCCGAACGACGCGTGTAGCGTTATCAATTAGCAGGTGCAATTCATTCTCATTGTACTCAGAACATGAAGATCTCACGTCCTCATTGATTAATTCAAACATCTTTAACCGTTCAGTGTAGCATACATTATCATTGTTGTCCACAACATCATACAATGTAAGTACCTCTGAAATTACTGGGTCAGTAGAGTAAGACATGATGTTGTAGTATACACGGGATTTTACAAGTCTATGATTAAAACCGAGAAATAGATTCTTTCGCGGGATTTTACAAAATCAAGAAGAAACTGTGATATAGTGACCAATAGAACGTGTTAAGATAGCTGATGGATCGACACAATGATATAAAATTGTGTGTTGGGTCTTATTATTGTTTGTAGGATTAGCAGAGATGTTGTTTGGTTGTGATTTGGGTTGGTTGTTGCACGATTTTACGGAGAAATTTAGGTCTAAAAACTTAAAAACCTCAATAACTTCTGTTCGGAGCGGATTTAGGCCTTGAAGGTTGACCCGAATGAACTTAGTAGTAGTTCATTTGGCGTGCCATTCTCCTCGTTCTCACGGTCGTTTTGATGGGTAGAACGCTGAAAACGGAGTTACGGTTCAAAATTTATGGCCGTCTGAAGTTTTGTCGGGAAAAGTCAACAAGTCGCTAGGAATTATGAAGACAAGTCGCTAAGCACCAAGTCGCTAAGAATTATGAAATCAAGTCGCTAAGCACCAAGTCGCTAGACACAAGTCGCTATAATGCCAAGTCGCTAAGACACAATCAAGTTGCTAAAGAACAACTCGCTAAGATCCAAGTCGCTAACACCACGTCGCTAACAATTTACACTACAACTCGCTAACAATTTCTGAAGCAAGTCGCTAACCTCACCAAGTCGCTAGCCGTAGTGGAGAATCCACTAAATTGTACTATTTGTCGGCTTGTCTCAATAGACAAGTCGCTAGGCTCAAGTCACTAACAACTAACACTGTAACTCGCTAACTTTTACTAACGCAAGTCGCTACGATGAAAAAACACTACGAGAGCCAAGTCGCTAGCAAGAAAAACTTCAAAAACACACTTTTCAATCCAAAACAAGCTCAACCACAGTGATTCAAGCTTACCAAATCAAAACCCAAGCACTTACAATGATTCTTAACACAAAAGTACACCCAAAATTCAAACTTTAACACTAGAAATGATCCAAATGATGCAAAAACCACTAAAATTTTTCAAACTCAAAAACCATCTAAAACCACTAGAAATCCAAGGATATGTGAGAGAGATGATCAAACCATGGCTCTTGATACCATTTTTAACATATTGGATTTCACAAACATACAAACAATCAAAAATATGGTTCGAATAAGATAGAGTTTTAGAGAAAGAAAGTGGAGGATAGGAGCCTTTCTAGAGAGAGAAAGTGAAAGAAAACATAGAAGGTTAGATTAAGTGAAAGGTCCAACCCTCTACCTTGGGAGGTAGAGGGTATTTATAGTTACATACGATACGTCCTCCTAACGGACTGTGGATCAGGCATACAGTGGGTAAAGACCCGTCCTTCCTCCACGGTGTTGCACTAAACTAAACTACGCTAATAACTAACTAACAAACTTACAAATAACGTAACTAACAATATGTCTACGAGCTAACTTATGCTAGATAATATTTGGGGTGACTGACTCTTCACTATGAAATTTCTAATTCCTAACAACTTTGCACCATGGAATGCATATTCACCTTTTCCATATATGCCTAATATGAATTAAATGTATAACACTAATGGACCTATGAACAAATGGGGACCAAAATTTTGAGTTAATTGTTTTCTTAGGTGTGCTTAAAGGTCGACCTAGATCCGCATGAATGGATCGAGGATAGCGGGTGCACGAGGCACACGACCGGTAATAAAGATTTATTTTCCACATACAAATCCTTCAATGGAGGAAATGTGGTATTTGGTAATAGCAAGAGCAAAATCATCGGTAAAGGTACAATTTCTCACAAATCTTAAACCATTAACGATGTGTGTCACGTAGAAAACCTAAACTTCAACCTTCTAAGTATAGGACAAATATGTGATAAAAAATGTAACGTACTTTTTAGTGAAACCGGTAGTAAAATATTGAAAAACGGTATTACTATAGGAAGAGGAATTAGAAAACATGGAGTCTATGTCATTAAAATCGGTAATGAACCTAAATAGAAACTTTGTCTTACTTCTATGGATGATACTTCGACCTTATGGCATCGAAGATTGGGTCACGCCAATATGCGAATTCTTCAATCGCTATCATCTAAAGAACTAGTAAGAGATCTACCAAAATTAAAATACGAACATCATTTTTGTGATGCTTGTAACGTAGGAAAGCAAGTCCATGCTAGTCACAAAGCTAAAAATATGGTCTCTACTACTAAGTGTCTAGAACTACTTCACATGGATTTATTTGGTCCATCCGCTATTCAAAGTTATGGAGGTAACTACTATACTTTGGTCATAGTGGATGATTACTCTAGGTACACATAGACTAAATTTTTAAAGAATAAAACTGAAACGTTCGATTACTTTGAAATATTAAGTAAGAAAATCCAAAGACAATTAGAAAGTCCTATAGTGTCTATTAGAACGGATCATGGTAGGGAATTCGATAATGAAGTGCAATTTGGAGTTTTTGTGACGTTAATGGTATTACTCACAATTTCTCAGCTCCTCGCACTCCACAATCGAATGGGGTAGTTGAAAGGAAAAATAGAACCCTACAAAAAATGAGTCGCACCATATTAAATGATCAATCTATTCCTAAAAAATTTTGGTGCAATGCCGTTGATACATCAACATACATACTCAATCGAGTCTTAATTAGACCATTTTTAGGCAAAACTCCATACGAGTTACTTCGAGGAAAAAAGCCTACGTTAGAACATTTTAGTGTCTTTGGTAACAAATGTTTTCTAGTTAACACTAAAGATTACCTAACTAAATTTGATCCTAAATCAACCGAAGGTATCTTTTTAGGTTACTCTCCTAATAGCAAAGCTTATGTTATATTAAATAAAAAAACAATGAAGGTTGAAGAGTCATTAACGTAAAATTTGATGAGAGTACACCTAAACCTACCCTACCTCTTGTCGATGACGAGATAGTCGAAAGTGAAGGCATAGAAATAAAGAAAAATACAAACAAAGAAGATGAACCATTAAACAATGAAATCATCAATATTAAAGAACCTAAAGATCATCCTGTAGATAAGGTCATAGGAAAGTTAAATGAAAGAACCTTAAGGTCTCAAGTCCAAAACCAAAGTAGTTTGTTTTGTTTTGTCTCAACCATAGAACCTAATAATACACAAGAAGCTATAAAAGATGAAAGTTGGGTAATGGCTATGCAAGAAGAGTGATGCAGGTTTTACAAACCAGGTTTTAATATTTATTTTGTCTCGTTATACCTATGGTCTACCCTAATGCACTAGCCGGCAGTATCCGGTCGTGTGTAGTGTCATATTAGGTAAAACCGAGGTCGTCCCAAGAGATAGTGTAGCATTTGGTAAGTTCGTCCTAACCTATCAGCAAATGTTTCCACCGGAGATCATCGAGTGACCCCTCGAAAGTCCAGTTGTTTTTAGTCCCCTAAGCCTAGTCATTAAGTACAACTACATGCAAGATTCATAACAATGAGTGCCTGGGCGCTAGCATCTTAAACACTCATCCCTAACTTCTTAAGTTCATCCAAACGGTAGGTGATCAGTTGGTCAAATCGCACAAGCGAAGAAGGGTCGTCAGTTGGTCAATTCTTACCTTTCCTACTCAGTCTAACTACTTAGGGTCAGTTGGTCATATCTCCTAAGTAACTAGCCACTACCGTCATTCAAAACTACCGAAACAAGGGTAGCTACCAACAAACTATGCATACATACACTAGAAACAATTATACAAAAGCAATGTAAACATAAACAAAACAATTAAGGAATCATAACTAGGCTAGCATCAGAGGTGCTTAGCTGCTCATATTAACTAAAAAAATCAATTCAATGTTTAACACAACGAAATACATGAATTGAAAGTAAAGAAATGATAAAATGCTAATGCTTATCGTAGGGGAGTGATTTCTCCCTTGGAGATGGCTTCGTATGCTCCCTAAGATCTGCCTTCAACCGTCTACCCATGTTCTCTGAATTGGTGTGTGAAGTGAATGAATAGAAATGCTGGAATTTGGGCGGGATTTATAGGCCAGATCAGGTTACGGCGTAACTTAAGTTGAGAGTTACGCCGTAACATCCATTTCTTCGTGATTTGCTCTGGAAAAGCTGGTTACGGCGTAACATCAGGAATCAGTTACGCCGTATCTTCAATAAATCATGGTTACACCGTAATTGTGGAATTAGTTACGACATAGCTTGCAGCGGCGCGGAACATCATTTGACCTAATTAGTTACGACATAATCTTAGGAGGGAGTTACGCCGTAAACTTATGTTGAGTTGGTTTTCTGAGTCACGCTTCTGTTACGGCGTAATGTGAGAGGAGAGTTACGCCATAACATTTTCAAAATGAGCATACTATCATATATCTTCAATAAACTCTCCAAATCTGTGTCTCATTAGCTCCAATGCTCGTAATTTACACGAAAGTGAAATATAGAGGAAAACAAGCGTAAATCCATATAGATGATATAAAATACGAGCATTATCAGGGGAAATTGACACTTAATATTCAGGATTATTTGATATTATCAAATATCCCCCCACTTGAACTCTACTTGCCCTCAAGTAGACCTTATTAGATAGATTCCTAAAAAGATATCTCCCATTACCTAGAAAATATAAGTTTACAAATCCCTTATGCTAGAATAAAACAAAGCCGAACACCTCACGAAATGGGAACAAAACACTCAAATCTCTCAACTATTCTACGTGTCAATTTCGGGTGATCACTCATTGCACAGTCATAGCATGTATTCTATCATAAGCTTGGCGGTTACACAAATCTCCACCACTAGAGTTAAGGGCTAAACAATTCTCGAAGGCAATATGGGTAGACACGACAAAGGTTAAGGGTGAGTTGTCATTACTAACATGTCACGGCGAAGTGGACAAAATCAATGATACATGACCAAATCCATGGCCAAGACACCAAAGATTGCTCGTTGCATCACCTAGACACGCTTCATGACTAAAGGGTAGGATAAGACATGGGATAAAATTGGTGTAAAATAGAATCAAGCAAATAGTCTAAATCTATAACCAAGTCATCACCACTTACCGTTCATTCAAAGTTCAAGTTTCGAAGTCAAGAAACAGGATCATGATAATACCAGATAGATGTGCCATTAGAGGACGCCATTAAGGGCACATTACCAACTCCATTCTTCAAATGTGACCGAGGTGGCCTCCTCGATACTAAATCTATAGTAAGCTCATAACTTAGTGCTTATAACTTTGCACTTTACAATCAAATAACTATAACACATTTTTTTTCAACAAACATAACAACTAAACATAACATCCCCCCACTTGAGATGAACAATATGAGAAATTGGGGGGGGGTCTTCAATGATCTTTAAGGATGTGTCGTCAACGGAAGCGTGATTCCCGAACCTTTCCACTTGAACTTTGAACTTAGGCAAACAATGACTTCCCAATTACAAATAAAGACTACAGGGTAGGCAAAAATATAAGGGTGTAACGAAACAATATGTTGGGTGAACAAAATGAAAGGAATGGCTCAGAAGGGTGTATCTATGGGTATCTTGCACTAAAGGTGAGTGCAAAAAAGGGTTTAACATGGGCGTCGAGAAGTCGAGGTGACTAATCGATAGACACACAATGATAGGCTATTTGGGTGATAATCCTGTAATACTGCCTTCTTAAACTGAAAAGTCCAAATACATCGAGCTAACTCAACATACCTCGTTTATGGTCTCGAAATGATATACAGGCAAAGTTCTAAAGTTTACAAGCTACCGACACACTCTTAATTTGGTGGATTTGGGGTAAAAATTTGGAAACGGATAAGGCTAATCTCACCATATAATATCAAGGGTTATAATGTGCACGGCTAAGGTCTGATCTAGTTAGGTTATGAAAAACATGTTAAAATTTTAAAAATGGCATAATTTTTCAAAATAAACTAGAAAAAACGAGGGCAAAATAAAGTTCAAGAGACAATTCTAATCCCGTCCCCTCACTTGAAATGTACAAAGTCCCTTTTGTACTAAGCGTTAAATAAAAGTGAAAAGAAAAGTAGAATTAGAGCGAGAACTTCCCTGAAATTTGCTCCAAAAAGAAAGAAGGCCCACGAAAAGAATTGTGCCTTCGCATAAGCATCTACGAGAAAACTTCAATCCCTGAAATCACACTACCGACAAGCATAATTCTAAAAAAGAAAAAATATGAAAAAGAAACCTAACTCACTTTCGTAGGAATCATGGTTGCATTTAGCGTATGCAACAAGCCTTTTAAACCACTTGGTGTCCCAAGTGGACGAGTGTAGTCTCGTGAGGGCTTACAGGGAACATACCCACAAAGTTTATTAAAAAAAACTAATACAAGGTTATTGTGTTTAAAAAGAAAGAAGTGTTACAGAGGATAGTTACGTCGTAACTCTTATAAGGAGTTACGCCGTAATTAATGCAAAACCTGGCAGACGCTACAGGAGTGTAGCTACGGCGTAACCATTGAATGGGATTACGCCGTAATTGGTAATGCTCCGAGAAGAACTACTGTAAAAAGTATGTTACGGCGTAACCATAAGAATGAGTTACGCCGTAACTGTAGACAGATCAGGTCCCGTTCAGCATGCTGCAGCAACTTTTCTCCGTTTTCCTACAAAATTGGTTAAAAACACAAAACCCAACAGAAATGGAAATAAAACAAATGAAAGGGATAATTCGGGTTGTCTCCCGAAAGAGCAATTTTCTTTATTTACGAGTCTTTAAGTTAGACTCAAGACCTCGGGGCTTTATGGTGGCCTTTGGACTTGGCCAACTTCCTCCATATCTTTCATCAAATTATGTCTGACCCAGGAAACATTTGTAGTGGTGCGAAGATATTCCTCGATCTTCCGAATTTTGAAAAACTTTTCGTCCTGCCCCAAGTGGTATCTAGAAAACTTATACTTTTCAGCTACAATCGGTGGCGGCCTCTTATACGGAATGCCAAGAAGTTTGCACCTTCTTTGCTCATATGCTTCATCGTCGGGGTCTGTGAATCAATCTTCACCTTGTAGTTCAAGGTAATCCAAAATCCCTTCTATATCATCATCGTCAGACTCGGTACCTTTAAACCATTTATTGTCGAGTAAATCTTCCACTAGCACCTGCTTGCATTCCTCTTTCTCATTTCTCCTCGAATCTTTGGTATCTTCATCCGATACTTTACTTATGTCGTTAGGTACTTCTTCGACTGGGTCTTCTTTACTCATACATCCTTTCCAGATCTTCTCCTTAGTTAAAGCATCTACCTTTCCATATTTGATTTTGACCCAATTGTCGAATCTCAAATTGTCTAGCCAAGGCAACTCTGTTCCTTCCGCGTCATTAGCTGAGGTCCATAAGAATTCATCTTCCCCAACTCTCTCTATACTGCTTCCCCCATTACATTCATAATCAAAAGGGTTGCAAGATGCCCAAAGAACTCCGTCAAGGGTTTTTATTTTCTCACACCAATGACTTCGAGTTCCTTCGTCATTGGTGTTGCTAGAAGGAATATCGTTGATTGGTTTTACGGACTTTCCTTGAAGAATATGTTTTTCATATTTGAGCTCCAAATTTCTCAACAAAACCGTATTAATGATTGCGTCCCCGAACCTTACTGAATACCAATCACTGAAGGACAGGTCTCCGAAATCAACGTCATGTCTTTCTAATTCATGAGGACATATCCATACTTCGTCCTTCATATTGCCACCCCCATTACAATACTCACGAAAGGGATTACATGTTGGCCATGCTCGTGTGGACCCATCTTCCATGATCATTAAGGGATTGAAACAATGCCTGATGGGTGGTTCCTCCTCTTCATTAATCGAGAATTTAGCCAATCTTTCTTCATCGTTAAGTGCAGTCCACATGTATCTGTTATCATTAACCCTTTCTTTATCGACCCCTCCATCGCAGATTTCATTCTGAGGATCGCATGAAGCCCATAGATCATAACACTTTCCATTATCAATTGCCATAGCCTTACACAAATGATTCTTCCTTTTGGATTCGTCTAACTCGAGAAACTTGTCAGACTTCGTATACTGGTTACGCCGTAACTCTGTTGTTTGGTTACGGCGTAACTCTATTCTGTCGTTAGCATCATTATCTTTATTTATAATAGATTCATCGGAGGATTTGTCATTTTCAGAAAACACGGCCTTACATGTTGTTGACTTGTTCTTTTGTTCCTCATTTCTTCTTTGTACTTCGTTGCCAAGCTTCCCAATCATGGTTTCCAGGTTTTTCAGCGATTCGTCATGGCTAGAAAATCTCTTGTTTGTATTATATTGGAGGTTTTTCAGCCATTCTTCTTGCTCCTTCTGTCTCTTAGTTAAATCTACGAGGTACTTATTAATTGTTTCCTCCAAGTTAGCTCTTCTTTCACCAAAATTTCCACGATCATAATATGGGGGAGGTCCCCCACGATAGCCATTACCATTACGATTATCCTCATAAAACGGTCGATTTTCTCCATATTTAGCTTCTTCGACTGTGCTATCCTTGTCAATGTGAGGACAATTTTTGGTGAGATATCCTCCACCGCAGCTTTCGCAACCTACTTGGATGGCATGAACACTTTCTCTGAGCTTGAGCATATCCCGACCAAGATTTTCTAGCTTGTTAGTGATGGCGGCAATTCCATCAAGACTTTCGCCTAGGCTTCTTTTGCTACTTCCATCGTGCCATTTTTGGGAATGATAAGCCATTTTTTGTATGGCTTCAATGGCGAGAGTAGCAGCATGTTCGGGATCGGTCCTTGGTAGTCCAACATCTGTCTTCTAGCTACGTTGATACCCTTGTAAAAGATGTTGACCTTTTGCTGGCTGTTCAGGTCATGAGTTGGACATTTGTAGAGGAGATCGTTGTATCTATCCCAGGCTTGATACAACGTTTCATCGTCATCTTGCTTGAAATTATGGATCTCCATGAGCTGATTAGATATCTTTAACGGAGGACAATATCTTTGGATGAAGTGCTTTTTTAGTAGAGCCCATGTATCAACTGCCCTGGCGGGAAATCTTTCGATCCATCTTCTTGATCCCCCATTAAGAGTCATGGGGAACACCCTTAGCATAACAGCGTCATGAGATACACCCAGAATGTTGAAAAGGCTTACGATGTACAAGACATTCTCAACGTGCTTATATGCATCTTCGTCCCTGTTTCCTGAAAAAGGGTTAGCATGAAGCTCCCTCATAAACTGACCTTTAGTCTCGAAACGGACATTAGCTCCAATTGCATGTCGTACGAGCCCCGACCCTTGTTCTTCTCTTGTCAACGCCAAATATTCTTCAAGAGTGAGGTCATCAATGTTAACAACTTCCATAGTACCTAAAACTTGAAAAGAGATCGTGAGAAATTGAGAAAATCTTAAAACAAAACAAAATTGAGAGACTTAATGAAAATCCTAATATAACTCCCCGGCAGCGGCGCCAAAACTTGATGCATGTTTTACTAACCATGTTTTAATATTTATATTGTCTCGTTATACCTATGGTCTACCCTAATGCACTAACGGACAGTGTACCTGGTCGTGTGTAGTGTAGTATTCGGTAACACCGAGGTCGTCCCAAGAGCTATGTGTGCGGATTTTAACTAAGTCTAAGTGTCACAGATTTTAAGGTTGAAATGATTAATTAACTACTAAAACAAGAAAATAAAAGAAAGCAAATAAAGGCGAGGGTTGTGATCAATAGAGGAGAAGTGTGCTAACCTAGTTAATCTTCCTATCATGTTAAGTTCACGTTTAATTACTTCCAATTTCTTCAAGTGAGGGTAAAGGTCGCTAGGACAGCATTTGGTCAGTTCGTCCTAACCTATCAGCAAAGGTTTCCACCGGAGATCATCGAGTGACCCCTCGAAAGTCCAGTTGTTTTTAGTCCCCTAAGCCAAGTCATTAAGTACCACTACATGCAAAATTCATAACAATGAGTGCTCGGGCGCTAGCATCTTAAACACTCATACCTAACTTCTTAAGTTCATCCAAACGGTAGGTGATCAGTTGGTCAAATCGCACAAGCGAAGAAGGGTCATCAGTTGGTCAATTCTTACCCTTCCAACTCAGTCTAACTACTTAGGGTCAGTTGGTCATATCTCCTAAGTAACTAGCCACTACCGTCATTCAAAACTACCGAAACAAGCGTAGCTACCAACAAACTATACATGCATACACTAGAAATAATTATACGGAAGCAATGTAAACATAAACAAAACAATTAAGGAATCATAACTAGGCTAGCGCCAGAGGTTCTTAGCCGCTCATATTAGCTAAAACAATTGATTCAATGTTTAACATATCGAAATACATGAATTGAAAGTAAAGAAATGATAAGATGCTAATGCTTATCGTAGGGGAGTGATTTCTCCCTTGGAGATGGCTCCGTATGCTCCCTAAGATCTGCCTTCAACCTTCTACCCACGTTCTCTGAGTTGGTGTGTGAAGTGAATGAATAGAAATGCTGGAATCTGGGCGGTATTTTTAGGCCAGATCTGGTTACGGCGTAACTTAAGTTGAGAGTTACGCTGTAAGATCCATTTCTTCGTAATTTGATGTGGAAAAGCTGGTTACGGCGTAACATCAGGAATGAGTTACGCCGTATCTTCAATAAATCGTGGTTACGCCGTAATTGTGGAATTAGTTACGGCGTAGCTTGCAGCAGCGCGGAACATCATTTGACCTAATTAGTTACGACCTAATCTTAGGAGGGAGTTACGCCGTAAACTTCAGTTGAGTTGGTTTTCTGAGTCACGCTTCTGTTATGGCATAATGTGAGAGGAGAGTTACGCCGTAACATCTTCAAAATGAGCATACTATCATGTTTCTTCAATAAACTCTCCAAATCCGCGTCTCATTAGCTCCAATGCTCGTAATTACCTGAAAGTGAAATATAAAGGAAAACAAGCGTAAATCCATATAAATGATATAAAATACGAGCATTATCGGGGGAAATTGACACTTAATATTCAGGATTATTTGATGTTATCAAAGAGTTAAATCAATTTGTTTCTAACGATGTTTGGACACTTGTCCTTCCACCTAGTAATCAAACCATATTAGGAACTAAATTGGAATATAAAAACAAGTTAGATGCAAATGGTGTAGTGTCTAGAAACAAAGCTAGACTCGTTGCCCAAGGGTATAATCAACAAGAAGGAATAGACTTTGATGAGACATACGCCCCCGTGGCTAGATTAGAGTCTATAAGAATACTTCTTGCTTATGCTTGTGCTAATGATCTAAAGCTTTTTCAAATGGATGTTAAAAGTGCTTTTCTAAATGATTTTATTAACGAAGAAGTTTATGTAGCTCAACCTCCGTGCTTTATCGATTTCGAAAAACCTAAACATGTGTATAAATTAAAGAAAGCTATTTACGGTCTTAAACAAGCCCCAAAAGCTTGGTATGATAGACTCAAGTCATTTTTAATCAAAAACAACTACACCATGGGGTTAGTTGATAATACACTTTTCACTAAGAAAAAGGAATTACATATAATTATTGTTCAAATATATGTGGATGATATTATATTCGGATCTACTTGTCAAGACATGTGTGATGATTTCTCTAAAATCATGCATGACGAGTTTGAAATGAGTATGATGGGAGAACTAAGTTTCTTTCTTGGTCTACAAATCAAACATGTAGAAGATGGTATCTTCTTTAATCAATCTAAATACATAAAAGAGATGTTAAAGAAATTTGGTTTAGAAGAGTCAAAACCCATAAGAACACCAATGTCCTCCGACACTAAACTTACAAAAGATGAAGACGGTGAATCCGTTGATAACACAAAATACCGTGGCATGATAGGTAGTCTTCTCTATCTTACGACTAGTCGGCTGGATATCATGTTTAGTGTTTGTCTATGTGCTAGGTTTCAAGAAGACCCTAAAACATCACATCTAGAGGCGGTCAAAAGAATTGTTAGATATATTAAAGGTACGACTCAATTAGGATTATGGTATCCTAAGGGCACAAGGGTAGAAACTATTGTATATGCAGATTCTGACCATGCAGGTGATTATGTTGACCGAAAGAGTATAAGTGGTGTATGTACTTTTATGGGATGTTGTTTAACATATTGGTTCTCGAAGAAGCAAACGGCATTGGCCATATCAACAACCGAAGCCGAATATGTCTCCGCGGGTAAAGCATGCCAACAAGCACTATGGATGAAACAAGCGTTAGTTGACTACAACATTCATCTAAGTGACATAGCCATTCTATGCGACAACAAAGGCACCATCGACTTAAGCAAGAATCCGGTGTTGCACTCTCGCACCAAGCATATAGAGATCCGTCATCACTTCTTAAGAGACAATGTTCAAAAGGGGAACATCTCTATTGAGAAGGTAGCATCCAAAGACAACATAGCCGACGTCCTCACCAAACCGTTGAAGCGGGAACAATTCAACTTGCTTTGTCTTGGTCTTGGTCTCATGGAACAATCTTCGTAATTTGTCTCTCAACTCTACAAGGTATGTAAACATTAGCCTTCTTAGTTTCTGAGTCTAGGATCTCTATTTCAAACACAACTCTCAAACAATACGAGAATTTTCAAAACCCAAGGTAAATTTTATTTTACGACATGTAATTTCATATCTGTTTTTTTACCAAAAAATAAACTTTTCTTTAAACAAAAAAACTTTTTCGAAATGCTTTCTAAAAGATACTTCTTCCCGTATCATTTTCCGAAAAGCTATTTCTCACGACTAGGACAAACCGTTTTCATTATTAATACAAAGTAAAAACCTGTTTTTATTGCATCTCATGTCTTTTGAATGCTAAAGGGAACACATAACTAATATGTGTTTTCGGGTACATTCATTTAAGCAACAATGAATTTAGGAGCACTCGGGTTATCTCACATAATAGTATGCTTTTTCACTTCTAGTCTATTTTTCTTTTTCTTTTTAAGAGTCGAGATAACCGCAACTCCAAATGGTTTGCATATAGGCACACACTAGGCACAAATATTTCCAAAAGGAAAATTTTGAGCTACCTGAGTCACCAGTACTACAAATCCTAGCATTAACGCTGGACGATTCCCTCAAGGGAAGGATCCGTGGGAACCGTGAGACAGAAGCTAAATTTCTCTTCTATTTTTCTCACTTTGGCTAAAAACCTTCATATTTTCATCCTTTTATCCTTTTTACTAATGAGTATGTTACTTAATGCTTGTGTTCTCATGATCACATGCCTTAAATTCATATCTAATCATTAGATTTTTGTCCACATTTTGGGTCAAGCATTCATTACAATACATTAATTTCTCTATAAATAAGGTTCCCAAAATGCTTGCATCTTCAACACTCTCAACCTCACAAACAACCATCATCATGTCATCCAAAAGATCTTCCAACATTGATGAATCACCAAGTGCAAACAATCCTCTTCAAGAAATCCAAAACTTTATCCTACCACCTTCCGTAGTGCCACCACTCAAATCTAGAAAAACCACACGGATTAGCATTCGGCCTTGTTGTTTTGAAAAACCATTGTCAAAAATCTCATCACCAACTACTCATTCACCACCAAATGAATCCATAGTAGCACCTCCCCCATCTCCAACAAGCACACCACCATCATCACCTATCAAGTCTCCATCTAAGATCACTCTATCGGAACTCCTTAAGACTCTGAAAACATTCCAACAAACCAACCCAAAAGAACAGGTCTTTTTAACACCACCCACATCTCCAAACATAATTTACAAAGACCTTGTAACTTCACCACCTTTAGCTCCCATTTTCTTACAAGAACATCTAGGTTATTTTTCACCACCACTTCCAAACATTCCGGACTTTGATCTATATTTCCCAACATTTCCACCACATCTTCCGCATCACACAAATCAAACTAACTCGAAAACCATCCACACACATTACCCACATCATTTACATTGTGAACATTGCCAATCCACTAGGGAACTTGCAATGGAAATTAGGGATGAAATGCGATTCATACTTAACCACATCCTTGATTGCATCAACATCATCACTCACCAAAACCTCCATCATTAACCTTATGCAAGCATGGAAGGAATGTTACTATTTTTTTTTTGTCATTTTAAAGAACAAACCTTGTTCTTAGTTTTACATGTTAGTATATGGCCTATATACCACTACACTTTGTCTTTTTATTACAAGGCTTTATTTACATACCTTGGCTCTCCATCTTGTTTCTCGTCAATCACAAGATTATATTGCATGTTACTACTAACTTTTTCTTTGTAGGTATTATATTTTTCTCATTTGACGCCCTTTTCTAGGGGGAGCTACCGTCAAGGGAGAGTTAGTGATTCATGGTTTATACTATTTTTCCACACTTTATTTCCTCGTTAGGGTCACTTTTTGTTTTGACAAAAAGGGGGAGAAGAAGTAAAGCTTATGCTTTCAAAACATACATCCAATCTTAAGTTTTACTCATCATAAAATTATATTTTGTCATCAACAAAAAGGGGGAGATTGTTAATACAAATAAATCGTAAAAACGTTTATTAATATTTAGCGATCTCTTTGTGTTTTGTTGATAACAAATATAAAGTTATCATAAGTAAAATTATAAGGATATATGTTATTTTTGTAAAGAATTTATATATATAATCATTTAACATTAATTGTTGTAATGATTCACTTATTGTAATAGTTTATTAGGATGGGTAAAAACCATTACCCATGACCCATACCCATGGAGCATATCCATAACCCATGGAGATAACCCATAACCCATTGACTAGATGCATTGCATCTTCTACATACATTGTATCTATTTGGATACCCATGGTCCAAAGTCTAGGACCCATGACCCATAACCCATGTGTCCCTTGGATCCCTCAGTTTACATTGGACGGATCCCTCATATAAGGGATCCGTGAGATCCGTGCGACAATAGCAAGTTTTTGCCTATAAATAGAGAGTCATTTCCTCATTGTAACTTACCCCTCTTCTTACAAACTCTCTCATATATTCTTTCATTCTTCTAATCTCAGATCTCTTGATCTAGATTGTAGTTCTTCTTTCTTTTGTTGTGATTCTCATATAGGTCTCACATCTAAGGCGAGATCACGAGCTTCTACAGGTCATCCAAGCAATGGGTCCTTGATTGATTTGTTCTTCCACAAGATTTCTGTAACAAAGATCTTGTATTTCATATTTCACATATTTTTTGTGTTATAGTAGTGTTCGTTTGGTCCTCCGTGTTAAGGACTCGGTATTTATCTTTGTACCAGAAAAAGTGTAAGCAACATTGTAAAGGCTTCTCCGCCGAGTTGAAGGAGTTTGTTGACATAGTGCTTGAACTCTCGAGTAGGTGACTCGGGGAGTGGAGTAGGGCAAGGAATGTGTCCTTGTAGCCGAACCACTATAAATCGGTTGTGTCATTTCTATCATTTGCTTTACTTGCTTTCTCTACTTGTAATACTTATAGATCTATATTCTCCATCCATCCATACGATTTCACATAACACCGAATCTAGAGTTTTTGAAACTAAGTTAAAAATTAGAAAAACTATTCAACCTCCCCTCTAGTTTTCCACAGTTGTTGTTGTTGTTGCGATTGATGTTGTTGTTTGCATCCCGTGCAACTATAGCTCACACTGTTAGGTCCCTTCATTCTGGGGCGTAAACCACGAACATAATGAACAACAACTTCCTCATGTGAGGGTGGATGATGAGCATCAATAACATGAAAGTGATAGGGTTTGCTTTGAAATGACACAGACTTGCTAATAACACCATTTGCATTTTTTTCATTGTTTTATAAATCTTATTAGAAATGAATCAAAGATTTACAAGGAATATCCCATGAAAAACTATCTCTGTTGATGACAAATACTCTCCAAACTCGTACAACAAGAGGCAACTAGCTTTGCATTGTTGTCCCTTGAAGAGGAGGATTTTAACTAATAACTTGTGCTATTTTTATGTTAAATCATCTACTTAATCTCTTTACAACCTTATGTATTTATAGGGAAGGAATTAGGGTTTGCATTTGGGTTCCATAGTAAGTTGTCGAAATTTATAGGCATGTGCCTAGTAGGCTAGTTTGAAGCTTACTTTCGGCGTTTCCCGATTTGACAACTTAGAGTCACAATGCCTGTTTTACGCGTATTGATTAGTACTTGATCTTATCTTCTTGAGGAAGTTTCCCGCCCATGCTTTCAGTTGGTTGAGGTTATAATACAAACTCAGTCTTCAGAGTCCTAGAGACACTTGTTAGATCCTATAACTTCTAGTGTTGCTTCTAGCTCCTTGTAATATCAATCCCTGACACCACATCAGTTTGTGACCTTGTTTTCTTCCGATGGTCTTTGATGTCCCTGAAGCCAACCGGTGTTTGAGCTTTATACAACACTCACTGACATCAGTGAGTCCGTCTTCTGAATAATAATCAGAGAGTCAAGTTCTCTGATAACCATCAGAGAGTATGCCACAAGACATCTATCAGAATCACTTAGATAGTCTATCCGGTGACATACCTTATGACCCTTGTCAGAGGCTTGGTTCTTTCTGACCTTCAGAAGCCATATTAGGCTATTTTATGTTTAAATATTTGTTAGAGACAATTGGGTCGGTTTGTCAGACCCAACAATCTCCCCCTATTTAAATATATAAATAGACTAATTTATCATGAGTAAGTGAGCATAACAACTTCTTCTTACTCCTGATATTACATCAGAGAATATAAATGATTTTCAAGTTATTCTTGGTCATCGGATGTTGCTGCTTATGTGAACTCCGTAGCTTTTCTTGGTTTGTGATACCTTTGACATCAGGTTCAAAGGTTCAGAGTCACTATCATCATTTAATTTCAAGTCTAGGCTATTCTAAACATATTCTAGAGTCTCTTAGGAAGTATTTCTTTCCCAGAGTCTCTTCTCTCTTAAAGAATGAGAATAGTCTAGCTTTATCAGTAGTAAGTGAGCAAAAAGGCTTCTTCTTACTTACTGATTTACAACAAAGAATAAATATGTTTCATTAAGGTAAAATTCTTTGTTGTTTATGTCTTCAGTGAGTATTTTGGGAGATCATGGATTGTTTCGTTAAAAAACATTCCCTGATAATCCCGACCTTTATAGAACATGAAGACATCTTCATACTACCCCTGAATCTTCTCAAATCTTTTAGCCCTTCATTTCCCTGATTAGATCAGCCTTTAATACTTATTTCTTCGAAATTCTGGTGACCATTGAAAGTGACTAGTATCTTCATTTAAGTGTTTCCACACTATCAAATTAAGAGGATAGTGTGGCAGAAAGAGCTGGATAGGAGGCTGAGGGAGGTTCTTTCTGTATAAGATGAATTTATAAGTACTCAAACTTGTAGAGAAAGGAATAAAGGGATTATTATTAGAGATGAATTTAGGTGGGGATTGGGTATGGTTTTGATTTGATATTATTAGCCGTCATTCAAGAACGGCTAAATATTATTAGCGGTCAATCAAGAATGGATGTGGATTAAGAAAAACTCACCTGATCTAATACCAACTGTGGGTCCTTCATCCTGAGGCTCAAACTACGAACATAATGAATAACAGCTTCCTCATGTGAGGGTGGCTGATGAGCATCAATAACAAGAAAGTGATAGGGTTTGCTTTGAAATGACACAAACTTGCTAATAACACCATTTGTATTTTTTTCAATGTTTTATAAATCTCATTAGAGATGAATTAAAGATTTACAAGGAATAGCCCACGAAAAACTATCAATGTTGATGAAAAATACTCTCCAAACTCGTACAACAAGAGGCAGTTAGCTTTGCATTGTTGTCCCTTGGAGAGGAGGATCCTAACTAATAACTTGTGCTATTTTTTATGTTGAATCATCTACTTAATTTGTTTACAACCTTACATATGTATAGGGAGGGAATTAGGGTTTGCATTTGGGTTGTATAGTAAGTTTTCGACATTACTATAGACAGGCACGTGCCTAGTAGGCTAGTCTGAAGCTTACTTTCGGCGTTCCCTATTTGACAACTTAAAGTCCCAATGCCTATTTCACGCGTATCGATAAGTACTTGATCTTATCTTCTTAAGGAATTTTCCCGCTCATGCTTTCAGTTGGTTAAGGTTGTAATTCAAAATAAGTCTTCAGAGTCCTAGAAACACTTATCAAATCCTCAATCTTAATTCATTCTTCTTAACACTCATTTAGAATTCAAATAATTATTAAAATTGCATAATTTATCTCCACCAAAGATTTATGCATTCTATGGCTCACATCTTGTCCTACCTTTCTCACTTTAAAAGACTATTTTACTTGAACTCTTCTCCTTATATCAAACATCACTTTAAATAGGTTATCGGCATCTGGATTAGATATCAAATAGTGTGTATATTTGTATCTGCATTCGGATATATCTAAAAAATTCAACTTTTCATTTTTTATAATTAATCAAGTATTGAATTATAATAACTTAAATTTTTTAGCTTGTGTGCCATGAGATGATGTGTGATTTTTTTTCATATATTTTTTTGTATATAATATAACTAATATCTTGTACTAAAAGATATACATTGGTGCTACAACAACAACAACAAAAAAATTAAATACATAAATTTTTGAGCGTGCTCAGAGTTCATTTGATGCGGCATTTCGTTCCTCTTTGGAGTGTATTGTCACTGCTTCTGGGTCTGGTTTTGGTGATTGGCAATGGAGGCTTGCCACCTTACCCTTTGTGTTTGGGGGGCTTGGTGTTTACTCGGCAGGTGATGTCTTGAACTATGCATTCCTTGCGTCAAGACTCCAATCTGCTAGCTTGCAGACTAAGTTGCTCCGACATTCTGGTATTGTAACTTCTGGGCCTTCCTTTGATGATGCTTTATGTGCTTTTAATGTTAAAATGGAGATTGGTCTTTTGAGTAATCCAAGTGAGATAGCTGCCCCCAAACTTATGAAGAAACTGGCAGATATATATTTCACGCGTGTTACTCAAACGGCTGAATCCTTTTTTTCTATATCTACTCGACAAGTGGCTTTATGGAAATCTCAGTTGGAGGACCATACTTCTGACTGGCTTAGGGTGGTTCCGATCTCTAGGTTGGGGTATGTTGTTCCCCGTTCACTATCGTTTAAAACAGTTTAGAAATATAAAACAAGTTAATAGTGAACAATGACTGAAATTAACGTAAGTAAAACACACTAGATAATTTTTAACATCATATTCTTATTAGAAATGAATCGTAAAAAATATGTTACCCAAGTACTTGCGGAATAGCACTTGGGATTGAAATGACAAAGGTTGGTGACTCCTCTCTAAGCTCAGGCTAAGTCTGAGCACAACTCTTAGAACCCACTGAGCTATCTCAGGGATAAAGTTGTATTTGGAGGAGTGAAAAGAAGGCTTGCGTGTGTGTGTGTTTTTACAATTCACAAGCTTAATCTTTTCACTCCATCTCTTATGCTATTTATACATGTATGATATTTGACTCTTTCCTAAGTGACAAACTGACATCATACAGAAGACAAAAAACTGATGTATTTTGTCTCTGTTTACAAAGACTATTATAGGTAAGAGACAAGACTACTTTTCTAAGTTCAGTGATGACACTGAGCCTGATCTTTTGCTATTCAGGGAAAGTTGACTTTGGTTGATAAGTACTTCGTCTTATCTGATTCAAACTTATCCCGCCATGTCTCGATCTTTCTTCAGTCTTTACATCCTTCAGTCTTCTACTTCAGTTTGTCTTCAGTGTAAGTAGTTGGAGAGGAGTCTTAGGGATTCAGTGAGTTATTGTCATTACTCACTGAATCCATCATCTTCTTCTTGACTCAGTCTTCACCCTTTAAGTTCCGCCTTACTGAGTGGAGAGACTTCTTATTCGCCTCATACTAAGTATCCTGAAGATGACTCACTGAGAGACTATGCACTCAATGACCTGTTAGTGTTTAACGGACTAAACACTTGGGCTATTTTCTATTCAAATCCTAGATTAAGGGGTTTGGGTATTTACTGAACCCAACAGGGTAGACTATGAATGCTAGGACCTACCGGTGTGTGTTATGCTATCGATTGGGTGCTCCTTTATTTTCTATTCATGGGGACCATGTTGTATCGTGTGCTGGCATTATTGGTATTAAACATCGGCATAACGTGGTGCGCGATACCTTGGTTGACATATGTTCTCTATCGGGGATTTCAACTCGTGAAGAAGTTGACATCGGGCTTAGTATAGAAAGGGACAAACCCTTACGTCCATGTGATATGTTGCTTTACTCATGGGACGGAGGGCTTGATGTATGTGTTGATTTGAATGGGTCATCGCCCTTGAATCAAACTGGTATGGTTGATTTTGTGCCTGGTCGTGCGGTGTCTGTGGCCGCACAATGTAAACGCGTCAAGTATGAGGCTAAGTGCGCGAATATTATATATGGATTTCTCCCCTTCTCATTCTCTTCTTTTGGGGAACTTGAGAAGGATGTTGTGACCTCACTGAAGTGAATCCGAAAGTTCTCGATGACCCAAGACATTGGAGCACGTGTTGCTTCTCATATCTTTAGTAGGATCAGCTTTTTTATAACTAGAGGAATGGGAGCCCAGTTAATATTTCAGTTTCCCACTAACTTTTTGTAAATCATATTAGTTTTTAATAAAATGATTTTTATATAATAATAATAATAATAATAATAATAATAATAATAAACAAATTCAAGATTTATATATTTCTTCTAAAGTACATTTAGCGGGGTACCCGACCCGCCGCCCGCTTCAAGGTCCGACACTTATATCCGTCAGATCTTGCATATATCATCGTGGTTTGTTGATGTCCGCCCGATCCGGCCTAATGAACAGTGTTAGCTACAGTGCACTCCACCTCCTGCTTCTCCACCTCATGCTTCAATATTGTGATACGTGTCGTTTTGAGGTGTGTTACTTTGATGCCAGCACCTGTTATCCATCTTCCAACTTATCTCAATCGACATATGTGAACACACACAAATAATATATCGACATAGATAAAGAATGAACAATAAAAATATTGGATATACAATATGATATAACGTGGAAAAGCTACATGTCAGTGAATAACATATCATGAGAAAACAAAAGAAATAATTGCGAGTATCCATATCAACATTATTATGAAAGATATTTCGAAGAAAAATATAAAAACATGTCTCCCACAAGAGAAAACTGCAAAAAAAACTGAAGCAACAACTGTCAGAAAAAAAGAAAAAAAAAATCAATCATGTTTTGATGGAGAATATTTTAGAATAAACAAATTGTGCATAAAATATACAAAATTAAATTGATCGGCTATACCCGGCTTCAGGTATAGACAATCAATTTAATTTTGTATATTTCATGGCATCATATATCGAAAATAATTTAAAATTAAATTGGCTCTGTCGCAATATACGATAGCATAATTTTTTGTTTATCTATACTACATATAAAATAAAAATGGACAAATGTTGAAAGTTGAAAGTTAAAAATTGAAAATGGTCAAAGGTGAGAGAAATGTATAGTGTAATTACTATTTTTTTAAAATACCTCATTACTTAAAAGTATAACGATTTATTCACATTATACAACTAATTAAAAGTATATCTATCAAATTAAATACAACCAATTAAAACACCCTTACATATAAAATAATTGAACACGCTAATTAATGTTATTTTTAAAACACCCTAAAATAAAAAGTACATGTTATTATACACATTAATAAAACACACAAAGCTTCATACAAACTAACAAGTTGATGGTACATATAATTTTGAAAACCGGACCGGACCAACTGGTTCAACCGGGAACCGGTTTCGCCACCAGTTCGGCTAACCAATAAAGCCATCCGAAAACGAATCAGAGATGACCTGTTGAAATCGATACAAACTGGTGAATCAAGCCTCATCGGGATCTATTTCTCCGGTTAATCGTCACAGGGTACCCGCCACCACAGCGCGCGGGGTACCTTGCTATGCTATACATGGAGAAAAAACCAAAAAAGTGAAAAGTTGAAAAAATATATTTTAAAAGGAAACTATTAATACACATCGAAAACCGGGTTAACCTAGGACGCTTCAAGCTCGGCGGGTTGACCCAGTTTAATTTGACCCGTTTTCGACCCAACCCGTCGGGTTGACCCGGTTTAAATCGACCCATTTTTTGACCGGAATGATTCAACCGGTTGAACCACCCGGGTCGAACCGGGTTTCAAAACATTATGTTTAATCCCCAAATCTTCAAACTTTTATTATTTTTCGTTCATAACCCATAAACTTTTTTTATCACTAAACGATCTGTCGTTATAAAATCTCGTTGTTATGCACGGATACTCGTCTAGTATACAAAACAAACGCACCTTATAGGTTTTAAAAATGCTGAGGTGACATGACATGTCATTGGTATGGAAATGATGAAGTCCATACCATTGGAAATGCTCTTACGACATTGAATGATTGATTTGTTACGTATAATTAAGAGAAAGTTAGTTAGAAAGAAAGGAAAAAAAATAAAGTGCGTGGAGTGGTGAATGCTATAGTGACGATAAAGATTGGTTACTTAATAGTATGCCATTTTCCTTTGTTTTTACATGCTGAGCATGGTTTAAAAATTGGATCGGATTGAAAATCAATTTTGTCTAAAATACTGGATCGTGGACCGGACCGAAATGTTTCATCTGGCTCGGTCGGTCCGGTATGATCTAACAAAGCATATTGACGGGTTTCACGTAAAACAAGACCGGATCGAAGACCAAAATTGACGAAAAGGGTGGATCGAAAACCGGACCAAAATATGTCCAGTCTAGTCCGGTCGGTCCGCTCCGCGATCTATTATGCTGAGCCATAAAGGGGCCTGTGGTTCTACTTGAATGCCTCTTTGGTGTTTTAAATCTTGTGTGCGATTTAGTGCACGTGTTGTGTGACAATATTTGTTCGCAAACATATCAAGTTATCAACCAACTTGGTTGTACTTCTATATATCCAAGCAAGATTTCAACCAATCAGTCTTTATGAAAAATGTCTCATAGTACACCTGTTTGACTATTTGTGATTTGTGTGACAATTTGAAAATGTTTGCTAGCTACTTTTTCTATAGGAAGTAATATATGCTTTAAAAAATAATAAAAAATAAAAAAAATAATAATAATAAAAAAAAAAATTACTTTTTGTATTGTAAGCATAATGTCAATTTAACAACTCCTAAACATGCAGATCATGCTGAAAATACAGGAATGAAAATGAAATTTGTGCTCTAGTTTCTAGTGCTATTTTGAAGAAGAGATGTACCTTTGTGTCAAAAAAATGATGATCAAAATAGAGGAAAATTAACATCTCGAACCCAGACTTAAGCAGCTACATGATCATATGATTTCATGATCTAACAGTACCTAAACAATTGTACATGATAAGTAAATTCAGCAACAAAAGTAGGCAAGTAACTTTTTTAAATAAAAGTAAAAAACATGAGTATCCAACAGAGCAGTGAGAGCACTATCTTACTAATTCTTTGAAGTAGCTAATGCAATACAGAAACAAAAACAAGTGCTTTCAATTGACTGATCATAGACCGTATTACAATTGGGAAACAGCACTAAACAATTAACCTGCAAATCCTGCATTTTTATAGCAAATGTTTAACGTTATACATTGCAAATGTTATCAAAATACTATTTTCTTATCTACACTTCTTTTTTCTATTTCGTATAAAAGAGAAAACACTGCATCTAAATTCAGAATCAGTAACATCCCTTCAGAAATGCAAATGGGGAAATGGGTCTCCATTGTACAACATAAACAAGTACATTTGAGTTTATCAATCAAACAACAGGTTCGCGTAGCGATACTTTTAACTTCAGTTGTTAGGTGATTCTGAATCGTAATCCCACGCCTTTTAATGAGGGTTTTGTTCGCATGTGTTAGGCTCTAAAAGCTTATCACACCTTCTGCTTGTCAAATGGTCATCAATTAAAACCACAATATAAGCTTCCAATTAGGTGAACTTGCGCCAATGCTTCAGGTTCCCAAGTAGATAATTATTCGCATACTGCACTTTACTTACCTCTTTAGTAGCTTTAAAACATCACCAACAAGATGCAATGATCCAGTTACAAGAACCTGTGGAATTATTTTGCTACCTTTAATCCATTGTGAGCTAATGCAATAACCATAAAAGCTTTTTGGATCCAAATAAATGCTGTAACAGAACTTTCTGTGTTTTATAGTAGAGTGGTTAATTACTCATATGACACTACACAACCTCCACGCATGGTCAATAATCACAAAATAATAATATATCCTGAAGATGAACCATATCATCCCAAGTCTAAGGGGGCGTTTGGATCGGCTCCACATCACCAAGGTGGTGTTTGGATGTGCTTGTTGAGGGTAATCACGTGATACTAAATAATTATGTCAGTCATTTGTAATATATGTAGAAAATAGTGTGTGGGTGTGTTTCTAATACTTAAACTTGCAATGATCATATAATCAGGTGTTTGAAACTTTGAATGATCATTTATATGTTTCTTGAAATGAGCGAAAGTCTCCTAAACAAAATCAAAAGAATGGATATTTAGGTCAGTTGATTGTATCCTTTTAAACTCAAGTTTGTCGCAGCTGATATTAAATTGGTTATTCAAAACTGATCATTTGGCCAAATATTCAGAGGCAGAATCTGTTTATCTGGCACTAAAATCTGTGAATTCCAAAACGCAAATCCAAACACCGCCTAAAATGGTGGGACACCCCTGTATCAAAAGTAATCTTTTAAATGTTTAGAACAATACCTGAAGCCTAAGCTTAGGGTTGTCACGAGCAGAATTTCGTAACCAAGAAACAGCCAAAGGTAATGACGGAAACACTGCACTGCAACTAAACTTTCCAGTTTCAGGATTGCAATGAGAGATGTCATCGTACAAAAATTCAGGGGGAGGCAAATTTTCCATCGTCAAATTATTGGTTAATCCAGTGTCTGCATGACAAATTTATATAATTTCAGGAAGTCATCCAATTAGTCTCCACCATATGAACTTCTCTTACTTAAAAAACGTAAAACAAAACAAACAAACCTCTCCCATGAATAAGTCTTTCCCACACTCTTTGGAGTTTGAATTGCCATGCGAGATCCTTTGAAGGGATGAATAAAGGGATGTCTGAAGCACCAGAAGTAACCTTGCTGTATGTTGAGATACTTGGTACAAAAATTGCTTTCGAGAAATCAGAACCTGGTCATGTTGACAACAAATATATGAATATTTCTGCAATACATTAAAAATTAACAAAATAATACATTTGGTGGATAATATAAACTAAGAATAACAAAAACAAAAACGAAATACCTGATGAAGCACATATCTCCATAAGTCTTGGAAGAATTATTTCGGGATCTCTCACCTCCATGCAATTAAATAACAGAACCTGAAAGATAAATTTGCATTACAACATCTGAGATGATTATATAACTAATCCAACTCGAAATGCAATAAGGAAACGAAAAAAACCATGTATTGCGATAATAATGTGGTTTCAATAGATTACCCTTTTTGATATTATATTAGATTCTTCTTTTTCATTTGATTCTTGTATGTAACCATTGCTGTAAATTTCTTCCATCTTTCCAACCTTGCTAAATGACACTGGTCTATGAATCTTTTCATGGACCACATTAGAGAACCATTTGGCACAAGCATCCATGCTCTCAGGACTATGAGCTCCATCCAAATAGAAGATCAACTCCCCACAACGAATTTTATCAGTTTCCAATTCATTACTTGATCCCAAACTAGAGTCATGATATATTTGAGCCCTTCCAGACAGATGTGCAGTCGAAAGACCCCTTAAGAATGCCTCAGGTAGGATATCGTCTGCAATATCCTGAGTTCACACACCATACAAAATTTGTAAAACTTAATGCATCAATAAGTAGGGGTGGCAAAATGGGCAGGTTGGGTGATTAGTCAATAGGTGCTCAGTTCAAAATGGGTGTTTTTTAACCGCCAAACTGGGTTGGGATTAATTAAAAAAAAAAAAACGTTTTAAGTGAACCATATGTCAGAACTCACATTTTGGAAAAGCTTCTCCCAGTTTCGTGTAGTATTGAGCCAACTTTTACAGAGAGAAACAGCAAGGCCAGCATTCACAAGCTGGTGATCGCCAGATAGACTTAGTTTCGCCCCATTTAGCCTATTGTAAGTAAGTGGTTCTACCACTTGCAATGGAACCTTCAATAGATAACACAAATATGTCAATACAACACAAAATCGTCCATTTATATGTTTTTTACACATTTTTTACCATTTAAATTATAATAAAATATTAAATGTCTTTTATCAACATAACAGTAATAGGAGTACCTCCAATTCTTGTGCCCTCTGCTTGAGAACATCAATCGCTTCTGGAAGTTGAGGTACCGTAAATGCAGGAACTTGAGGCTTCAAATGAGAAATGACACCATATCAGTTCATACACAACTTATCTGAATCATTAAACAAAAATTTAGTAAAACCGAAAATCGGAAAGAAAAACCCGTATCTAGAGTGGTTTGAATATACCTACTTCTTTGTACCTTAAATATCCCAGCTTTATGCCAAGCAATTTTCTCCAGAGTATCTCCTACGCGTCATTATAAAAATGAATATTTAGCGCAATTAACCTTTATAGAGAGAAGATTAACTGCAAAGAACTAACCTAGAATCTCTGTGTGATCAAAACCGAGAGAAGTGATGCCACACACAATAGGGTCTTGTATCTGGGTTCAATGTAGAATCAAAATTGGTTTATTTTACAACACTAGAACTTTATCATTAGCATTAACATAAATCCTTCTTTATATTATCCAAAAGTTGGAATTACATTATTACAGTTAGCACCATACAAGTACAAAAGTTAATTGCTTGTATCCTTTGTTTCTTGAGATCCAACGATAATTAGATTTCAGTCCAAAAGGTGAGAGCATTAGACCATTTTCTCCCAAATACTTTAAGCTACAATGAGATGAGGAAGTAAAAGATGCTTTACCACATTCGTCGAATCATTTTTCCCTCCAAGACCAACTTCAATAATAGCAACATCGACCTGTGACAACGATTGACTCAATAAGCCTTTTCATAAATATAAAGTTATGGTGTAACGGGTGTTGAAATATGTTTTATCATATATACACCACCTTTTCAAAATCAATTAGTGATGTACAAATCTACCTTTTCAGATACAAATATCTTCAACCCCAATAAGGTAAGGAACTGAAAGAGTGGAGGCATTGGCAGGTCCTCTGTGACTTTCTCCTGCGAGTTTACGAGCCAAAATTATCATATATGGATATCAGATACAGCTATTAAAGTTCTAGTAATGCATTAATACCTTAAACTGGTTCCAACAACCCCAAAAATACAGTAAAAATTGCTCTTCGGATATTTCCAACCTACACACTCGTATTCAAGAAAATATGTTAGAACAGAAACTTACTACAATAGCGTAACATGAAAAGCAATCACTGAACACATGTAAATGCATGTTGGTAGAGGAGCTATATTTGCTTATACCCATCCATAGCATATAAGAGTCCACTTCCCTTTTTTTAAATTCAAACTCAATCAATACCAGCAGAAGATTAACATAATTTTTTGTTTATATTTTTGGTTTTTATGTTTTCTGTTGCAAATTATTTTTCTGTATTTAAGTCTAGTAGTCCTTTCCCCATACACAAAACAGTTTCTATCTAATAATCTTATCAATATTTGTTTATATTACCTCTGAATTGTAAGCACTTGGTATCAAAAAATTCTGCAACATATCCTACATTTTCGCCATTTTCAAGCTAAAACTATTTAAATGCTCACTGTGAAAAGCAGTTGTCGACAGTAGTGATTTTGTATTGATAGTTAACCTAAACTTATGGGTTAAATGGGTCATATTAGAAAGTATAGTATGTATTAGTATCAAGTATGTAATAAACGCAAAGCCTAAGGGCCGAACATGTTAGTTTGTAAGTTGAAAACCGAATAGCGGTTATATAGAAACGGTTGAAGCAATATGTCGCTTCACATATGTCGGTTAGAAAACTATATATAGGGTCGAATATCTGTAAGATTATATGAACGAAAATCTGCAAGTATAAACAAAGTATATTCATATTATTACCTGTGTTTCATTCATCATAGTAAGATCAAAACCCAACAATTGGCATCAGAGCACGTTAATCGATCCAGGGAAGAACGACTGCAAGTAAGCGATCAATTGAAAAGCAAGAATCAACAGCAAGAAGAAACCAACGATTCCTGTTACAAAACTTGTAACCGTTGATTTCAGAAACACCACCATCGCCGGAGAAAATTTGAGAACGGGAACCACCAAACCACCGATTAACTATAATCGAAAGAAGAAGGAGATTGTGTTGGTAACCTTTTTGGTGTTTCTTGGGTATCGATAAGAACCAGAAAGGAAGGAGATTGGTGTTTTGTGAAGAAAGAAGAAGAAGAAAGAAGATACGAGATTGATACTCCTTTGGCTGCCATCAGGGGATACCAACAACAGTACACAATATTGACTAAGTCTTCTAATTTTAATCTTTATATTTCATTTTTTTGGTTATATAAAGTTTAAAGGAATTTAGTGATAAAGAAAAATAAGGAAGGCAATATTGATAAAGAAAGGTGTATTTTTTGATTGGGTTAGAAAGTAAGAAAGTAAGATTAAGTTTTGTATATTTTTCAATTTAGGGAGACAAAATAAGTTATTTTAAATTAGAAAAATACAAAACTAGTAAGAAGTAAGGAATTGAACTATTGTGGTTCACATTGTAAGAAGTAAGAAGAAACATATTGTTTTTAAAAACTCTAGTGTTTCCAAAGTAAGTAAGTAAAGAAAACGTTTAGCGTTTTTTTAAAGTAAGAAAGTAAGAGAAAACCTATTGTTTTCAGAAACCTTAGCGTTTTCACCAGTAAGAGAAACTCAGTGTTTCACCAGTAAGAGAAACTTAGTGTTTCACCCAGTAAGAGAAACTTAGTGTTTCACCCAGTAAGAGAAACCATAGTGTTTCACCCAGTAAGAGAAACCTTAGCGTTTCACCAGTAAGAGAAACCGTAGTGTTTCACCAGTAAGAGAAACCTTCGACCAGTAAGAGAAACCTCGGTGTTTCAAAGCAAGTAAGAAAGCATGGTAGAAGGTGACAAGCATGATAACGCATCAAGTAGAGCATCAGTTCGAGAACAAGGAAGTATAGCACTTCAATGTCCAAAACTGAACGAATCAAACTACACCACATGGGCAATTATGATGGAAACAATCTTAAAGGCCTATGGACTTTGGGAAACGCTTGAAGATGCAGAAAAAGTAGATGAAAGAAAGATGCATACATCAAAAGCAATGATCCTCACAACATTGCCGGAAGATGTTCTAATGCAAGTTGCACAGTACGAGACTGCGAAGGAAGTATGGGAATCAATTAAAGTACGTTATATTGGAGCAGACCGAGTTCAGAAAGCACGCCTACAAACTTTAAGAAGCGAATTGGAGACCTTAAAAATGAAGACCGATGAAACCGTGAATGACTTTGCGGGAAAATTGGGAAGCATAAGAGGCAAGTGTAAAAGTCTTGGTTCTAATCTTAAAGACAAAGTATTAGTAGGAAAGTTGCTGAACTCCGTTCCAAAGAAGTTTCTACCAATTGTGGCATCCATCGAGCAATATTCAGAAATTGATAAAATGACGTTTGAAGAAGCTGTTGGAAGACTAACTGCTTATGAAGAACGCCTCAAAAGTCAAGATGAACCGCAAGAAGATTATCATAACAAACTTCTAATGGCAAGTTCAAGTAATCAAGGCCGTGGTAGAGGACGAGGAAGAAACTTTAGTAAAGAAGAAAAAGGACGTGGAAGAGGTACAAGTCGAGAACAAAGCAAGAAAGAAATGAGATGCTATGAATGTGGTGAACTTGGTCACTTTGCATACGAATGCACCAAATGGAAGGATAAAGACAAGAAGCAAGAGGCACATCTCATTTATCAAAGTGACGATGAACCAATGCTGCTGTGAAGAGCAAGATAAAAGCAAGTTGAAGACCTGCCTTAAACCAAAGTTTAGTTTAAGGGGGAGTATTGATAGTTAACCTAAACTTATGGGTTAAATGGGTCATATTAGAAAGTATAGTATGTATTAGTATCAAGTATGTAATAAACGCAAAGCCTAAGGGCCGAACATGTTAGTTTGTAAGTTGAAAACCGAATAGCGGTTATATAGAAACGGTTGAAGCAATATGTCGCTTCACATATGTCGGTTAGAAAACAATATATAGGGTCGAATATCTATAAGATTATATGAACGAAAATCTGCAAGTATAAACAAAGTATATTCATATTATTACCTGTGTTTCATTCATCATAGTAAGATCAAAACCCAACATTTTGGTCACTATATTTTCTTATGTTAATACTATAGGATGTTTAGGACATTTAACTGCAGTCGTATACTTCTTTAAGCACATGTAAACTATAATATTGTTAGTTTTATTGGTAGGAGCATTAAATATTAAGAATGCAGATCAGTCTTTATAAGGAAGATTTTGTCAAAACAATGAGATAATGTAGCACATCTAAATACATACCCATTAAGACGGAACCTTTCTTTCACATCAATCAGATGAGGAGAGGTAAATAAACCAGTTTTAAAACCACTCTCCCTTAATATTGCTTCACAAAATGTGCATGTTGAACCCTGATAAATATAAACTTTCTTAAAAACCAATATGTCCAAACTCCATAACATTTCAATATGGGACTTAGTAATAATAAAAGAGTAACCTAAATGGAAAACTACAAGAAGTGTTGATGATATTTGATGAAAATTCAAAATGATGAGAGTACCTTTCCTTTAGTTCCAGCAACATGGATAATGTTAAGGTCAGCAATCTGTTCCTTTATGCCTAATATCTGCATTTCAAGATCATGATGATGACTAATTCAGTAACTTATGACTAGCAAATTAAGCATGAAAAGGTTTTTTGTATTCAACTATTTCTTGGTATAACGGCATACATGGTATACTAAATTTGATTATCTGTATCAAGTAGAGATGGAAGATGGATGGGCCAGAGAGGTCACGGTTACAGGTCAAAATCAATTCAGGTTGAAACAGATCATTTTAGCGTTAGTCAAAACAGGATGGGTCGGTTGGGTTAATCCACTAGCCCTTTTATCCAATTTTCACCTTTTTACACACAACCAATGTTTGGATTATGATTACAAAAACATGTTCTTACAATAGACAATTTAGGAGGTTATATTTAACTTTCAACCTGTTTGACCCATTCCCTTTTTAAGCTAAATTGTTTTGATATGACCACTTTGTAGATATAACACAGCTGAAATTGATCAACCATATCGGAGTAAATGGGTCGAAATTGCAACTTCTAATATTAAGAATCAAAATCACCTGAATATAAATTGACATCCTCTCCAGCTTCGTGTATTTAGCATCTGTATTTGAATTTGCTCCACGTTTTTTGCGTGTGATCAAAGATGAAAGTGCTTCCATGGCAGCTTCATATGAAAATGCTGATTCCCATTCTTGCATGCTTTCGCTGGATAAACTACTACTGTTAACTGTTATTACTGTTTGAGAAGACATGTTTGCATATTGTAAACCTGAAATATTAGGATATAGCAAGGACAGTTTTAGTTTATTCAGTGTATCAGACGGTAAAATACAGCATGATTCACATACGTTGTGGTTTTCAGCAGCCTTTTTTATATGCTCAGAAATGCTTATGCAACAACCAGATAATAAAAAGAAAATGAAGGAACGCATATTCAAGTTATAGATACCATAACTTTGACCGTGACACTTTAGATGTAACCTAAGTACCTAACACCGATGACGATGAAATTTTGACATAAATGAAAGCCTCCAGATCTTCTAGAGAGTAAATAATCAACAAGGATAGACTTAATTCAAATTAAATTCTTCCATTTCCTTTCTAATTGGATTAATTACTAAAATAGTACGATATCATATGACTCTATATGAAAACATTGTTGGTATTCTAAAACCTGAGGTGAACAAACTTATTAGCCTTAACATTCTCTCTTTTCATTCTATAAAGTTGAGGATTTAAATATGTCTCTATAATTTATAACATATGTGTTGTTTAGTCTGACGTAACATCAGGAATACTAGGCCTAGTGCAAAATCATATAGAAAGAAAAAGTGTAGCAAACAACACGACTTGACCAACTTCAGTTAACAAATTTGTTAGATGATTGTGAAGGCAGTCTAATATGACATATTACATCGTCTACTAAATAAAGTAGATGCATAAAAAATCTCATGTGAACACTGTCATTAATTCTTCCTTGTGAGTAGCAAGACTAGTTATTGGCTATCTTAATCCATTTGGTATGTCTAGTACTAATAGAGGTTTCACAATGGAATACAGTGTTCATCTTTTTCATGGCCAACTCAAGTTTTATATAAGTTGTAAAAGTGGTAACTTGAACTCCTACAGCCAACAATTGCACGTAATGAAGTTCATAAACTCAAGTTAAAAACATCTTCACTGATATTGGATACATAGTTGCAAACACTAGAACTCAGTTCACAAATCTATCGAGTTATCCAGGTAAACGCGGAATATTAGAAATATTAGATACATATTACTCATCAAGTACATGAAACTATAGCTTAGTGCCTATATATCTTTAACTCATAAGTGAAATTCATAAAATAGAACCCTGATCAAATGCCGGCAGTTTTGCAGGCTCGGTTGTCTTACCACTGTTAATAAGATTCTATGTTATGTAAGTAATTGTCATAGATCAAATGCCTCAAAATGTTGTAGCCTGACTAGGCATCCACCAATCATTTAAAAATAACATATCAAATCAATATTATTATTGAACACGTTTTATGATCATTCTAATGTTTCCAACCATAAGTGATCTCTTAGTTTCACAAAACTTTAGAATTATAAATAACATTCATCCGTCTTATACTACATATATCCACTGCACGTTTCATACTTTCCTTATCCTGATGTTCCACAATAAGCGTCTAATCATTAAAGTATCTTTAGGTATTTTCAAAGTGTACTTCCAAAACTAATGGTCAAGTACAGAAAGATCTAAATCTTGTTGCAAGAAACCATACTCAGTTCTACCATCTTAGATGACTGGTAAACTCTTAAAGCGAAGCTATCAGCAGGTGGCAACCTTCTTAATCTATCTACCAGCTTCAACAAGGACATTTAGGGGGTGTTTGGATGTGAGTTAAAACACTGATTATCTTATTACTACAGCTTAAGTCATTAAATTAGTATCTAGTTTTCGGATTAAGTTATTCTAAATTTCTTATGACTACCTACAGCGGCATGTTCTATAACAGTTGATCATCAAAATATTTGCTACAGCAACATGTGTTACTAAACATAATCATCTGAAAATGATTATTCGATATTATATGAGGGTCATATACCTTTTTGGTGTATCTTGTCAAAAGAACGAAACGCTTTCAGCCCGGTAAGATCAAAGGCATTAGAACTTGAGAAATATCGGTTTTCCAACGTTAGTCTATCAGCGTGAAGGAGTTCCCTCCTACCATATCCAGCAGTCCCAATTAACCCTCGCCTCGTGTAAATGTTTGAGTGTACAAGCATCATATAAAATGTTCCCACAGCTTCAAATAGCCAGCAATTATATTAGAAACTTTAAACATCAATAATTAAAGGCTTAATAAAGAAAAAAAGCCACAAATCAAAATATACAATGAAGAGGATGTTTGGGATTGCTTATCACAGAATATTATCTTATACAGTTAGTTCCTTATGATGTTAAAATTAATAAGTCACATATATATCCATTGACAAGTTACTATAATAAAATGACGAAGCAAGAAATTGAGAAAATTATTAACTCACTTTGCAAAAACAGATGAGATACTGTAGCTAACTTGTGCCACTTTAATTCGTGAGCACAAGTTGCACTAATATATGTTGGGGCGGTTGTTATGTTGTATCCCACTTGCAAATGTTGGGGGTGTTCGGTAAGCTATAAGAGCACTCCCAACAATAACGCCATAACACCAATAACACCGTCTACATCAGCGTCACATCAGCTTTAACATTTAACATTAACATCCCTAAAAAACACCCACAACAATAACATCCAATAACATCAATAACACCAATAACATTTCATATTTTCAATTTCAACCCCTAAACTAAAACAAACACTTCATTTATTAAACGTGAACTAATATTTCGTTTATTAAATTAATATACAAATAATATTTTTATATTATTAAATAAAATTATAAAACTAAATAACAAACAAAAAAAATGAAAAAAAAAAAAAATGAAATGAATGTGGTCCAAACACAAACGTAGACCTTACTACTATTTCTTCTTCTTCCTTAAACACACATAGTGCACACACACACACATGTAAAGCTCAAAAAAAAAAAACAAAAAACAAAAAAAATACAAACCTATCATCTTCTTCGTTAGAGGGACCTGTTTTGTAACAATTCCAAACTTTTTTTTTCTTTTTTTTTTTTTTTTCCCTCCCCTAACGCACGTTGCCTCCCCAACGCCGGTACCCTTGCCTTCCCCTAACGCCGTTGCTACAATGGGGGTAACGGCCATAACGCCGTTATTTCGCTTTTAACGCCGTTATGGCGTTACCGTTGTAAGTGCTCTAAGGGTGATGTGGGTGGCATGGGAAATCGGTACCGCATATTAGCATCGGCATACACCACCCATGAAGAAATCGCAAGCGGCATCCGCATTGGCATAATTTTTTGATATATGTATGCCGACTCTTGTAACCGTTGGGCTTTTGGATTTGACCATTGGGCTTTTTTTATAAAAAAAAATCAACTTTTTTTCTATATTAACAACACAACCAATCCATATTTTACAACAAACAACATATACTTTTACAACAAACCAACTTTCACCAACACTAAAACCTACACTTATCCACACCAAAAAAAATTGTCAGACGACGATGTACCCGAGGTTGTTATTCCGCAATTCCCACCCCGAATTTATCCTACGTCGTCTAATTCTAGTAGCTTCGATTTTTTTTACAAATGTTGCCGCTGAATATGAAGATACTGGTTCATCTTCCTCGGCACCCAAAAAAATCATTTTCCGTAATCGTGAGCAGGCGAACACGGAACTCTTTAGAAAATACTTTGCAGAGTTACCGACTTATGATGACGCTACTTTCCATTTTAGATATCGTATGTCAAAGGCATTATTTTTAAAAATTGTTGACGATATCTCAAACGAATTTGTTGGTTTAAGGAAGGGGTTGACGCGAAAGGACAAAGAAGTTTCACAACAATTCAGAAGTGCACGTCTGCGTTACGGCAACTCGTATACGGTAATGTCGCGGACAATTATGAAGAAGGTTTAGCTATGTCTGGTAGGACTTCTCGTGAATGTCTAGAGTATTTTTTGCAATGCCATAATTAAATCATGTGGTGAGGAATTTCTACGTTCTCCGACTAGCCACGATATCGCTCGTTTGTATGAGGCGCACGAAAGTAAACATCATTTTCCGGGCATGATCGGTAGCATTGATTGTAGGAGAAATTGCCCATTTGCTTTAAGAGGCCAATACCATAGGGGTGATCACCAATATCCGACAATCATCCTTGAAGCAGTGGCATCACAAGATTTATGGTTTTGGCATGCATATTTTGGTGTTGCAGGTTCGAACAATGATATCATGCAATCACCATTGTTTACTCCTGAAATGCATGGTACTGCTCCTGATTGTAGCTTCACGGTCAATGGTCGACACTACAAAAGAGGATACTATTTAGCAGATGGTATTTACCCCCTGGTCATGTTTTGTTAAAGCATACGCATATCCGAGCGACCATAATGAAAAAGTTCTAAAAAAACTTCAAGAGTCCGCGAGAAAGGACGTTGAACGAGCTTTTGGGGTTCTCAAGGCCAAATTTGCTATCCTTGCACGGCGGGCACGCATGAAGAAGAAGCAAAAGATTATAAACATGATGTATGCTTGTGTTATTTTACATAACATGATACTCAAAGACGACGGTCACGTGATATCACCGGTTTACATTAGGGATCCTCCTACCGTTCCTAATGCCGACCCTAATTTCAACAGGGATCTATGTGACGAACAGACGCATTATACATTACGTCGTAATCTTACGGACCACATCGCAAGCCTAAATTTGGACATTAGTTTCAATGATGAGTAGTATTGTTGTTTTTTTTAAATTTGATGTTTATGTTATGTAATTTTAGTTTTTTATTTAATGAACCAATAGTTTTATTTAAAAAAGAAAAAAATCGTGCCAAAAATTGGCAAAAAAATCAATTTGGCATCCACCCCCATTAGTTATTGAAAATTAGCATGGAAATGGTGGAGGTGATATGGCACTCTCCTACTCGTTGAGAGGGATGCCAATTGTAACGCCCCGACCCGACAAGGGTAAAGGAATCACAAGTAATGGTGTCATATCAAAGCAAAACATAAATAACCAAACAAAATCTTAACATAAATGCGGAAATAATTCAAGTCAAAATGACTTCAATACATAGGTCCCAGCGGAAGATAAACTTCAACAAAATATCTGAAATAAATAGTCTTAAATGGCATCATAAGAATCAAAGCTAAATATCTCTAAGGTAAGTCCACTCATGCACTCATCCCAAAGCAAAACCCAGCTTCCAATGCTTAGATACCTGCCGCGGAAGAAAAGAAAATGCGGCTGAGCTTCAAAAGCCCAGTGTACAGATATGAAAGCAAAGCGAATACTAAACGATATCGAATATGAAATATAGTGAACGAAAGATAGCAAAATCATAATCATTTTCAAAGTATAAATCAAAATTTTCAAATAAAGTTTATAGTTAACTACCACGAGCCCAGAAACAAATATCATATCATAATCATATTCTCATAAGGCAACATTTCTCGTAAGGCAACATTTGTAGGGGAGACCTACCAGAGTTATGAAGGACGTCCATGCACGCAACATCAATCATCAGATAACATATATAACAGATAACAGATAACAGATAACAGATAACAGATCTAGGATGCATCCATACGCCCCTTCCTACATATACAAAATATGCTTCACCATCCAGAGACGTGGCAGAACATCACTCTACTGCCCTAGAGTCATATCAGAGGTGCATCACTGATACGGACATGGAACCCCCATGACTAGTGAAATATTTGGCTCGGGTGTCAAACTATCTTAGGTCAAATCAGAATGTCATAACTGACACAGATCATATTTTATCAGAAGGTTATTCATATTTCCAAAATCAGAGTTTTCATATCATATAGTTCAAAATCAGATGTTTCATAATTCAGAAATCAGAGTTCAGATAAGCAACAGCTCAAACAAATCAGAATGGGGTTCATAGCAAAGGCTTAGGAAACCCTAATATAGAAGCTAACGAAAGAAAACGTTAAAAGGAACCTTTACTGAAAAGGTCAGAATATCTGTACCTTATTCCAAAGCAAATGATCGAAAAGCAGAAAGACGGAAAGCAAATGATTACTCCTTCTTCTCAGAACCTATACACATTAACGGTCGTACATGTTATTTATGATTCCATAATCGTCGAAATGATCTTTTAATATTTGGTGTTTATACTTAGTGTATTAAGTGATCTTCATACTTTAGGGTTTTATGATTAAATGAGACTTAAGTGTTTTATATTCGATGTTGTAGATTAGGGTTCATTATGTCATTTATTAAAGTTTAGGGTTACATGTGAAAATAGTTTAAACGTCATAACTCACACATGAAATAACGAATTAACACTCTTAGCTTCAAACCCTAATCGACTCTCATTTATATTCTAGGGTTTTCTCATTCTTTTAATATCACCTTAATATGCATTTACTTTACATGTTACGTCTTTTAATGACTCACTGCTTAACCTAACACATAATGAAAACAATCTTTCCTTTTATGTTTCACCATACACGTTTATGATTTCATGTGACACGCAAGTTACTTATTACTCGGATTAATTACACGTTTACATACCTACAAGTTCACTTGACTTATAATAACGCACACATGGTACATGATTCACAAACCATTAGGGTTCGGCATGCACTATTCGGTTCACATATCAAACTAGGGTTTATGTTTATATGACCTCTTACTTATTTAATACATGTTCAAAACTCTTATATGGTTCGGTTCAAACCTAGGGTTTCGGCTACAACACTTTACGCAAGTCCTAGCTCATCTAAGTACTTTACATATTCAAGTTACCATGTTTTACACCTTGGCCGAAACATACACATGGTTCGGTTCACATGCATGTGGTTCGGTTCTCATATACTCGACCTAACCATGATCCGATTCAATATTACTTATTACGTAACATACTCTTTAATACTTATAAGGTTCAAATCGTATGGTTTGTTCTTTGTTGGTTTCATACGGCTCGACACAAGGGAAAAGGAAACACAAGTCGACTAAAACAAACATGCGACAACATATTAACTTAAGGTGCATCAAAGGAAAACGAGAAACACGTTATACCTTAACTTGGTTGAAGCAAAATCTCGACACCAAAGGTTGTAGGGTTCGGCCGAGTGGGAGCAAAGAAAAGAAAAAGAGGCAACCAAAAACTAGGGTTTCACTTTTGAGTTTATGTATTGTATTTATAGCTAGTAACATTTAGTTTAGGGCTTTAGGAGGGGGGTTTGGGTTCGGCCTAGTCCAACCGAGCACACAAAAACAAACGCCACCTTGGGCTTCTTGGCTCTCGGCTCCATACAAACAACGAACGGCCCAAATGGTTTTCCCCATTAACGAAAATGAGGCCCAACATATTAGCGAAACGTTTAAATCTTTCGTCGTACCAAAATCGATCACGTAACATATTCGTTAAGTTTTATTTATTCGTAAGTTAGGTTTTAATTTTCGTTAAATGATTATAAACGTATTTTACGTATTTTATAATTTTCGTTTCCAAGGGTATTTTAGTCTTTATCTATGTTTTAGATTTTCAGGTTTTACAATTCTTCCCCTCTAAAAAAAATTTTCGTCCTCCAAAATTGGAAGGAAACGAAACGAATACGAGATGAGAACATACCAAACTATTCAAAGAAATGAGGATAACTAGCTCGCATCGACTCTTCGGTTTCCCAAGTAGCCTCACGCTCCGGGTGATTTTTCCAAAGAATCTTAATGAACGGAATGACTTTATTTCTCATGACTCTTTCTTGTCTTTCTAAAATAGCTTCCGGTTCTTCAGATAAAGACATATCGGATTGAATTTGATCAAACGGATACGAAGCAACGTGTAACGGATGATAATTGTATCCCCTTAGGAGAGATACATGGAAAACATCATGAACATGCGATAGCTGAGGCGGAAGTGCTAATCGATACGAAACTTCTCCTATACGTTCCAAAATTTCAAACGGACCGATGAATCGAGGACTGAGCTTGCCCTTGATTCCAAAACGTTTCACACCTCTAAATGGCGAGACTTTCAAAAATACACGATCTCCAACTCGAAACTCTAAATCACGACGATGCTTGTCGGCATAACTTTTCTGACGAGACCTAGCCTCCTTCAACTTTTCTCTAGCAACAACTACTTTCTCATTAGTGATCTCAATCATTTCCGGACCTTCAATTATGCGTTCACCTACTTCATCCCAACAAATAGGTGCTCTACATTTTCTTCCATACAGAAGTTCAAACGGTGCTGCCTTAATGCTAGCATGCCAACTGTTGTTGTATGCAAACTCTACTAAACACAAATATTCATCCCAACTGCCAGTCCATTCCAAAGCACAAGCCCTTAGCATGTCCTCTAAGGTCTGAATAGTCCTCTCTGACTGACCATCTGTTTGAGGATGAAATGCCGTACTAAAATTAAGTCGAGTACCCCAAGCTTTTTGCAAACCTTTCCAGAAACGAGAAGTAAAACGCGGATCCCTATCGGACACAATAGATGCCGGAGTACCATGAAGTCTAACGATCTCTTGCTGAAAAATTTCTGCCAATCTACCAATACCATAATCCTTTCGGATTGGTAAGAAATGAGCAGATTTGGTTAATCGATCAACAACTACCCAAATCGCATCATGCTTCTTCCGAGTAATAGGTAGTCCAGTCACAAAATCCATAGATATCTTATCCCACTTCCATGTCGGAATATCCAATGGTTGTAACAGTCCACTAGCCCTTTGATGATCAATCTTAACCTGCTGACAAATCATACACTTCGACACAAACGTCGCCACATCTTGCTTCATGCCATTCCACCAGAAATACTGTTTCAAATCCCTATACATCTTGGTAGAACCAGGATGGATAGTGAAAGGAGAACTATGAGCTTCAGTCATAACTTTCTCACGAAGTACCTGATCATTGGGAACACAAAGCCTATCTTCATACCATACAATTCCGTCATTATCAACCTTAAACTCCGTCTGTTTACCTTCTTCAACATTTTGCGCCACGGCCCACAGCTCGCCGTCATCTTTCTGAGCTTCTTTAATTTGCAGTATAAGGTTCGACTCCACCTTCATACTAGCCCAGTATCCATCAAAACCTCGTACACACAACTCAACGTCCAAACGTTCTAAGTCACGAAGAATCCTAGATTCAATCTCAATACTTGCAAGAATGCCTGATTTCCGGCTAAGTGCGTCAGCAACTACATTAGCTTTACCCGGATGGTACTGAATGTTGGTGTCATAATCCTTAAGGAGTTCTAACCATCTTCTTTGTCTCATGTTAAGTTCTTTTTGAGTGAAAATATACTTGAGACTCTTATGATCGGTGAAAATGTCACACGTCTCTCCATACAAGTAATGTCTCCAGATCTTCAACGCGAACACTACTGCAGCTAACTCAAGGTCATGAGTTGGGTAATTCTCCTCATACGGTTTCAGTTGCCTTGAAGCATAAGCTATTACTTTTCCATGTTGCATCAAAACACAGCCTAATCCTTTCTTAGATGCATCACTATAAATTTGAAATCCTCCAGAACCAGATGGAAGAGTCAAAATAGGAGCGGACACCAATCTCCGTTTCAACTCCTCAAAGCTCTTTTCTCGTTCATCCGTCCATACGAACTTTTCACCTTTTCTCATCAGTTGGGTTAGGGGCAAAGCTAAGCGAGAGAAACTTTCTACAAAACGTCGGTAGTAACCAGCAAGTCATAGAAAACTCCTAACCTCAGTCACTGTCGTAGGTCTTGGCCACTTAGTGATAGCCTCAACCTTAGACGGATCCATGGTGATACCATCAGCAGATACAATATGACCAAGGAACGCGACTTGTCTTAACCAAAATTCACACTTCGAAATTTTGGCGTACAACTTCTTCTTCCTCAAAATCTCCAAAACTATCCGGAGATGTTGTTCATGCTCTTCTTCAGACTTGGAGTAAACTAAAATGTCGTCGATGAAAACAATAACAAACTTGTCGAGGAACTCATGGAAAACACGATTCATTAGGTCCATAAACACAGCAGGCGCATTTGTCAAACCGAAAGGCATAACGAGAAATTCATAATGACCATATCTGGTACGAAACGCGGTCTTAGGAACATCTTGCTCCCTCACACGTAGCTGATGATAACCAGATCTCATATCAATTTTAGAAAAGAACTTAGCTCCTTGCAGTTGATCAAACAAATCATCTATACGCGGAAGAGGATAACGGTTTCGAATAGTAATACGGTTGAGTTCACGGTAGTCGATACACAGACGCATACTTCCATCCTTCTTCTTCACAAACAAGACAGGTGCACCCCATGGAGAAACACTAGGTCGAATGAATCCATTATCTATCATCTCTTGCAGCTGTTCCTTCAACTCCTTCAGTTCTACAGGTGCCATACGATACGGAGCTTTCGAAATTGGTTCAGCACCAGGAATTAACTCAATGCTAAACTCAACTTCTCTAGCTGGAGGAAGACCAGGAAGTTCATCGGGAAAAACGTCGGTGAATTCACAAACAACAGAAAGGTTTTCAATGTCAGGACTCTCCAAAGATGTGTCCTTAACAGATGCCAGAAAACCTTGGCACCCATGAGCAATCATAGTCCGTGCCTTCATAGCAGAAATGAACTTAACAGATTTGAGAGGTTGAGAACCATAATAAACAAATTCAGGATGTTTTATGTCTCCAAAGATCACAGTTCTAGCATAGCAGTCGATGGAAGCTCTATGATAAGCCAACCAATCCATGCCTAGAATGATATCAAAGTCGACCATATCGAGAGGATACAGATTTGCAGAGCGAATACGATCATCAAAACGAAGAGGACACTTAACGTATTTATGATCAATGATCATGTGGTTTTTCATAGGCGTAGATATCGATAAGTGATTCGTTAGCGGTTTGGGCTTCATATTAAGTTTCTTAGCAAATGTGACAGATATAATGGAGTGTGTGGCACCGGTGTCAAATAAAGCGAAGACAGAAAAATCATCAATGAAAAGAGTGCCCATAATGGTACCTGAAGTGCGCTCCGCCTGATTCCGAGTAGTAGCATAAACACGTCCAGTAGTAGGTGGCGGCTTGATGTAGTTTCCAGGAATCACCGGGTTCCTCTTAGGGCAATCCTTGATCTTGTGCGTAGTGGAACCACAAGAGAAACATCCACCATTGGCCTTAAAACACGGTCCCGGATGAGCCTTTCCACAAGTAGTACAGATAGGTGGGGGAGGCAAAACTTTAGCTGCCCTTTGCTGACCAGAAGATCCTGAAGCACGACCCTGATTTGATCCTCGAGCCGACTGATCCTTGTTGTAACGCTGGTTATTGTTACCTTGATTCTGACGATCATTTCCATTCTTACCAGCAGCTCTGCTATCCTGACTCCTCGCCTCAGGGCGCCTAGAGTCCACATTCCTTCCTGACTGACCCCGCTGATCATAACTCCTATCCACTTGTCCCCTCGAATCATAACTCCTGCCAGAATTTCCATTATAATCATTACTTTGAGCCGTACCTTGAATCCGATCACCATCGCGATTACGCTTGTTGGAACCCGAACCCTCATGAAAGATCTCAATGTTACGAGCTGCGTCATTGCAGGCTGACACATTCTCATATTCAGTGTTAAGCAGTCGGTCCAACACCCACTTCTTCAATCCCTACTTGAAGTGCTTAGCTTGGCGCCTACCATCTCCAGCAATCGTTCCCACAAAACTTACCAGCCTCATAAATCTACTCATGTACTCATTGGAGTTCTCATGATCAAACTGGTAGATTCCCTGATAATCCCTCTCATACCTTTGCTGCTCAGCATCACGAAAGTAACGGTTATAGAAGATAGTCCGAAACTCAGTCCAAGTACAAGTAACAGCAAAAGCATCTCCTCCTCGTGCCTATTTGAGTGCCTTCCACCAATTCAAAGCATCACCTTCCAACTTAAATGCAGCCAAACGAGTCTTAAACTCGTCTCCACAACCCAATACTTCAAACAGCTTCTCAATATGAGTGATCCAGTCCTCGGCCTCAGTGGGAGTAGCAGCAGTGCTAAAAGAAAGAGGCTTGAGCTTACCGAAACGCTCGAGTCAAGTGTGAATGCCGGTGGGTTGATTTCCTCCACCACTACCCGAAGCACCAGTCTGATTACGAATGTTGTTGATCACCTGTTCCATCATCTCAGGTGTAGTAAGACCAGGGAAAAGAGTGTTGAGAGCATTAGCAACCGCAACATCAATGTTAGTAGCATCATCGTCTCCATCCGCGCTACCGGTAGTACGAGTTCGAACCATCTGAACGATATTCAAACGATTAGCAAAATGAACAAAGGTGAGATACGAAATGGAAGTTCGCAGAAGGAAACCTAAAGTCTACCCAATCCTCACAGGTCAAAGCCTAAGCTCTAAGGGAAAACCTAGGGTTCTTATGTCACAGGTCCTGACTACAAGTCGTAAACCTGGGCTCTGATGCCATAAATTGTAACGCCCCGACCCGACAAGGGTAAAGGAATCACAAGTAATGGTGTCATATCAAAGCAAAACATAAATAACCAAACAAAATCTTAACATAAATGCGGAAATAATTCAAGTCAAAATGACTTCAATACATAGGTCCCAGCGGAAGATAAACTTCAACAAAATATCTGAAATAAATAGTCTTAAATGGCATCATAAGAATCAAAGCTAAATATCTCTAAGGTAAGTCCACTCATGCACTCATCCCAAAGCAAAACCCAGCTTCCAATGCTTAGATACCTGCCGCGGAAGAAAAGAAAATGCGGCTGAGCTTCAAAAGCCCAGTGAACAGATATGAAAGCAAAGCGAATACTAAACGATATCGAATATGAAATATAGTGAACGAAAGATAGCAAAATCATAATCATTTTCAAAGTATAAATCAGAATTTTCAAATAAAGTTTATAGTTAACTACCACGAGCCCAGAAACAAATATCAGATCATAATCATATTCTCATAAGGCAACATTTCTCGTAAGGCAACATTTGTAGGGGAGACCTACCAGAGTTATGAAGGACGTGCATGCACGCAACATCAATCATCAGATAACATATATAACAGATAACAGATAACAGATAACAGATAACAGATCTAGGATGCATCCATACGCCCCTTCCTACATATACAAAATATGCTTCACCATCCAGAGACGTGGCAGAACATCACTCTACTGCCCTAGAGTCATATCAGAGGTGCATCACTGATACGGACATGGAACCCCCATGACTAGTGAAATATTTGGCTCGGGTGTCAAACTATCTTAGGTCAAATCAGAATGTCATAACTGACACAAATCATATTTTATCAGAAGGTTATTCATATTTCCAAAATCAGAGTTTTCATATCATATAGTTCAAAATCAGATGTTTCATAATTCAGAAATCAGAGTTCAGATAAGCAACAGCTCAAACAAATCAGAATGAGGTTCATAGCAAAGGCTTAGGAAACCTAATATAGAAGCTAACGAAAGAAAACGTTAAAAGGAACCTTTACTGAAAAGGTCAGAATATCTGTACCTTATTCCAAAGCAAATGATCGAAAAGCAGAAAGACGGAAAGCAAAGGATTACTCCTTCTTCTCAGAACCTATACACATTAACGGTCGTACATGTTATTTATGATTCCATAATCGTCGAAATGATCTTTTAATATTTGGTGTTTATACTTAGTGTATTAAGTGATCTTCATACTTTAGGGTTTTATGATTAAATGAGACTTAAGTGTTTTATATTCGATGTTGTAGATTAGGGTTCATTATGTCATTTATTAAAGTTTAGGGTTACATGTGAAAATATTTTAAACGTCATAACTCACACATGAAATAACGAATTAACACTCTTAGCTTCAAACCCTAATCGACTCTCATTTATATTCTAGGGTTTTCTCATTCTTTTAATATCACCTTAATATGCATTTACTTTACATGTTACGTCTTTTAATGACTCACTGCTTAACCTAACACGTAATGAAAACAATATTTCCTTTTATGTTTCACCATACACGTTTATGATTTTATGTGACACACAAGTTACTTATTACTCGGATTAATTACACGTTTACATACCTACAAGTTCACTTGACTTATAATAACGCACACATGGTACATGATTCACAAACCATTAGGGTTCGGCATGCACTATTCGGTTCACATATCAAACTAGGGTTTATGTTTATATGACCTCTTACTTATTTAATACATGTTCAAAACTCTTATATGGTTCGGTTCAAACCTAGGGTTTCGGCTACAACACTTTACGCAAGTCCTAGCTCATCTAAGTACTTTACATATTCAAGTTACCATGTTTTACACCTTGGCCGAAACATACACATGGTTCGGTTCACATGCATGTGGTTCGGTTCTCATATACTCGACCTAACCATGATCCGATTCAATAATACTTATTACGTAACATACTCTTTAATACTTATAAGGTTCAAATCGTATGGTTTGTTCTTTGTTGGTTTCATACGGCTCGACACAAGGGAAAAGGAAACACAAGTCGTCTAAAACAAACATGCGACAACGTATTAACTTAAGGTGCATCAAAGGAAAACGAGAAACACGTTATACCTTAACTTGGTTGAAGCAAAATCTCGACACCAAAGGTTGTAGGGTTCGGCCGAGTGGGAGCAAAGAAAAGAAAAAGAGGCAACCAAAAACTAGGGTTTCACTTTTGAGTTTATGTATTGTATTTATAGCTAGTAACATTTAGTTTAGGGCTTTAGGAGGGGGGTTTGGGTTCGGCCTAGTCCAACCGAGCACACAAAAACAAACGCCACCTTGGGCTTCTTGGCTCTCGGCTCCATACAAACAACGAACGGCCCAAATGGTTTTCCCCATTAACGAAAACGAGGCCCAACATATTAGCGAAACGTTTAAATCTTTCGTCGTACCAAAATCGATCACGTAACATATTCGTTAAGTTTTATTTATTCGTAAGTTAGGTTTTAATTTTCATTAAATGATTATAAACGTATTTTATGTATTTTATAATTTTCGTTTCCAAAGGTATTTTAGTCTTTATCTATGTTTTTGATTTTCAGGTTTTACACCAATTTTTGGCATGGATGGGAATTTGGCATCGGCCCCCATCACCCTAAAGGGTGTATTTGATTTTGGCTAATCATTTTATAAGTTTCAGCTTATTTTGAAAGTTCCGATTTTATATATCACTCCCTCGTCCCAATATCATTATTCACTTTTTTTTTTTTTTTTTTCATTATTATTATTTTTTTTAAAGATTTGTTGTCCTGCTAAATAACATATAAGAATATTTGATGTAGATTCATGTTACCCTTTCTTGATACTATTGCTACAAAATTTAAAAAGAAGCACACTAGTTAAAGGTAAAACTATCATTTTGTAAAAAGTAAAATAAAAGAAACAGTAATGATTTTGGTTTTTTTTTAAACTGTGTGTTTTTTTTGTCTGGAGACAACCTGCAACTAAACTGTTATATTAACACTCGTATTTGTTAAAAATGAATTTATTAGTGTTTTACAAAATTTATATAAAAAATGGTATACATACATTATATGTAGTATAGATTAAGCTTACGTAAGCCAAGTCTTAAAATAAGCAGCAGACTTATGAAATATAAGCCGAAATCACATAAGCACGTAACCCCGCAGATAAGCTTAAACAAACACCCCGTATCCTTTCAGCTTTTAAAGACGTTGTGCATGTATGGTCCTTGGACTATGTTGTCTAGTTACAAGTGTGCCACTTGTGATTAACCTTTAAGACAACAATACTCTAATAAGATAGAAGTTAGGTACAAGAGAGGTAGAATGTAGACTAACTATGTTTTTACTAGAAAATAGCTAAGCTGCTTTCAAAAAGACATCCTACAAGAGTTTGCGACTTTGCATAAATAAATAGAACCGTAAAATTGAATTGAAATCTTATACATCCATTCATCATGGCTTATAAAATTTAGTAATTTTTTGACAATAAGTAGAGTGTGGTTCAAATTTGAACAGCAGGTAAAAATGATGGCTCAATGGTAGACATCAGATCGATACATGCCCCATTCTAATACGGTCCAAAACCCATAATTTGTTATTTAGTTGAAATAAATCACGCTATGTATACTTGAATGATGATTCTAGATAATTAATCGAAATCATTGACGTAAAGCAGATGTTCCTTGTCGACACAGAGGTGGTATCTTCAAGGATGACAAATATAAGTACGCGCAACAAATGTTTCTTTTGATGATGGTGAAGTTCACAATTATTTGAAATCTCATTGTAATCCTGATATGATTGCTATCTTGCAACCCTTTTGGAAAACACAATCAATTTACCCTTTTGATCTCATTGATAGGAGGAACTGCGGCCTGCAATAGGCAAAAAATATCTGCGGCTTTTTTAAAAGCTCTCCTGATAGCTATAAAGCTCTCTTAGTTGACTTCGCTAGTTTGAGATATGGTTTGTGTATCGTAGGTGCACCTAGTACCCTGTCATAGTGTGTATCATTCTTATCAGGGGACTTGTATTCTCAATAATGTTAACTCTACCAGGTATGTGAAAAACTGAAAAGAAAAAGACAAATAAGTGTGAGTGGGTCGTCCAAACAATATTTTGAGTAGCACCATGTTGTACAAAAGAGAGCTGCGTTAACCAAATAATCTCAAACTTTCCAAGAGCATAATCCTAGATGTGTACCTAATGTAGATTTTGGGTGCAAACAGGTCCGCTTGCTATGTGATTGACGCAATTTTACTACCGATGGCAGTCTGTAAAATAAGATTTTGCATGTTCATTTCAATGGACAGTTAACCCGAATCACTGTGGTCCTACAATTCACATTAGGAAAACTACGTATGGCTATCTGCATCTAAAAAAGTCAAAAGAAAATGAAAAACCATCTGTGCTGAAATTCAGATGCACTCTTATATACGCAATGGATATTATCACTGATATATCCAATAAAAGACAAGTAACTAGCTGCAATATCTTTCAATGAAACAAGAGTGCAAGCATTTTTAACCACCAACCAACTGAACAAACTATTCCATCAACACTGCGCCTAATTTATATCAACGAATAATTAAAGTACCAAAATCCATGAGCTAAACTCAATTACATTTCTTAATGCACAATTACTTGTATGAAGTGTTAACTGCCAGTTGATCCAAACCCACCCTCACCTCTTACAGTTGAATCAAGATCATCAACCTCAAGGACTTCAGGGGTGATGATCTTCTCGATAATCAGCTGAGCAATTCGATCACCAGATTTCACTTCAAAATCAGTATCAGAATGGTTAAACAATATCACCCCAACCGGACCCCTATAGTCAGCATCAATCACACCTGCCCCAATATCAATAGAATGCTTCCATGCAAGACCAGATCTCGGAGCTACATTATAAACATATGGTACCTGATAAAACACATATATCTTGTGACGAAAAACAATCAAATAGGATGGCATTAATCTACCTACCAATCCGGGCATATGTTCCTTCTGGTACTGCTATGCTTAAATCTGTCGGAACAAGTGCTTTACCCCTTGCTGGGACTTTCGTCTCGCTTGCACTAGACCAAACACATGAATGAAAAAAATTACGAGAAAATGTCCAAAAAATTTCATCTAAGAATAACGCTACAAGAATTTAGGCCTTGTTGGATTCATTCTCAATACTCATGATCCTACGCGAGTTAGTTTTCAGAACCTATTTTAAAAGGTTCCAGAAATCATTTGAGAACCAAGTCTAATATCAGGTTGTTTGGCATTACATTTGAATCACTTTCTATTGTTTGGGTTTAGAAGCAAATTTTAAAGGGCGTTTGGGATTGCATTTAGGGCGAGATTATCTGATTATCAGAAAATAGTGTTAGAAAAATATTGAAAAAAGGTGATCAGAGAAAATATAGTTTTAAAAAGTTTTTTTGTTTTTGTTTTTGTTTTGGTGACTATGGTTTCCGACCTTTTGGCTCACTAATCCACGGAATTTGAGCCCACCGTCACACATACTCAAACCGGGTAAAGCCCTCCGCTTTTCAGGAAGGTTGGCGTGGCCACTTAGATATCCTTTTTTTTTCATAATCACAACCCCAAACACCCCTTTAATTGTCTATTAGTTATAAGTCACATATGTTTTTAGGTAATCAATGTAGGAATAGCTGCATAAAAACTGTTAACAACTTCTAACAATCTGATTATTTCGGATCATTTTACACGTAAATCCTCAAATAATCAAATTGTGGATAAGCAATATACCAACTATCTGATTATTCCCGAACATTTCACACGTAAATCCTCAAATAATTAGGGTGCGTTTAGTTGGAGAAAAAATTTCCTTGTTTTCTATCTCTAGTTTTGTAAAAATTTGGATGGGAAATTTATCTCTACAAAACACTTCATATTATAGAAAATGCGTTTAGTTGATATTTGTATTTTCTATTTTGATGAAGGGAGGGAAGGTTGGGGGTTACAAAGGAAAACAAGGAAAATAACTAAAATTTGTTTTCTAATTTTCCTTGTTAGATTAGAAATAGGGGATTTTGTGTTTTGCAAAACATTTTGTTGGAAAGTGATAATTTGAACGCGATCTCTATTTTCCTTGTTTTCCACAAAAACATTTTGTGGAAAACAAGGGTGTTTTCCCCCAACTAAACGCACCCTTAGCGTCTCCTACAATCGTTTATTTCTGCTGATTACAGTCTCTAACCACTTCTTATCATGTACTAATCATTTTCAAAACGCAAAGACATGGCATTTTTAAGAGAATTTAATTAAAAAATATGGAGGATATACTAAATACCTAGAAAGATCATAGCCAGCAGCAAGTGCAGAACCTCTAGAAGGCAAAATGGCTTTATCCGAAAGCTTCTTCACTTTGAAAACAGGGGTTTGGTCATCAACTTTCTGAGCCTTTGTTTTCGGCATTTTGATTTCAGGGTTGTCATTAATATTGAGTGACATAGCTAAATTTGATGGTGATTTAGATGAATAGTAGTAGTAGAAGAAAAACGATCGGAGCAAGGGTTTGGATTTTGGAAGTTTCTGTTCAGTTTTAGGAGGGAAGGGATGCAGAAGCAATAAAATTAGGGTTTAATATTTGATATTGCGGGAAAAAAAAAGTTTGTTAAAGAGAGTGTTTGTTTAAACTTGCGGGATAGCTCGACACGACATAATGACATGAACACACTACGAAGTTAGACAAGTTTGGTTTAAGAATAAACAGGTTTGGGTTAAAAACATGTGAACGTCCGACCCGTTTATTAACGGGATCGTACTTGAGTTGAGTAAGGGTGTGTTTGTTTCACTTAGATGTTTTGGGTCTGAATCTGACTACCACATCTTACTATTAGGAGATGAGTATAAAGTCTGAATCTAAATGAAATAATGCTGTTTGTTTTTTTGTAATTGTCTGAATGGTTTTAATTGTTCGTTTTTTTAAATATATATTAAACCAAAATTATACGATGAATAAGTAACTTGTGTAGAAAATAGAACAAAACATTTTTATCATAAATTTAACATATTATAAACTATTAAATAATCGGGCTTATTTAATGATAATATAATTATTTTACTTGTTACGATTAACACTTATTTCAAAAAGAAAAAACAAAGAGGATATAAAATTCTTATACTCCTTATTACATACTCCGTATAGAGTTGCAAAATATTGGAAATTTATTAAAGACATACATAACGAGTACTTATATTTAACTACAACCATTTTTTAAGCAATAATAAAATTTTGCACGTGACCCTACTATATACATTTGATATAGAGTACTACTACTATGTACTATTGTGGCTGGTTTTCTCTCTTCCCTATGCATCTTCTTCATCTTTCTTCTTCAAAAAAATTCAGATCTACTTTGCCATAGTTCTTTATATTCCAACAAAATATCCATTAAGAGTTTGAAGGTAGGTAAAAGATGTTGTGGGTTTAAGAAGTTTGAAGGTGAGTGAAGGTCATGTAATGTTAAGAGGCAGTCAGATCAAACCGCCAGCTCTTACTCGGTAAGAGATTTTATATCTGACCTCGTCTGACTCGCAAAAGAAAAACAAACAGCTCGACATCTGACCGCGTCTGACCGGGTAAGATGTCAGAGGCAGTCAGACGTTTTTTTGTAAAAACAAACATCCCCTAAGGGTGTGTTTGTTTCACTTAGATGTTTTGGATCTGAATCTGACTACCACATCTTACTGGTAGGAGATGAGTATAAAGTCTGAATCTGAATGAAATAATGCTGTTTGTTTTTTTGTAATTGTCTGAATGGTTTTAATTGTTCGTTTTTTTTTTTTAATTTATATTAAACCAAAATTATACGATGAATAAGTAACTTGTGTAGAAAATAAAACAAAACATTTTTATCATAAATTTAACATATTATAAACTATTAAATAATCGGGCTTATTTAATGATAATATAATTGCTTTACTTGTTACGATTAACACTTATTTCAAAAAGAAAAAACAAAGAGGATATAAAATTCTTATACTCCTTATTACATACTCCGTATAGAGTTGCAAAATATTGGAAATTTATTAAAGACATACATAACGAGTACTTATATTTAACTACAACCATTTTTTAAGCAATAATAAAATTTTGCACGTGACCCTACTATATACATTTGATATAGAGTACTACTACTATGTACTATTGTGGCTGGTTTTCTCTCTTCCCTATGCATCTTCTTCATCTTTCTTTTTCAAAAAAATTCAGATCTACTTTGCCATAGTTCTTTATATTCCAACAAAATATCCATTAAGAGTTTGAAGGTAGGTAAAAGATGTTGTGGGTTTAAGAAGTTTGAAGGTGAGTGAAGGTCATGTAATGTTAAGAGGCAGTCAGATCAAACCGCCAGCTCTTACTCGGTAAGAGATTTTATATCTGATCGCGTCTGACTCACAAAAGAAAAACAAACAGCTCGACATCTGACCGCGTCTGACCGGGTAAGATGTCAGAGGCAGTCAGACGTTTTTTTGTAAAAACAAACATCCCCTAATTATCGTCAACCCGTAAACTTGTTTAAGTTTATGGGTAAAGGGCCTTCCGCACGGTAAAAAATAGATTACACCAAAAAAAAGTTGAAGTATAATGGATGGGTAAATCCCCCACCTGGCCAGATCAGGGCTAAAAACAAACACACCTCACGACTCACGTGCAACAAAACAACATTAACAAGCTAAACAACTAGCTAACAAGAAAAATAAGAATATATGTTTATGACATGCCATAAACATAAACAACTAATGATGAAGTGGATAATCTGGAAACAGATTTGAAATTGGGGAACAAGGAATAGGAAACTTGGGGAGCAAGGAATCCAAGTCACAGGAGATTTTCAGTTTTATTAGGAATCTTTTCTTATGTTTATCTTTTATTTGTTAATTAGGATTAGTATGCAGTTATGAAACTATTACTTCTAGTCGGTTTACAATTAGGATTCTTAGGTCTATTTAAACCATATTCCAACATAGTTGTATGCATTCAATTCATTATTAAAAGTTTTCAATTTAAATTTGTTCTTCTCTACTTGTGAAGTCAAGTAATCATCAGGTTTATTGTGTCCTAGTATCAAGCGTAGCTTAGATAGTCTAGTAACTCGAAATCATGTATCGTTCATTTTCTTAGTTTTTAGAGTCATGTACTTCATATCTCTAGTTTTATTAAATGAAATTACATGATATTTATTATATTACTAGAAGGGTACCCGCGCAATGCGGCGGCGGGTACCCGATGACTATTTTGTAGCGAACAAATGTTTTTCATTTTTACGTCTAATTCAAGTAAGTTTCTCTCTTTTCAACTCCGCTTCTTCCCGACTACTAAAGAAAACTCATAAAAATATATCAAAATGGATATTGAATTAAAGAGCACAAAATTTTAAAAAATATGGTGAAATTAGATCATAAAAAAATTAAACGGATTAAAAGATATTTAAATTTAAAAATAAAGATGATTAATTAGTTAGGAAGTGACATGTGTCACCCCATTATTGGAGCTATTTATTTTAGTTTGTTAGAGCTCATCCTTTTTTGTTATTTTTTAGTTAGAGAAGTGACACATGTCACTCAATGATTGGAGCTCCTTATTTTTTTTTTAATTCTTTTCATAATAAGCAAGTAAAAAAGGCTGAATTTTTAAGCCTTCTAATTTTAGAAGGCCTAAATGCATTATAAAGTAGTATAGATTCTGAGTATGTGATTATTGGTCTAATACATATATCTTATTGATGCCAACATCCTTTTGGTACATCACATTTGCTGTATTTTAGCTACAAACTGACAGATCCTTACGTTTTGCCTAGACGGATCCCTCCAAGGAGGGATCCGTGGGATCCGTGCAACAAAAAACTAATTTTTTACTAACTTGAGTCGTATTTGCAGGAAATTATGCATTATATTCTTGTTTCCTAACCTTTGTTTTGTAGTTGTTCAATTTACACATGAAGACTCTAACACTCTAAAGCTAGGGGGAGCTTTGTGTCAAACCATTACATTGCAAGATCATTTGCAATACTAGGATTACATTTCATGACGTCCCCTTGCAAAGTTGCAATTATCTAGGGGGGGGGCATTATCGTCACTAAGACGAAACCATTTGCAAACATAGTTGCAATGCATTAGCTTAGTAGTTTTTATTTACTTGACGCCCTCACAAAGGGATGGACTCGTCAAGGGGGAGTTAAGACGAGAACTCTTCCCGTCACTTGCTCTCTATCCTTTCTTTTCACATGTTTTTCTTAAAATAATGTGTTAGTTTATTTTCGAAGCTCTTTTTCTTTTGACAAAAAGGGGGAGAAGAAAGTAAAAACTATAAATTCAAACTTTTATGAATATTAGTTTTTTTCTTAAAATAATTTTATGTTTTGTCATCAACAAAAAGGGGGAGATTGTTAATACAAATATGCCGTAAAAACGTTTATTTATATTTTACGATCTTCTAATGTTTTGTCGATAACAAACGTAAAATCATTTTAACGAAACAAATAAAATACGTAAATGGCTTGAGCCAATAGTTTTCTAACACACTCACGTTTTCACATAAACACTAAAACAAGTATAAGTGATTTTATGATTTAATAATACATATGTACAACAACTAGTGTTTACATATTGGGCAAATATATACATAACTAGTATGTATTATAATGGGTAATATAAATGGGTAGAAATTTAAGTATTTGACCCATTGACCAAATACATTGAATACCGTTGGGTGCAACCCAAAGTCCATGACCCATACCCATGGAGCTTGACCCATAACCCATTGCATGACATCATGCTTAAGTCATACATGGTTTTAATCCATGGCCCATAGTTTAATCCATAAACCATGGACTAGATACATTGCATCTTGGAGATACATTGTATCTACTTTGATACCATGATCCATAACCCATGACCCATGACCCAAAACCCATGGGCAAAGGAGAGCGTCCCACGGATCCCCAGTATTGCACTGGACGGATCCCTCAAGTGAGGGATCCGTGGAACAGTAGTTGTTTTCTCTCTATAAATAGTGAGCCATTTCTTCATTGTTTCTCACCCCTTTTTCACATATGTTCTCTTTGAGTTATAAACTCTCTAACCCCAGATCCAAGTGATCTATGTATGTAGTTTTGTTTTGTGTGATTCTCTAGGTTCCTCTTAAAGGCGAGATCACCACCTTTTGAAGTCAAGCAAGCTCAAGTCCATGAGTTGCCATGCTCCCTCATCATCAAGACTGCTGAAGTTCTCTTGTTGATGGTTATCTTCTTTCTCACTAGAAGTGTAGTGTCGAAGACATAGGTGAAAGATGTCTAAAGAGTCAAGACAAAGATATTATTGAAAGGTGTCGATCGTCCGTATTGAAAGCACTAGTGAAGGGTGCTTAGAAGTCAAGACTAGAGGCATTAGTGAATGGTGCCTAGAAGTCAAGTCACAAGACATTACTGAAGGGTGTCTTGAAGATCGAGTCAAAAGGCATTAGTGAAAGGTGCCTAAGGTGTACATTCGATATGGTGTGATTCGATGTACAAGATAGAATTGTATTGATTCAAAGGATATTGTTATCCTTGTTGATGTTATTATAAGGAGTAGATCTCCTTTGGGGTTAGGTGTTGGTGTAGTGTTGGGTAGTAGTTCCTCCATTGTAATGGAACTCGGTATCTAGCCTAGTACCAGATAAAGGGTAGGCGACATTGTGGTAGGTGTGGTTCTCCTTGGTGAAAGAACTCGGTGGTTAGCCTAGTACCGGATAAAGAGTAGGCAACGTTGTGAAGGTTTCTCCACCATAAGGAGTCGGTGTTGTGTAGTGATTACAAACTCTCGAGTAGGTGACTCGGGGAGTTGAGTAGGGCAAGGAAGGTGTCCTTGTAGCCGAACCACTATAAATGCTCGTGTTGTGGTTTTGTGCTTCTAACTCTTTATCTTTTTCATTACATATTTATATTTCTATATGTTTGTTTATCAACATCCAACACACATCCAAAATAGATTGACATAAGTCGATCTAAATAGTTTAAAATGAAGTTTTAATTGGTAAAACTATTCAACCCCCCTTTTAGTTTTCCACAAGATCGACCAAAAGCAACTAAAGAGAAAGCAAATACTATTCTCTTATGCTCGCGAGAGGCCTTTTTGGCTGAGATACGGCATGCTCGAACCATATTCGCCGTTTTTGTTAAAGGGGATGACACGATAATGGAGAATGTACCACCTAAGCTACATGATTTATTATCTGAATTCAAGAACATCATGGCCGAAGAACTCTCGGATGGTCTCTCTCCATTACGAGAGATTCAACACCAAATTGACTTTGTACCCGGGGCTAGTCTCCCAAACTTGCCTCACTATTGTATGAGTCCAACTGAACATAACCTTTTACAGGGTATGGTAGAAGAACTGCTTAAGAAGGGTGTCATTCAAGAAAGCAAAAGTCCATGTGCGGTTCCAGCATTACTTGTACCAAAGAAGGACAAAACATGGCGTATGTGTATCAATAGTCGAGCCATCAACAAAATCACAGTTAAGTATCGATTTCCCATTCCCCGTCTTGATGACATGTTAGATATGTTGCATGGTTCTCAGGTATTCTCCAAATTTAATCTTCGTAGTGGTTATCACCAACTTCGAATTCGTCCTGGAGATGAATGGAAGACTGCTTTTAAGACAAAAGAGGGCCTTTATAAACGGCTTGTGATGCCTTTCGGGCTTTCAAATGCCCCGAGCACGTTCATGCGATTAATGAATCAAGTCTTAAAGCCCTTCATTGGAAAATTTCTCGTTGTGTACTTTGATGATATCCTTATCTATAGCAAGACAAAGGATGAGTATTTAGACCACCTACGAGAAGTACTTATGGCTTTGCAGGAACATAAGCTATTTGTAAACCTGAAGAAGTGTAGCTTCATGACTAACAAGCTACTTTTCTTAGGATTTGTGGTTAGTGCTAGTAGTATCGATGTAGATGATGAAAAGATTAAAGTCATACAAGATTGGCCTACACCTAAGACAATTGGTGATGTTCGAAGTTTCCATGGTTTAGCAACGTTCTAGTGTCGCTTCATTCGGGATTTTAGTACAATCATGGCTCCAATCACTGAATGCCTAAAGAAAGGGCATTTTCATTGGGGAGAAGATGCTGCTAACAGCTTCTCACTAATTAAACATAAACTCACATCCGCTCTTGTTCTTGTCTTACCAAACTTTCAAAAACCATTTAAGTTAGCAACCGATGCTTCCATCATTGGCGTTGGAGCATTTTTATCACAAGAAGGGCGTCCTGTAGCATTCTTTAGTGAGAAACTTAGTGAAGCTCGAAGAAAGTGGGCCATTTATGAGCTCAAATTTTATGCTATCGTACGGGCTGTTAAGCATTGGGAACAATATCTCTTCCATCAAGAATTTGTGCTTCAAACATACCATGAAGCATTGAAATATTTCAACAGCCAAAAGTCGATCAGTCGTATGCATGCTCGTTGGATGGAATATTTGCAACAATTTACTTTCGTCATAAAGCACAAGGCATGTACTCAGAATAAGGTAGCAGATGCCTTAAGTCGACGAGCAGTTTTACTTACAACCATGGGAAGTGAAGTCATTGGTTTTGATTGTTTGAAATATTTGTACATATCAGATGACGACTTTGCAGAAGTATGGAAACAAAACGAAACAGGTATTCCAGGTGGGTTATATCTCGTTCAATATGGGTGGGTTCTTATTCTTTAAGAATCGGTTGTGCATACCTCGAGGGTCGCTTAGAGAGCACTTAATTCAAGAACTTCATGGGGGAGGTCTTGGAGGCTATCTTGGTCGAGACAAAACCATAAAGTTGGTTGAAGAACGTTATTATTGGCCACAAATCAAGAGAGACGTGAATAAATTTGTTAAAAAGTGTTTCGTATGTCAAACCAACAAAGGTCAGTCTCAAAACACCGGATTATATACTCCTCTGCCAATTCCCGAAGCTCCATGGGAGGATATATCCATGGATTTTGTTTTAGGATTACCACATACACAAAGATCTTATGATTCCGTATTTGTAGTGGTTGATCGTTTTTCAAAAATGGCGCATTTTCTTTCTTGCAAGAAAACATTTGATGCGTCACATATTGCTTGTATATTCTTTCGGGAAGTAGTTCGGCTTCATGGGGTGCCAAAGACTATCACTTCTGATAGAGACACTAAATTCTTTTCCCACTTCTGGCGCACTTTATGGCGACTTTTTGAGACTGACTTGCAATATAGCAGCTCATTCCACCCCCAAACTGATGGGCAAACAGAAGTTGTCAATAAGACAATGGTGAACATCATTCGATGCATGTGTAGTGATCGCCGGAAACAATGGGATCTTTGTTTAGCTCTTGCTGAATTTGCTTAAAATTGTTGGAGTATGCTCGTGTCATAATAAATAATTATATGGCTAGTCGTATGTGAGCCTATGGGGTCACACACATATACACTTAGACACCATTATCATAATGTATTTATCGTATTTACATTATGTATAACCTTTGTTTCATAAGGGAGTTAAGTGGAATATTTGGTCTTTGAAGGGATTATAGTGTAACTTAATATTTGACATCAATTAGCATTTATGCTAATTGATTATAATTGATTATGTTTAATGGTGATTGTAAGTTACATCTTGATCTTCAAAACCACTCTTCCCCCTCCTCTCTTGGGACGGCCAAAAACACACACACACTAGGTGTTTTGTTTTTGGTTTTTCATTCCTACATAATTCTAAAGGTAGTCTTGTGCAAGGATTGATTCAAGGGTTTAGACTAGCATCAAAGGGTGTTCGTTGGACGTGTAGTGTGTTTCACACATTGGGAAAGACCAACCTTATTGGTCTTTTGGTTTCTTGGTTCCATTCTTGGAGGTGATTGGTGTCTCGTTACCGGAATCACGCTACAAAGGTATAAACCTTATCTATGTTTTATTTGATTGATCATATGGCAATATGGATCCGTTGTTGGTGATGATTCCGCTGCGTTTATTTGATATTTATATGTTTGTTATATTCATCATCACCTATAGTGGTATCACGAGCCATCATATGTGCCATATGATTATCGGGTATAATGGTCAAAAACGCGTGTTTTTAAGTGATTTTTGCAACCACTTTCAAAACAGCCCCGAGGGCTCCATTTTTCATGGATTAAGAATGTTAATAGTAATATAAACATCTGTAATTTTTGGTCCTATGGCCATTGGTTTCGCATTTGTTAATTAAACAATGTGTTTGGTACGCTAAAAATGGCTTTAATCGCGTTGTTTTAATCGATTCTTGAAACGATTTGAAAACAGCCCCTAAGGCTTAATTTTCTGTGGTAAAATGATTTTTAGAAGGTCTAATTTCAGTAGGTTTGAGAACCTAAATCCATTTTACTCGCGTACCAATCGGGGTTTTAATTCTTGTTGATTATTTCTTCGATTCGTTGGCTAAATCTTTTATTTCATGCTATTTAAATTGTTCCCATGGCAAATACATGCATGTTTGCTCATGGGATTAGCCAACACCTTGTTATGATCATAATTTTATGGTATTATTATGTGTATATGCAAAGCCGATGAAAACCTAGACCACTTGTGCTATGAATGATTGTGATTGTCGTTAATTTCTTGTTATTTGGGGTTTGCCATTGTTTCGGCTTTTATGTATGAATTTTAATTTGGTTTTTGCCATTGTTTGGGCATGTTACAATAGATAGATAGTAGATTATTTGTATTTTACATTCTATATATTGTAACCGATGCTTGGAATGGAATGGCGAAGCATAAAAGACATAAAGACGCAAAATGGCTGCTCGTACAAGCTGCAGTAAAACGGCGTTTCCCGATGATTGGTGGCGTATTTTTTAACCAAATTTTTTTTGCAGGTAGACAACTCATGGGCCCACAACTTTGTAGTTTGGTGCTAAGTTCGGGGATGACTCCTTCTAGGCCATTTGGGCCTCCGAATGCAGAAATTCTGGGCTGGCAGATTCACTTTTCATGTGCATTATGGGCTTCTACTTGTCCTTGCTAGGTCTTGGAGCAAGTGGGAGTCCTCCGTGTGGTTGTGGTTTATGTCCCTAGATGACTCTTGGTTCTCGTGATGGCTCACGAGACCAAGCATAGGTTCTTTCATCGGTTGAGGCTTTGCATATTGTGGTTGTGTGTTGGTTGTTTGCTTATTATGTATGTTGTGAATGTATATAACTTGCAAATAGTTTTCTAAAACTTAAAACGCAACACAAACCATTTTCAAACTAAATCTCATGATTTAGTTTAACTAAGTTTAAATATGGATTTAACTTAAAATCATTGTTTTAATAATAACACTTAACTTGTTATGTATGTTATTCGATTTATGTATTGTCCTATCTCTTTTATAATCCACATAGGTTGTATATTAGACTTGAATATGGACAACTTGACACACATAAATTAAAACAATGATTAGACTTAAAGTTAAGAAGAGTTTTTTTTTTAACTTGTGCTACGAAGAATGAATGCATGCTTTTTTCGTACACCTTTTTTGATTCACATCAAAATATTTTACCCGTCACAAATTTAAGTCATGCCGTCCAATCGCTTGAGAACACTTGAAATTACTTTTTGCCTATGCGTGGGACCTAGGTTGAATTGTAACCCAAGGTGATTATTGTCTATGCGTGGGACCTAGATTTATTTTCGCACGTTCTCAAATTGGATGACTTAATCGAGTTAAGCGGTGAGACCTTGACCCGAGGCAAGGATGGGACTAAACATGCCAGCTTGACACTAGATGCTTGTTCACTAGTGCCATGGGTCCCATAAGGATCTAAGAGTTGCACTTGATTTGCAATTGGTCGACGTTACCTACCTATTGAATCCACCATTGCTAGCAGATCAACTGATGTGATGGTGGAATCTCAATGAAGATCTTAGCCTTTTTCGCAAAATTAATTGTTTTTCTTTTAAAACTTGGGTAGTTAATTTTAAAAAGGATTAATTATTGTAAGATACTAAAATTTGAATTTTTGTTTGTTTTGTAGATGACAACTCCAACTCAAACCATCAACAACTCGTCAATCAGATCAATTCTCGAGAAAGAGAGATTGAATGGTAACAACTTTTTGGACTGGTTTCGAAACTTGAGGATTGTCCTCAAGTCTGAACAAAAGTTTTACCATCTGGAACAGGCTTTACCTGAGCCTCCTGCTGAAAATGCCACTGCTTCTGTGCGTAATGCCTACACTCGTAGGTTTAATGAACAGCAGGAAGTCGCTTGTCTTATGCTTGCGAGCATGATCCCAGAAATTCAAAAGAATTTAGAGGACCTCACAGCATTTGACATGATAACCGAACTAAGAACTATGTTCGAACAGCAAGCTGAGCAGGAATTATTTGAAACTGTCAGATCATTCCATGCTTGCAAGCAGGAGGAAGGACAATCGGTCAGTAGCCATATCATGAAAATGAAAGGCTATCTGGATCAGATGGAGCGGCTTGGATACCCCATGCCTCAGATCCTTGGAGTGAGCATGATACTAACCTCACTTTCAAAGGAATTTGAACAATTTGTGCAAAACTACAACATGCACAACATGGGCAAGACCATACATGAACTGCATAATATGCTCAAACTTGCAGAAAAAGGTATGCCCAAGAAAGCTCCAGTTGTCCTAGCTATCAAGCAAGGCAAAATCCAGAAAAAGAACAAGGGGAAACCGCAAGCACCTGGCAAGGGACAAGGGAGAGGCAAGGGTAAGCTTGCTTACGCCCCCAAACCTAAAGTCCCCCCACCTGCTAAGAAGGAGCACCCAGCCAAGGACGCACCCTGCCATCACTGTGGAATGGTAGGGCACTGGAAGAGAAACTGTCCGGTGTACCTGGCAGAGTTGAAGAAGAACAAGGCTAGCGGGGCTAGTACATCAGGTATCTTCACTATAGAACTCTATACTTTTCCTAATAAATCCTGGGTATATGATACAGGTTGTGGGACTCACATTTGTAATGATGTGCAGGCTCTTAGGGGAAGTCGAAAGTTGAAGCATGGCGCTTTGGACCTGTACGTTGGTAATGGGAATCGTGCACCGGTCAAAGCGATAGGAAGCTATGATTTAATCCTTCCTAATGGACTAGTTATTGTTTTGAATAATTGTCATTTCGCACCTACTATTACTAGAGGTGTTGTTTCACTTTCTCGTTTGAAGGATGATGGATTCATTCATGTTTTTACGGATTTTGGCATTTCGGTTTCTAAGGATAATTTTTTTTATTTTAATGCTATTCCTAGAGATGGTATTTTTGAAATTGATATGCGTGATCCTAATTCAAACAATGGTTCTATATATAATGTTAGCAACAAGAAATCTAAACGTAACATGGATTCAACTTTTCTATGGCATTGTCGTCTTTGCCACATAAACAAGAAACGCATTACGAAGCTGCAACAAGATGGGCTTTTAGAATCAATTGACGGTACGTCTTTTGATAAATGTGTTTCTTGCATATCTGGTAAGATGACACGCAAGCCTTTTTCCCATGTTGGAGAAAGAGCTAAAGACCTACTTGGACTCATACATACTGATGTATGTGGCCCATTTAGGATCATGTCTAGGGAAGGAGCTAACTACTTCGTCACTTTTACCGACGATTTCAGTCGATATGGTTATGTTTACTTGATTAAACATAAACATGAAGTCTTTGAAACGTTCAAAGTATTTCAAAGTGAGGTAGAAAATCAACTCGATAAGACTATAAAAGCTCTTCGATCCGATCGTGGAGGCGAATATATGAGTCAAGAGTTTTTAGATCATCTAAAAAAGTGTGGGATAGTCTCACAATTCACTCCTCCACATACACCACAACATAATGGTGTATCTGAAAGGAGAAATCGTACTTTGCTAGACATGGTTCGATCTATGATGAGTCTAACAACGTTGCCAATGTCCTTTTGGGGTTATGCCCTAGAGTCTGCTGCCCGCATTCTCAACATGGTTCCAACCAAGAAGGTAGATAAGACACCATACGAAATATGGCATGGGAAAGTCCCTAACTTGTCTTACTTGAAGGTCTGGGGTTGTGAGGCCCTCGTGAAACGAGAAACGCCAAACAAACTTGAGTCTAGATCTATCAAGTGTGTCTTCGTAGGATACCCAAAGGAAACGATGGGTTACTACTTCTACTACCCACCCGAGAACAAAATATTTGTTGCTCGTTATGCTGAGTTTCTTGAGAATAGTCTCATTTCACAAGAAGCAAGTGGGAGCACCGTAGACTTTGACGAAATTCAAAGTGAAGATGCACAACCTTCTGGTAACACTAGTGAGCATCAAAATGAGACTGAACATGAAAATGTCGAGCCTCTTAGAGATGTTGCTCCGATTCGTAGATCCGCAAGGATACCTCAAGCACCTGAGCGATATGGTTTCTATGTCGATGCTGAGGAACATGAGTTAGGGGATCAAGATGAACCTGCTAACTATCGAGCTGCATTATCGAGTTCTGAACGCGAAAAATGGCTCGGTGCTATGAAATCGGAGATGCAATCCATGAAAGACAATGAAGTCTGGGTCGAAGTTGACCTGCCTCCTAATGCTAAGACCGTTGGGAGTAAATGGCTCTTCAAGAAGAAGACCGACATGGATGGCAATGTACACACCTATAAAGCGCGTCTAGTAGCAAAAGGTCACACTCAAACCTACGGGATTGACTATGAAGAGACCTTCTCGCCTGTTGCTGACGTTAAAGCTATTAGGATTCTTATAGCCATAGCAGCGTACTATGACTATGAGATTTGGCAAATGGATGTCAAGACAGCCTTCTTGAACGGCCACCTAAACGAAGATGTTTACATGGTGCAACCCGAGGGCTTCGTGAATCCTAAACATCCCAACAAAGTTTGCAAGCTTCAAAGATCCATTTATGGATTAAAGCAAGCATCTAGAAGTTGGAACAAGAGATTTGATGAGGAAATCAAAAAGATTGGTTTCGCTCAAAACTTTGATGAGCCATGTGTATATAAGAAAACTAGTGAAAGTAATGTCGTATTCCTAGTCTTATATGTCGATGACATATTACTCATGGGAAACAACATTCCAATGCTACAAGATGTAAAATCCTGGCTTGGAAATTGTTTTGAAATGAAAGACTTAGGCGAAGCTGCGTACATACTTGGAGTCAAGATCTACAGGGATAGATCAAAGCGGTTAATCGGCTTGAGTCAAAGTGCATACATTGACAAAATCCTAAAGTGATTTAGGATGCAAGATTCCAAACGTGGAAATCTTCCAATGCAACCGAATACGGAATTGAGTAAAACTCAAGAACCTTCTACACCCGAAGAGGTGAAAAGGATGAAGGGTATCCCATATGCTTCTGCTGTGGGATCCATCATGTATGCGGTAAGGTGCACTAGACCTGATGTAGCGTTCGCTCAGAACCTGACGAGTAGGTATCAACAGAATCCAGGTGAATGTCACTGGACTGCTGTTAAGAACATATTAAAGTATCTTCGTAATACTAAAGATATGTTTCTTGTTTATGGTGGTGATGACAACCGAGAACTCAGTATCACTTGCTATACTGATGCCGGTTGGCAGACCGATCATGATGACACCAAGTCCCAAACTGGATTCGTTTTCATCATGAATGGAGGCGCTGTTGACTGGAAGAGTTCAAAACAGAGCATGATAGCAATGTCCTCTACAGAAGCAGAATACATTGCTGCTTCAGAAGCTGCAATGGAGGCGATTTGGATTCGAAAATTCATTACTGGGCTTGGCGTTGTTCCCAGCAATGAACTACCCATGGATATGTACTGTGATAATACCGGTGCCATTATCATTGCAAATGAACCTGGTGTTCAAAAGGTGCCAAACACTTTCGTCGGAAAGTTCATTACATTCGAGAAGTTATCGAAAGTGGTGATATTCGTCTTCTAAAAGTTCACACGGATGAAAACTTAGCTGATCCTCTTACTAAAGCTATGCCTTGCACGAAACATGTTGGGCATGCTAGGAACATTGGACTTCGACCAGCTAGTAGTCTCATGTAGATCTGTTTATTTTAGTATTTGAATAATTGGAATGCTAAGTAGTTTATATTTTGTAATGAATTGATTTAATGGTTATTATCGTTTTCATTCATATCAACTGTATTCTATATTTGCATGTTTAAATCCATGAATGATTTTCTTCATTCAAAACTTGTCCATTGTCAGTTGACGGTATGGGAGTACCATCAAATTAAGACAATTGTGAGTGTGTTGGTGACCTTTTTGCCAAACTCACATGTTGTTCATGGTGATGAGCATTGGACTGACCCAACCTACGAGTATTCACTGCATGGATCGGCGTCATATAGTGAATCTCGAAAATGGTTATGTCTATTATCCTTAGACTTGAGATGCAAGCAGGTCTTGCATGTGTGGAGTTTTATTCCTTGATATGGTTAAACGCTGTCCTGAACAAGGTAGTTATAAAGGCCACTATCAGGAATGATTTGAAGCACATGAATGACACGTGCAGTCAAAATAGGATTTGTTCCTCCACATGGTGTGGAGTTAGATACTATTGGGCCCCTCGATGAGTTGAACAGATGTTTGTATGGCCGTACCCAAATGAGATTAAGATGAATCTTAATTCACTTGGTAATCTTGTTCAATATCAAGATCGAGAACATAATAGTTGAAAAATTAGAATGACTTATGATCCATGTCTAATATTCAACATGGTATCTGAAACAAAGGGATATAAGACATATAAACCATTTAATGAAATGTTTGAGAAACTGACCTCACATTACTCTAGGGGCATTGGCGTGTTGCTAGACGCTAACCTTTGCTTGTATAATTACTTGTCTATTATGACGTCGCAAGTGGGAGCTGTTGGAGTATGCTCGTGTCATAATAAATAATTATATGGCTAGTCGTATGTGAGCCTATGGGGTCACACACATATACACTTAGACACCATTATCATAATGTATTTATCGTATTTACATTATGTATAACCTTTGTTTCATAAGGGAGTTAAGTGGAATATTTGGTCTTTGAAGGGATTATAGTGTAACTTAATATTTGACATCAATTAGCATTTATGCTAATTGATTATAATTGATTATGTTTAATGGTGATTGTAAGTTACATCTTGATCTTCAAAACCACTCTTCCCCCTCCTCTCTTGGGACGGCCAAAAACACACACACACTAGGTGTTTTGTTTTTGGTTTTTCATTCCTACATAATTCTAAAGGTAGTCTTGTGCAAGGATTGATTCAAGGGTTTAGACTAGCATCAAAGGGTGTTCGTTGGACGTGTAGTGTGTTTCACACATTGGGAAAGACCAACCTTATTGGTCTTTTGGTTTCTTGGTTCCATTCTTGGAGGTGATTGGTGTCTCGTTACCGGAATCACGCTACAAAGGTATAAACCTTATCTATGTTTTATTTGATTGATCATATGGCAATATGGATCCGTTGTTGGTGATGATTCCGCTGCGTTTATTTGATATTTATATGTTTGTTATATTCATCATCACCTATAAAAATAACATGGCCAATCATTCAACGGGTAGAGCACCATTCTCTGTTGTCTACCAGAAGCCTCCAAACCACACACTTGATTTGGTTCCTTTACCAAAAATCCTAGGTTATAGCATTGCCGCTGAGAATTTTGCTGAGAAGATTGAAGCTATTCAAACTGATGTCCGACTAAAACTTGAAGTTTCTAATGCTAAATATAAGGATGATAAAGACAAGCATCGCCGAACCAAGATTTTTACAGAAGGTGATCTTGTTATGGTGCATTTATGAAAAGAACGATTTCCAGTTGGCACCTACAACAACTTGAAGAAGAAGAAGAAGAAGAAGATGGTCCTTGTCGAATTTTGAAAAAAAATAAATGACAATGCATATGTAGTAGACCTACCCGAAGACATGGCAATCTCCAATGCTTTCAACATTTCAGATTTGGTTGACTACTACTCTCCTGATGAACTCCTTTACCCTAAGCAGAACTCGTGGTCGAGTCCTTTTCAAGTGGGAGAGAATGATGAAGTGGATAATCTGGAAACAGATTTGAACTTGGGGAACAAGGAATAGGAAACTTAGGGAGCAAGGAATCCAAGTCACAACAAATTTTTCAGTTTTATTAGGAATCTTTTCTTATGTTTATCTTTTATTTGTTAATTAGGATTAGTATGCAGTTAGGAAACTATTACTTCTAGTCGGTTTACAATTAGGATTCTTAGGTCTATTTAAACCACATTCCAACATAGTTGTATGCATTCAATTCATTATTAAAAGTTTTCAATTTAAATTTGTTCTTCTCTACTCGTGAAGTCAAGTAATCATCAGGTTTATTGCGTCTGCAATTCTTCCTATTCACTAGCATTTGCTGTGAACGAATCAGCCTTCCGCTGTTCTACTTCAACTAACTATTTCTTTTTGTGAGTCTGAACCTTGAAGTCTCTTGAAGAACCACCCTAATCCTTGAAGCTTTTTGAATTCACGTAATTAGTAATATCATCGTAGTTATCAAACACTTCATCATCACTATCCGTTACCACATCCACAAATGGATCACCAACCTTGTTCGTATCAGTTTCCACTTTCACCTGATTCTTGCTATAGCTTGAGGCCTTATCATTCAAATTAGTTTCTTCAAATCCAGTAGCAAAATCATTGGATAAAGCATCATACTTATTAGATGTATTGGCAACAATATTTGAAGCCGAACCAATAACCTCTTTACCTTTCTTGGAAATATTAGAATCCACTTTGGCATCAACATTTTTTGACTTAGAATTTCCACTCTTTGAAGAAGCCACATGATTAAATTACTCTTTGAGGATATATTGAACCTTGGAACCAACAGAAAAACCGGGTTTACCACCTCCTTTTACACTACCAGATTTACCCATTTGACACTTACCTACCTTTTGAAACCCATCACTTGTTTTCTCAACATTATGGGCTAATTTAGGGACTTTAATTGGGCAAGACTCATTAGTCTCTACAAAAATAAAATATAAAACATGGATTTATGTTGGGTTTGGATTAAATTAATATGGGATTAAATTAGGATTATAACTCGGATATCTTTGAAATTGTTTTATAGTTATTTGCATGTAATTTTTTATCATTTTTAAATCATTATGTCATTTTTTTATTTAAACTAGTTGAATCGACAAACCACCAACCTTCTTAAGCATGTTAAATGGATCACAAATGGATTACACATGTTATGAAGGTATGGGTTAGGGTTGAGTTTCTTGACACATTTAGTAGATGGGTCGTGTTTGGGTAGACTACAAACTCGAATAAGTCAACCCGAACACGACTCAATTGACACCCCTACTTATATACCCTGTTCACGTAAATTCTTTAGCATAATTATTTCTTAACGTGTTTTAACATAAGTTGAGATAATTTGTTAGTATGACATGTAGTCATATATAGATCGACCTTGCTAATTCCTTCTTTTCTAGAGAGGATGTGAAGCTAATATGTTGTTAACGTGGAGTTTTTTTTAGTATGACATTAGTCATGTGACAGTATTTAATGCAGAGACGGATTCAGAACACTAATTTACCAAGTGCAATCAAGAAAAAATAAACAAGACTATATATCTAATTTTTATTTAACCATGTGCATTTAGAAAATATTGAGTACTTTTACACAAATTAACACTATATTAGGAAAATCTATGGGTGTTCTGAGACTCCCGAGACTCATTCTAGTTCCGTCCCTGATTTGACATGTAATCATGGAGTTTGATAATAGTTTCATTTGAATAAAAAATCATGAATCTGAATATCAATGCAAACAAAACAAAAATACTATTTTTCTTTCGCCGCAATTCAAGAACATGTAAAATTTGGTCTACAAATCTCTATTTTACTAGCGAGTGTTTTTCTCTAAAAAAAGTTAAATTTTTTGAAAACATGTTTAGATCACATTTTTTAATAGAAATGAAGAAAGCAATAGATTTGTAAAGGGAAATTTGATCAAAAAATGGCTAATATGCATGATCTATGCTAAACCGTCAAGCTATCTCACACAAGCTAGCCACTTGTGAATGGCTAACCGTAAGAAACTTAAAACAGTTAAAACACAAATACAATGAAGATCAGAGAATATAATGAATTCCCGGGTCGTTAAGTCCCACGGAGACTCAATGGTGTGTGAACACTAATTCAGATGATAGAATGATCACTAAGGATAGTGATCAGTAAAGGTTTTGGATGAGAAATTACACTACTGATTGATTGGAATGGAATGGAATACAGAATTGGAAAGCACAACAATCAGATAAAAGAAACGCAAAATGCACGTTTAAAAACTACGTAAACGTACCAAATAAAAAGTGAGATCTTAAGAAATAAAAGACCTAAAAATATGAAAATAACATTTTTGAAATCCTAAAAATAAAAGAAAATTATTAGAAAAAGAAAATTATTTTTATAACTATTTATTTAATTATTATTAATTAAAAACTATTTTAACTATTTAATAAATAATCTAAAATAAAAGAAAATATAAAATAAAACTGGAAAAATGAAATTTTAACTTGGAAAAATCTAAAATATTATAAAACTAATTTTAAAACTGAAAAGATATTTTTTATGCTTTTTAATTATTTATTACTAATTATTTAATACTTTTAACTATTTAAAATTCTAATAAATACTAAATAAACAGAGAAAATTATGAAACTTTTTCTAAAAATAACTTAAGGTGACAGAAAACTAAAAAAAATATAAAAACAAGATTTGCTTATTAATAAGCTGAAAAGAAAAATCAAAAAGCTAAAAACTATTAAATAAACGCTATCACTATTTTTAAATTGATGTTTTTCTGATTTTTCTTTTTGAAAACTACGTAACTACTTAAAATATGAAACTTTAACAAACACAAAAATTTTACAAACTTAAAAATAAGCTGTTTGAGAAGCTTATGAGCCAACAGTAGGCTTATTAGCTTATTTTGGTGAAACAAGCTCAAACAAGCTCACAAACTGAAACAAAAGCTCAATAAAGATGCAAACAAGCTAGATGAACTGAAATGAAGCTAAAAGATACAGATAAGCACACTGATAAGCTACTAAAAAGAAAAATAAGCACTTGGCTTTTTGCTTTCTAAGACAGAAATGGGACAATGATTAGGCTTATTGCAGCCCTACCAAACAAGCTACAAAATGAAAACTTAAGCTTGGGTTCTCAAGGTGGCTAGGTTGGCTACCCAAAGAACCAAAGATCATAAGCTAAGACCAACAATTAAGCTCTGTGTGAGCTTTTCAAATTGGTTGTTTCCACTGTGCACAGGACAGAATTTTCAAACAGGTACCCAAAAGAAACTAGCAAATAAGCACTAAATAAGCTGATTAAGAATGAACTAGCATTTTTCTAATTAATTTTAGCAACTAAACTTTAATACCCCAAAAGATTTTAAGCTAAAACTCACTATTAAACTCACACTGAAATTATCTATTTTAATCAAAAACGACCAAAATGAGAAATTTGACTTTTATAAAAACTAGCTAAGTTTGACTTTTATGAACTTTGATTTGATCTAAAGCACTGAATGTGATGTATTAAGGTATATAAAGACTGATTTGATCAACACTAACAACTTATTAACACAAAATCATGATCATGAATCATGAAATTCAAACAGTGAATGCACAAGATGTGATCAAAAGGGATTTTGACTTTTGATGAACCAAGACTGGTTTTCTTGATGAAACTGAACTTTTATGACCAAGTTAAACAGATTCCAAACAAGTACAATGACTAGAGCACTTTCAAACACAGTGAACCAAACACCTCTTTATATGACTGTTTAGAAGTTTTTCAAAGCTTACCAAAGATTTAGACCATGAACTTGATTCACAAACTTAAATTATCATATATTAGCACTAAACAAACATAAAACAACAACAATAGCAACATAAAACCAAGAATCTAGACTTAAACTAGTTTAACTGTCAAAATGAAATTTTTATAAACTACAAATTTAAAAGAACAACAAACTGATTTTAATAACTAAGACTAATTAACACAAAGAAACAGAAATTTAAGCTAATGAATAACTACAACAGTGAAATGCAAAAATGAATAAAAAGGCTTACAAAAGCTTTCCAAGCTCAAAACTGAGAACAAGGAACCAAGAACACTCCTATAGGCTTACCACTAAGCCACTAACCCAAGGCCATCCAAGATTTACCCTGCTCCAGCTGTGAACACCATTTCCAATGGATTTTTTATTTTTCAACTATTTAATTTGTATTTTTGGTGATTTTTGATTTTTGCTTCTAAACTGGATTTTAAGATATCTAATAGCTTTTATAAGCTATCTAGGAGCTTATGTGGCTTATTCAGTCCATAAGAACATCTACAAACAACATTTGATCATTCATGAGATTTTGAAAATAAGGAAAATTTGCATAATCTGAGATATAACTTGATACTTGAATTGAGGTTTCACAAAAGCTTTATTATAACATAAGAACTTGAAATACAGAGTTTTAAGACTAAAACATACACTGAATTTAAAAGTAAGCTAAAAACGACTTAAAATTTAAAGATTACACTAGATATATTGATACATTGCTTCTTCTTCCACTTTTATAGACTTTAGAGACTCTATGTTGACCTCTGAATGCATCCCACCTCATCTCAGCCATTGAAATCAACCAACTCATCTTATCCGTCCAAGTGGATTTTAGCGCCAAAAGTCACATAGCAGGTTTGATCAATAAATGGAGTGGGTTTGAGTCAATTAAAGATTTTTGGTGTTAGTGAAGGTGGAGGGGACAAGGTAAGGTGGGGAGATGTTGAAAAAATGAAAAAACCATTACTGGTTTTGGGATATCAGGCATGGGAGAGGAAGTGAACAGTGTTGGCGGTTTTTCAACCGTTTGACTTTTGTTGACCGAAGAGTATTAATAACGGGGTCAAGGGTCAAGAGTGGGGGTCAAGCTCAAGGTTCATGGGGTCAAGTGGTGTTGGGCTTGGATATGCATTTGGGTCATGGATTGGATTTGGGCTTTGATATTTAAAATGGTGTCCGGTTTGGTTAAGTATACACAAGGACCAAATTTGTAATTCGACCAAAGATAAAGGACTGATCATGCCACATTTCCAAACTTATCACAAGGACCAAACTTGACAAACTTTGATAGTACAAGGACCCTTTTTGCATAAAATTCCATTTTTAGAAATCCAAGGACTATTTTTGCAAATTTTCAAACTTTAAGGACCTTTCCTGCCATTTGACCAAAGAATCATTCAAGGACCAATTTTAACAACTTAGAATATTTCAGGGACCTTGAATGATAAAACTTCACATTTTTGAATTCCAGGGACTAGATTTGACAACTTTTGAAACTTGGGAGACTAAAACTGCCAATTTTGCAAACTTGAATCATTTTTCATCTGATTTTGATCTTTTTGCATTTAAAACACATAAAACACTAATTTGTGATATTTTCATCATTTTGATGCGTTTCTGAGTGTTTTCAGATGATTCTGCAGTTTAGATTATACAAAAATGATGAGTATTTAGACACTCATCAATGCACATTTCACGATACAGGTGCCCCCAAATGCAATTTTATAATAAATATGTTTTAATAAAAAAAAGTTTCATCGATCACCTCCCTCTCTCTCTCTCTCTCTCTCTCTCTCTCTCTCTCTCTCCGTTAACCAAATTATTGAAAAACGGATAAAAGTTATAACTTATATCATATTAACATACACATTGTACTCTTTAATTTAAGCTCTATTTCTCTATAATTTTTCGCTATATTTAGAGCAATGGTTTATTACGTGAAATATTTGTGATAGATATCGATATGTTTCGATAGTTAACATATGTTAAGCTATCGATGCTATAAACATGGTGTCAAATCCAACATGGGAAAGGTGGAAAACAAGTATGGGATTCGAGAAAAGGTCGATGCCTCTCAAAATAATGCAATATTTTTATAACAAAAATGAAATCATCCATTAATGTGATGGGTGAACCATTGATTGTTTGAGTATGGGAGGAAGAAGGAAAAAAAGATAAAGGAGTGAATGCGAGAAGGGCGTGGACGGAAGGAGGAAGAAGGAAGGAAGTGGCACTTTAGATGAGCGAGGAATAAAGGTGTGGAGGAACGAGGAATGATGGGAGGAAGGATGAAGAACTTATGTGATACGCTACTATAGGGTGGGGGAGAGGAGAAGAGCGAGAGGATGAGAGTTAATGACACTTTTAGTGAGTCACAATATGAGAGGAAGGAGTTGAGTTATGCCATATCTTACAACACTACTCTTCTATTTTTAATTATTTTTGTTTATACGATATGGTCGATGAGTATACTTGCGTCATAAAAATGTAATGTTAGTTATGGTATTTTTAAGTCGAGTAAAGTCTAAAATATATCTTTGTGGTTTGTCCATTGTCCCACTTTAATAAAGTTAGCCATCATACGTCCCCTTGTTAGTAAAATCAATCAATGAGGACTAACAGCGCAAACTATTTTTTCGTTATGTCCTAGCGAAATAGAAAATATTTTCATTGTTAGTCCTCAAGACTAACGGTGTAATTTTTTTCTTTTTTCTTTTTTATTTTGAAATAAATTGAAAGGGGGCACAGTAGGCTCGAACTCGGGTATGTTCCCCCAAAAATCAATGGCCCAACCACTAGACTAAATAAATTTTATTTAACCTTTTTGTTTGAATTTATAATATACAAAAACGGATCAAACTAACGAAAACATATAAAAACCGACACAAATGTATAAAAACGGACGAAAGTGTATAAAATAGACGAAAACGTATATATCGATTAATATATTATAAATTCGGAAAAAAAAAGTTAAATATAATTTATTTTGGTATAATTACACCACTCGACTCTTAGTCCTTGGTTTTTGGGCGGACAGACCCGGGTTCGAGCCTACTATGCCCCCTTTTAATTTATTTCCAAAAAAGAGTTTGAGCCGTTAGTCCTGAGGGCTAACGATGCAAATATTTTCTCTTTAGTTAGGAGATAACAAAGAAATTATTTGCACTGTTTGTTCTCATTGATTGACTTTACTAACGTAAAGATGTTTGGTGACTAACTTTACTAACAGAGGAATGTTTGTGCGCCAAAAAAACCACAGACATGTAAAGTGAAACAATAGACAAACCACATGAATGTATTTTGAACTTTACTCTTTTAAGTTTGAAGCATTTCATTCAAAACATACATTTTATAGTCTTACATAACTATGAAAGGTGCATACATAAGCACATTTCATCAAATTTCCTTTCGTGAAAAGAGTGCAAGAAAATATATTTGAGAATCATAAATAGCTCTTTTGAAAGTTATTGATAAAATTTGAACTAGAACTTTTCATTTTTTTTTAAAAACTTATAAAACATGTTCAATTAAAAGAGGTCTCTACCTTTTTTAGTCTATTATTATTATTATTATTATTATTATTATTATTATTATAACTCTTTTAGACAAATGTCTCATTTCTCAACAAATGCAACTTAAATTTTCACTAATTCATATTGGCAAGTAGAGGTGTCATAAAAGTCGACCCAACCTGAACCTGAACTCAAATATAGCTACTCGGGTCGGGTCAGTCAGGTTCAAATTTATATTCGCGTTAATCGTGTCTACCCGAATTGATCGGAGTTCTAAATAAGGTCGAGTTCGGGCTTAATATATGTATCTTACTCAGGTTCGGGTCTACCCGAGTGACCCGAGTTTGATTTGTTTTCTTTCTAATTTTTATGTATTTCAAGTTTGAACACCAAAAATTTATCATTTTTAAACGCCCTAGACCCGAACCCGAGTGACCCGCGTTGTATACAAGGTCGGGTTCGGGTATGTTTTTTAGCCTTGACCTGTAATGACCCGACTCGATTGACACGAACCCGAATTGACCCAACACAAGTGACCCGAGTTTTAAACAAGGTCGGGTTCGGGTATGTTTTTTTATCCTTGACCCGAATTGACCCGAACCCGACCGGGTCAGCCCGAATAACACCTTTGTTGCTAAGTATATGATGGACCGGATTTTAGCGGGTAATAGCTCACTAAATTGACGAGGGTTCATTTTATAATCTTGATATGATAACGATTCAACGGATTGAACCTGCTAAGAAAAGTGCACCGTTAGTCTCACCGTGAGAGGGGGCTCCCATGATCAACCTCGGGCATAAGAATGAGTATTCATTTTTGGAGGTGTATGTGAAAGTGAGAGCTGTTTTTGAGTTAATAAGTGTGTGAGTGAACCTACCCTCAATGACCAAATATAGGTGAGGTTCCTTGGTGTTACCTGTGGATCACGGGTGGTGGTGCACTCTATTATCCAGTGGATAATATCATGGTTCTGTCGGAGATAGGGACGTGAGGCATCAATATCTGAGTCTTATTGTCTTCTAGGTTGACTTGTGTTGTCCTTGGGATCCGTGCTACCCATACTCTTTTAAGGCAATGCTTAGTTAACACTTATTTCCCATGAAGGATTCTTTATTTGTTTGGGCGAGTCTGAAAGATAATAAATAGTTGTATTCTTGATTGTGTTTACATAATAAGGAGTGCATATGTATTTATAATGAATACATATCTTATTGAACAAGCATACCAAACTCTAAATTTAGTGGACCCAAACCCACAACTAGGTTTGGGCCTTAACTATCATCTAACACTCTCATGCAGGGAATGGGAGGTTCTCGGACGTACAAACTGAATAAAATGTTGAAATCGCCTTCTTATCTTCTTCTTTTCTTTTCTCCTCTTCTTTGTTGTTCATGTGTACGGAGATGGACTTACATTTGGCGACATAATTGTATACTGTTTTGGCGATTTCATCCATTTTTTATCACGTTGTGGTCAACTTTATTGTCAACGACAATGATCATCAACAACAAAAACAATTTGATGAGGAAGAAACTATATGGTTGATTGAAGACAACTCAACATATTTTGTGTACTTTGATAGCTAGTGTTTAGGGTTTATGTATTAAATACGGAAAACAAAATCCTAAAAAAAAATAAAGTGAAAATTATTAGGATCACTCCGGTTCACCGACAACTAGCCAATGACCGGAGGATGTAAATTTATTGGGTGGCATGAAAGATAATAAATAGTTGTATTATTGATTGTGTTTTTGTGTCTACATAATAAAGAGTGCATATGTATTTATAATGAATACATAACTTATTGATCAAGCATACCAAACCCTAAATTTAATGGACCTAAACCCACAACTAAGTTTGGGCTTTAACTATCATCGAACAGAGTCACGTGTTTGGTGACTTGGATTCCACTCCAAACTCTTAGGTCCGGAAAGCGGAGTGTTGGTTCCTTTGGATACCGCACGTGATCCCCGGACGCTGGTGGATATATGTTTTACCTCGCTCGTCCTACTAGGGATCTTATGCTTTATTGGCTGACCCTTCGCGGTACCTCGGAATAGTCCGGAGCCGGGCCAACCAACTTTCGCAGCCTTGTAGTTCGCTAGTCGCGGCCATTGGTTATCCGCGACTGCATATTAGTGTAGGGCGGTATCCGCCGTATACGTGATCAGTATAGATTTGGGTAAATATGCTTTTGTATATTTTGACGTGATAGTCGATGTAACATGTCATAGATTCCAATCTCACATATATTATCATCTTTTCGGTACTTTCAGTGCCAAACAAAAATCTGTGGTCACCCATAAGCCATAAATAAAGAAACAATCTACATGAACACCGTATACAAGTTCCAAATTTAAGAAAGATACAAACAAGAAGCATATGAGAATGTTGGAGAGGTATTCACGTGAATGAGATAAAGAGATAGGAAAATGGTGGTTTAACGGTATTAGTTTGTTTGTTAGTCTTTTCATCCAAAGGGTCTTGCCAATTTAGCTCACATGTGAACCTATCACTTATCGCTTTTGTAACTAGTTTCACATGCTTGCTCACGGTTTCTATACTGTTTATGTTTGACGTGTAATGTAAGAAGCTAATATGATGAAATTAGAAGAATGTTTACTCAAGTAGTATGGCATGATTTCGAAAGAGATGACTTTCCAAAAAATATATCATGTTTCCCTGTAGCGGAAGGCCGTTTTTTGATCGAGCATTGACCATTTTTTTTATATATTTTCCTTGAAGCGAAGGTCTTATAAACCTATCAGCATATATTGTCGGCTATCATTATTTTGCAAGAAATCACCATATAGTGATTGATATGTTTGTTCTACCTTACACGTTCTAAGCAAGACTTGAACCCACAATCATTTGGTTGAGGAGCTTCTCACACAACTTTAAATTAATACCATTAGAACACAAGCCTTTTGTTCTTATTATACAAATTTAGTTGGTTTTCTTTTAATTATTTTCAATCTATTTTTCTCTAAAAAGCACAAAGTAATGGAAATAAGTATTTCTGTTGCCTAAATGATTCCATTTTGTCCTTATTTCTTAAATATTGCCTATAAATTAAACCTACTCTAGCAACAAACATACACGCACACATCAACTAGTTAGAGACTTAGAGCAGAAATGGAGTCCAAAGCAAGTATTTTGATGATATACATTGGAATAATGATGCTTCTACTCTTTGATTCAGACATTCATGTCAGTAACATTCTCTTCTCTTCTTGTTATTGCTAAATTAAAGATTTAATTTTTTCGCTACTAATATGATACTGTTATATGTCTTCTTGTTTGAAAATGTCTTTGACGAGACTTGAAATATGGACATTTGATCAGTCAGATTAAACTTATGCATCATATATGCCAAACACTCGACTTTGAGTTACAATTAGCATTTATACCCAATGGTCGTATACTTTATTACATCATTCTCAAGCATGCGTTAAAGACTTGCATTCTTGATTCTTAAATATAAAGCTTTTTATAATCTATTTACATGTTATGGCATTACACAGCTTTACAAACCTGTGAAAATGTTTATTGTAGGAGATACTTTAAGATTAGTATCATTAGATTTCTTATGCAACTATCATGTTACTTTTACTTCTAGTCATTTAATTACAAATCAATTCAGTAGATATTAAATTGTAACTATCGGCACTCAGCTAATCATATGAGTAATCTATGTTACAGGCGAAGCACATAAACTACTCGCCGGCACCTCAACCACAACCACCAAGCAACTTTTCTATGGTACGTACATTTTGTTTCCTTTGACCTACGGTTAAATGAATCAAAAGTGAGTGCGACGATGGCTTTAGTAATGGGCATGTGACACCAAGTTTTGTTAATCTAATATCATTCATATATTTTTTTCTAGCTAATTAAACCAAATAAAAATAGTGCATGTAAAGATATTAGCACAAAGTTATAAACAAATCATGTTGAAGAAGTATTAGACATTTTGTATACATTTTCGTGGGTTTGACCCGTTTTAATATTTGCCATGTTTTACACTGTATCAGGTATCAACTTCACTAGCTTATGGTAGATTATAGGCTTATAGCTTACATCTAATAGTATTATCAAATTCTATTGTATACCCATACCATTTTGATGAATAAGAGCATGATTGGCATTATTTGATTATGTATAACACGGATTTTTAATTACTTGCAGTGTGGTGCCACTCCTGGAAGCCTTCAACCCCAAGGTATGTATAATTGTTCAAAATTTGGTCATTAACTATATCAAACAATTTTGTTTCTACTAATACAAAGGTTAATTTAATTTCAAAAACGACTTTTAGTAAATATGTCTTCTTATATTTACTAACACGACTTGTAGTGCCTTGTGCACTACAAACTATAATATAATTCATTAATACTTGAATGATTGCTTACGATATCATGTTTATGTTGTTACACTATTTTATGGTTCAGAGTGTGCACCAAGATGCACAAATAGGTGCTCGAAAACTGCCTTCAAGAAGCCATGCATGTTCTTTTGCCAAAAATGTTGTGCCACATGCTTGTGTGTACCTCCTGGGACATATGGAAACAAACAGTTTTGCCCATGTTACAATGATTGGAAGACCAAGAGAGGAGGGCCAAAATGCCCTTGATATGATTCATCTTCTCATTTCTTGTTATAAACTCTTTAGATCTACATCAGATCAGTGTTGTAATAGGAATGAACCATGATTCTATGCGTAATGTTGTATTCTATTTCGTAATGCTATAGCTTCATCATGCACCTATTTTACTATTTTTTTAGATATTTATGTGAGTAGGAAGAGGATCAATAGAAAGTTGCAACTTTTCCTAATAAGTCTAAACAATTTTCATGGTCCATATTTTCATTTTTAATTTCTTCAATCGTGATCAAATATTTCAAAGATAAACCGCCAAGAAAAGTAATATAAGATACAATATTTGACATCAAGAGGTATACAATAGTTTCTCACTCCTAAAATGAATTGACAAATATGATTAAAAAAAAGGGTAACATAATATTTACATTGTATTATTTAGGGATATACTAAGCTATGGGATTTAGACCAAGTGTTTAATTTGTGTTATTTAAGGATTGAGGCCGGCTATAATAGTCACCATATTCTTTACCATCTACTTATACCTCATTTAAACATAAATATCACAAAAGACATCGTCACCATTTTCACTTCATCCGTGGTCACCACCATCAAATCACCTATTTTTTTTACTTGATCACTAGTGGCCTCTCCTCTATTGGAGCTAATTCATCAAAATTTGATACAACATTAAGTGTGGCCTTAAGCCTTATTACAGCCAACATTAACTTGATACAAAATTTACATCAAAAATTTACACCGTTACTACTTATTTAAGTATTACGTGTGTATAAAAAATTATAACATGGCATTTTAGCTTAATTCAAGTAATTAAAGGTGAAATCTTTCATAAGACTTATATTTTATAAAAAGTGGATACATAAAAAAAGACAAAGCTTTTTACTTGCCTTTTATTAAATGAAAAATCATAGGTTAAAATATCACGTATAACTCTTTTATGCACGTGTAATACCTAACTAATCAAGATTGAAGTAGAACTTTGAGAAATATCTCGAATATACCCTTCAACAACATAAATTTAGGGGGTGCTTGGTTGGGGGTAATGGGGGTGGGAATGGCAAAGGTAATGATTAAACATGCTTGGTTAGAACTAGGGAATGCAATCATTGTTTAGTATTGGGTAATGGGACATTACTCAGTAAATTGGGAGGTATGGTAATGATTACCCACCACCACCAGAAGCAGCCACAACAAGCAGTAGCCACCACCACCAGCCACCACCACCACTACCACCAGCCATCACCACTAGCCACCACCATTAGCAGCCACCACCAGCCACCACCACCACCACCATCCACTTCCACCACCACCACCACCATCACCAGCACCAGCCACCACCACTAGCCATCATTAGCAGCCACCACCACCACCAACATCCACCACCACCACCAGCTACCATCACCAGCAGCCACCACCACCAGCCATCACCACCACCACCACCAACACCAACAGTCACCACCACCACCACCAGCCACCACCATTAGCAGCCACCACCACCACCACCAGCCACCATCACCACCACCAGCCACCACCACCACCAGGATCCACCACCACCACCAGCAGCCACCACCACCACCAGCCACCACCATTAGCAGCCACCACCACTAGCAGCCACCACCATCACCAGCAGCCACCAACACCACCAGCCATCACCACCACCAGCAGCCACCACTACCACCAGCCATCTACCACCACCATCTACCAGCCACCACCATCACCGCCAAAAGCAACCACCACCACTAACCACCACCACCACCACCACTTTGGAGGTTAATGTATTTTTCTCATGCCAAGCACTATCAAAGATAATGATAATCTCCATTCCATTCCTTTGCATTCCCATTGCCTTTCCCTTTCCCATTCCCCATTTTGAACCAAGCGCACCCTTAATACCATATTTCCCTTCTGTCATAAAATTGATTTCTCAATCTTTTTTAAGTTGTCAGAAATTATTATGTTTCCCTTATTGTCAAATTATGTATCTTATGTTACCTTTCTTGGCAATTTTCCCATATTTCAATTCGACATTTAACTATCTCAATCCGTGATTTAATTAAAACAATTTCTCCAAAATTTGTATCTTCAATTCCACGATGGGTATTTTCATTTTTATATCAAGTTTTCCTTCAAATTAAGATTAATAAACATAAACTCATGGCCAATTCTTCACCTTTTATAGTTCTTATAAGTTTTTCTTTCAAAAATTCAAACAATTGAAGTATTCATTAAAATGTCTACAAAGTGTTTGATGAAGTCTTAATGAATTTTTTCCCTTAATTTTGGTCTTTAAGGTGTATCATAAAAAGTAAACATTTATTCGTTTATGAAAACAAAAAATAGTTCTTGATATTTTAATCTTTAAAATCACAGATAAACAACTTTTTAAAATACGATGAACACCATATTATCGATGAACAAGAGTTTATCATTTAATGAATTCATATTGAGATCCCTATTTGTGTTTTTTCTTTATCTTTTTGTTAATTTTTTTTTTAGGAAAACTTAATAAATAAGATATATGTGATAAAAATTTAGGTTTTCATCATAGAGTAAGGATCAAATAAGAATGAGAAGAGTGAGAATAAACCACAACCACACATATAAGATGCACCTACAAACATAGATGCATCTCCCCTTAAAATTCTCCCTCTTATTTAAAATATGTGGTTAGAAACCTTTCTCATTCTTCTCATTTTAATATTACTTCTCACTAGATATCTTCCCTTTCATCATATGTGTTGTCCATCAATAAAAGTAGTTGTTCATCGTATGCATTTTCTATCAATATAAGAGTTTTTGGTTAATAAAAAGAGTTGTTCATCAATAAAATATGTTTATTAATAAAAAAAAAAGTGTTCATCAAAGACGTTGTTTGTGAGAAGATTATTCAAGATATTAAACTCAAAAGCTACGAATGGATTGTGAGAAGATCAAACAAATATAAAGTGATAGATTGGCAACAATGGTTATGGGATCCACATAATATTCGGTTACAGTAAGTGATTGGGACAGTTAGTGCTACAATGTGTTCTGCATCTGGTATTCGATGTTATGTGCCTGATGCGTTTTATTAGCTCCTTATCAGTATATTTTATAGTTGGTCAGCTATTTCAGAATGCAGTACGGGGTGGGCAGTGTACAGTGGTTGTGTCCGTCAATTATTGCGTATTTGGTTGCTCTTTGTTGTCATTCCTTGTGATCAACGATATAGTGGGCCAATTATGCTCTTTGTGCTCTTTGATATAGTTTTGCAACAAGTGCGTTTTGATATAAAATCTCAGTTATGATGTTTGGTTCTGCATCAATGTGTGTTTGGCAACAAAAAGGTTCATGTTTTGTTGTTTGGTTCATCATCAAATTGTGATTGACGATAAGTTGCAGGGTATTCTGCAAGTGGATCTATCTATCTGTTGTGTCTGCAAGTCAGTACCATAATTTTCAATTTTTTTTCATGGGCACCTGATATGCAGCTAAGGATGTCTGCACAGTGGGAGCTTCTTTTTGGCTACATTTCAGTTTGGTGCTTTTGGCAATGCCTATTTCAACTAATTGTATGGTTATGGCTCCTAAATGTTCGTGGGTCCAACATCTTCATGGGTCAGTCATTGTGGTTTGTTTTATTGTCATGTCTTTAGGTTATAAGTGAGTTTCGTCTTTTGGTCCATAGATTTGCTTATGCTAGTTTCATTTGTATTTCATCAATGTATTTGTAGTATGTTTTTCCTTGGGTCCTTTATCCTTAAGTGTCTCGTTTAATATAGGGGACGCCTTTGTTTTTACCCGGGTCTCTTTTGGTTTGGAATATATTGCCTTTAGAAAAAAAGACGTTTTTTATCAAAAGAAATAGTTATTCATCATACGCGTTGTTCATCATAGACATTGGTTATTAATAAAAAAAATGTTGTTCATCAATAAAAAAAATCAATAAAAAGAGTCAATAAAAGAGTTGTTTATTTTATGTGTTATTCACCAATAAAAAGTTGTTAATCATAGATGTTGTTCATCAATAAAAAATTTGTTTATCAAAAAATTAGTGTCCATCATTGGCGATGTTCATCAACAAAAAGAGTTATTCATCATTTACATTATTAATCAATAGAAGATTTGTTCATCTTATGTGTTGTTTATCAATAAAAACAGTTGTTCATCAGTAGAAATAGTTGTTCATCATATGCATTATTCATCAACAAAAATAGATGTCGTTTCAATAAAAAGAGTTGTTTATCGTAGACGTGTTTGTCAAATATAAGTTGTGTTTATCATCAATTAGAAAACATCAATTAAAAATTTAAATTTTAATCATCTACAATTTTTGTGCTGTATGTTTTTTTAATTTGATGAAAAAAATTGGTATATCAAATGTAGGGGAGAGAAACAAAACCGAACCAAAACCAAACAAACTACCTCAAAAAAATCGAACCAATTTTAAAACCGATGGTGCGATTTTGGTTTTTAGAAAAAGCGAAAGTTTTGATTCGGTTTTTGGTTTTATATGAAAACTCAAACCGAAAAAACCGAACCGTCACATACCAATATTAATAAACCTAATAAAAAATGTATATGTATTTGTTTTGATACAAGTAATCACCAAAGTCCAAAAACTAAGAGATTAGATATTCATAACAGGTGTTTATTTAGCTAACACTATAATAAATTAGTAAAGTTAGTTTTATTTATTTCATATATGTTCTCTCATCTTTATATACACGTTTCGTATTATTATTATTTTACGACAAAATATTCAACTTACATTCTAAGGTTTCTTGATTTAGGTTTTGAATGTTCAAAAAATATTCGTATTCGGATATCCGGAAAATTGATCAAAATTTGTAAAAGGTTGGGTTTTATGAAATGTCAGTTTTGGAACTCATATAAAAGTTTTTCAAAAATTATAGATATATGGATATTCAGATATATAAAACTGTTATCCGAAATTTCGGATATGCGACTTTAAAGAACTTAGCAAAAATAATGGGTCTAACATAAAACTATCGACTAAAATTTTGGATATCCGAAAACCAAAAAAATCGAAAACCGAACTTTTGGTGCGGGTTTTGGTTTTAAAAAACCTAAAACCGAATTTTCGGTTTGGGGTTTGGTTTTAGCCAAAACCCGTCCTGAATCACCCCATGCTCACCCCTACTCCATGCCATTCAATAAACTCCAAATTTTGCATATTCATAACTGAACACTCCCCCTTTCGCATCCAATGTTATTTTCTTACTTTGATTTCTCAAGTTGAATTCAAGTATAACTATTGAAACAAGATTTCATTACACACTGGTTGAAATTGTGGATCTTACAAATTTGTGATACCACTTTCTAATATAAACCAAATGGCTCCGTACCAAAATATATGTTACACGATTGCGGATGAATTACCTAAGAGGCGCCCTAAAATCCATGAATGCTCTATCACTTCAAACAACACCCTATATGTAGACGATACGTTAGAGTTATTGCATTATTGTAAAGATGCATCTAATGCAGATTTCAAAAGTCAGCCAATTGTGTGGATTGAGATCTATATAGCAATAACATCTTTAGTTTGCAACCTTTCCACTTTTGTGAATTTCTGTCATGGTGTTCGAAATAAAAAATTATGGTTTCCATGTAATTTGTTCACTCTAAATGCAACATCCATTACAATTATCACTATTGCAATGAAATTGCTTGTAGATCTCACTAGTGAGATGGAACAAGTAACCAAGCTCGGGAGTCTGGCTTTCATGTGCACGGTTATGGTTAACATAATGCCTAGTCTAGCGTCTACGGACAACAAGACTCTTCTTACAATGTCATAGGTTTGTCCATCTTTGTTATAACCATGATTGTGAATACTATCATTGAGATAAGAACTGGTATTATGAATAATTACTATCTTTATGGTTCAAGTTAGTACATTCGCATTCTTGATTACACTTACATCTATGTGGCTATGATCATCTGTTACTAATAATAACCATTTCTTCATCACTAACAATTCCAATCTCAAAAGAAATTTTAGAATTAAATTCTCAAGCCACAAAAAAACATCTTCCATTTATCAAAAACCACCCAAATGTCTTAGGTTAAGAAACTAAGACAACATGTTAGAAGGTTTTAGGTGATGGCAGAAACGGGTAGCCCTCAATTTGTGATGGCTAGTAGTCCATTATCGACTGCTTTTAGAGTAATTTGCGTAGATGTTTTACTCATGCAATCACTTGTCATGCTTAAATCTGTATTTCATAATCTTACATATGAATATTGGTCAATGTACAAGAGGTTGATAAGTTTCATTTTCCGGACAAAGTCCATAGGGGTCGTGGTGGGTATTATTACTCCTATGCTTAGATGTTTTTCAGTTTTGAGCTTCAAATTTGTCACTAAATAGGATAAGAATAATTGGATGGTTTTTAAAGTAGAGAAGTACTGGAAACAAAAGTTGTATGATTGGAAACAAAATCATACACCTTTTCTATCAACAAGAAATGTCCTCTACAATTTGAAAAATATCGTTCTGAGCCTTTGCATTAGATTTCAAAACTATTTGTATTCGGATATCCGAAAAATTGAGCAAAACTTGTTAAAAGGTTGGGTTATATGAAATGTCAGTTTTGAAACTCATATAAAAGTTTTCCCAAAATTATAGATATTTGGATATTCAGGTATATAAAATTGTTATCTGAAATTTTGGATATCCAAAGTTAAAAAACTTAGCTAAATAATTGGTCTAACAAAAAACCATCAACTCAAATTTCGGATATCCGAAAACCAAAAAGACCGAAAAAGAACCGCAAAAAAAAAATACCAAACCAAACTTTTAGTGTGGGGTTTGGTTTTAAAAAGCTTAAAACCGAATTTTCGGTTCAGGGTTTAGTTTTAGCCAAAACCGCCCCATGCTCACCCCTACTCCATGCCATTCTCCAAATTTTGCATATTCACAACTCAACACTCCCCCTTTCGTATCCAATGCTATTAACTTACATTGATTTCCCGAGTTAAATTCAAGTATAACTATCGAGACAATATTTCATTTTGTGGATCTTACAAATTTGTGATACCACTTTCTAATATAAACCAAATGGCTCCATACCAAAATATATGATACAAAATGTTATTACAAATAAGCCGTAAAAACGTTTATTTATATTTTACGATCTTCTAATGTTTTGTCGATAACAAACGTAAAATCATTTTAACGAAACAAATAGAATACGTAAATAGTTTGAGTTAATAGTTTCCTAACACACTTACGTTTTCACATAAAACACTAAAACAAGTATAAGTGATTTTATGATTTAAATACATATGTACAACAACTAGTGTTTACATATTGGGTTAGCATATACTTAAACTAAGTATACTAAAATGGGTAAAAACTAGCAAATGGTATTGACCCATAACCCATGGTTTTATATATACCACTTAACCAAGTTCATTGTATCTAGAAAGAAAACCATGGATCAACCCATAACCCATGACCCATAACCAAAAATACCCATGGGCAAAGAGGAGCGTTCCACGGATCCCTGGCTTTGTGCTAGCCGGATCCCAAGTGGAAGGGATCCGTGGGGTCCGGGGAACAGTAGAGAATTTTCTCTATAAATAGAGAGCCATTTCTTCCTTTCTACTCATCACTTTACACACATACTTCCCCCTAGTATTCTAACCCTCTAACCTCAGATCCAAGTGGTCTATGTAGTTTGTCTTTTGTTTTTGTGTGATCTTCTAGGTTCCTCTTAAAGGTAAGATCACCACCTCTTGAAGACGAGCAAGCTTAAGTCCATGAGTTGCCATGCTTCGTCATCATCAAGACAGCTAAGGTTCTCTTGTTGATAGTTCTTCCTTTCTCCATAGATGTTGGGTTAAAGGCATTAGTGAAGGATGCCGAAAGTGTCAAGACGAAAGCATTAGTGAAAGGTGCTTATCATTCGTGTCAAGAGCATTAGTGAAGAATGCTATAGGTGTCAAGACGATGGCATTAGTGAATGGTGCCAAGCGTTGTGTCAAAGGTATTAGTGAAGGGTGCCAAGCGTTGTGTCAAAGTCATTAGTAAAGGATGCCGAAGAATCAAATCAAGTAGCATTTGGGAAGAATGCCTAGGTCGTATAATCGATGAGGTGCATCGTTATACATATAAGTATTTGTTTATTTACAAGGATCGTGATATCCTTGATGGTGTTGTAACAAGGAGTAGATCTCCTTGAGATTAGGTGTTGTGTCGTGAAGGGTAGTAGTTCCTCCATAGTAATGGAACTAGGTGCTTAGCCTAGTACCTAATAAAGGGTAGGCGACGTTGTGATAGGATTAGTTCTCCTTGGTGTGAAAGAACTAGGTGGTTAGCCTAGCACCGTATAAAGGGTAGGCAACGTTGTGTTAGGTGTGGTTCGCCTTGGTGTGAAAGAACTCGGTATTTAGCTTTGTACCGGAAAAAGGTTAAGCGACGTTGTGAAGGCTTCTCCGCCATAAGGAGATTGGTGTATTGCTTACGAACTCTCGAGTAGGTGACTCGGGGAGTGGAGTAGGGCAAGGAAGGTATCCTTGTAGCCGAACCACTATAAATAACTTGTGTCGTGGTGATGTGCTTCTTACTCTTTATCTTTCATTACACGTTTATATATCTATCTATCAACGTCCAACATAAACAACCAAATAGATTGATATAAGTCGATCTAAATATTTAAAAGGAAGTTTTAAATTGGTAAAACTATTCAACCCCCCCTTCTAGTTTTCCACAATTGGTATCAGAGCTTCGTTACCAAGTTTCTTAGAGTATGTTGTACTTTAAAAACTTGATACGATCCATGTATGTTTGAAAACTACAAAGAAGGATTATTTTTGTCGTATTTTAAAAATCAGTATATTGTTTATTGTTGGACAATGATAGAATGCTTTAATATTTTTTTTCTCTCTTAAAGCATTATCTATAATTGGATTTGGAGTTACCAAGAAAATCATAAAGAATTTATCTAAATATTTCTTTTCGCAAAAAGAGTGTTTAAGTATTCTTACAACATAAATCTGGAGATTCCAAGAAAGATCACAAAACATCTAAATACTTCTTTTCTTTAAAAGAATATTTGGCAAAGGTATGATCTTTAATTACATACCTTATTATTATTATTAAAATCTTAGTTGCATGATTTATTAGTAATTGTTCTAGTAGTTATTCATATTATAGTCTTCATCAAATTAAGTTTCTCTGACTTATTTGTATAGACTTCATTATCAACTTGTAATAATGATATCTTGGTTATTCGATAACCTCAATCATTATTCATCACAAAAGATTTATTGACACTTTATCTATGTCAATAAATATCCATGTGAAACTTCTTATATTATGATAAAATGGTGTGGAAAACTAGAAGAGGGGGTTGAATAGTTTTACCAATTAAAACTTCCTTTTAAACTATTTAGATCGACTTATGTCAATCTATTTGGTTGTGTGTGTTGGATGTTGATAAACAAGCATATTAAGATATGTAATGAAAAGATAAGAGTAAGAAGCACAAAACCACAACGCGAGTATTTATAGTGGTTCGGCTACAAGGACACCTTCCTTGCCCTACTCCACTCCCCGAGTCACCTACTCGAGAGTTCGTAAACACTACACCAATCTCCTTATGGCGGAGAAGCCTTCACAACGTCGCTTAACCTTTTTCCGGTACAAAGCTAAATACCGAGTCCTTTCACACAAGGGCGAACCACACCTACACAACGTCGCCTACCCTTTATACGGTGCTAGGCTAACCACCGAGTTCTTTCACACCTTAGGTGAACTACACCTTCACAACGTCGCCTACCCTTTATTAGGTATTAGGCTAAGCACCTAGTTCCATTGCAATGGAGGAACTACTACCACACTACACCAACGACTAATCCCAAAGGAGATCTACTCCTTTACAACATCATCAAGGACATCAATATCCTTGGAACCAATGCTAGTCTATCTAGTACATCGAAACACACCATATCGAATGTACATCTAAGGCACCTTTCACTAATGCCTTTGACTAGATCTACAAGACACCTTTCACTAATGTCTTGTGTCTTTACTTCGAAGCACCTTTCACTAATGCTTCAAGTCTTGACTTCTAAGCACCTTTCACTAATGCTTCTTGTCTTGACTTCTAAGCACCTTTCACAAGTGCTTATCCTATAGACGATAGATACCCTTCACTAATATCTTCGTCTTGACACTTGAGACATCTTTCACTAATGTCTTCAACACTACACTTCTTTGAAGAATGAAAGAGATCATCAACAAGAGGACTTCAATAACCTTGATGATGAGGAAGCATGGCAACTCATGGACTTGAGCTTGCTTGACTTCAAAGGTGGTGATCTTGCCTTTAAGAGGAACCTAGAAGATCACACAAAAACAAAACTACAAACATAGATCTCTTGGATCTAAGGTTAGTGAGATTTAACTCAGGGGGAGAAAGTGTATTGGAAAAAGGTAAGAAATAATGAAGAAATGGCTCACTATTTATTGAGGAAAAATCCTACTGTTTCCCCGGATCCCACGGATCCCTTCCACTTGGGATCCGGCTAGCACAAAGCCAGGGATCCATGGAACGCTCCTCTTTGCCCATGGGTATTTTGGTTATGGGTCATGGGTCATGGGTTGAACCATGGATCTTTGGCTAGATACAATGTATCTTTAAGTGCAATGCACTTAGTCACTTGGGTATGGGTTGATCCATGGGTTATGGATATTATCCATGTATGATATAAGCATTATGTCATGCAATGGGTTATGGGCTTTGGGTTGTACCCAACTACATTCAATGTATTTGCCCAATGGGTTGTGATACTTAAGTTTCTACCCATTTATAATACCCAATATCCTACATAATAGTTATGTGTATATTTTACCCAAATATGTAAACACTAGTTGTTGTACATATGTATTACTAAATCATAAAATCACTTATACTTGTTTTAGTGCTTTATGTGAAAATGTGAATATGTTAGAAACTATTAGTTCAAACCATTTACGTATTTTATTTGTTTCGTTAACATGATTTTACGTTTGTTATCGACAAAACATTAGAAGATCGTAAAATATAAATAAACGTTTTTTACGGCTTATTTGTATTAACAATCTCCCCCTTTTTGTTGATGACAAAACATAAAATTATTTTAAGGAAAAGCTAAAATTCGTAAACGTTTGAATTTGTAGTTTTTACTTTCTTCTCCCCCTTTTTGTCGAAACAAAAAGTGTTTGAAGAAAAGCAACACATCGTTTTAAAAGTAAAAAGAAATAAAGAGCAAGTTAACGGGAAAGGATCTCGTCATTACTCCCCCTTGACGAGTCCATCCCTAAGTAAGGGCGTCAAGAAACTAATTCTAATCTAGTTCATTTGCAACTAACTTTTGCAAAATATTACGTCTATGTGACGGGTGTGCTCCCCCTAGATGATTGCAATTTTTGCAACGGGAAGTCATGAAATATAAATCTAAGGTTGCAAGTAATTTTGCAACGTATTATTTTGACACCAAGCTCCCCCTAGCTTTAGGGTGTCAAATTCTTCATGTGTTAATTGAATAACTGCAAAACAAGGGTTAGAAAACAAGTATAATTCACAATTTCCTGCAAATGTGATTTAAGTTAGTAGAAAGAAAAACTTTCTGTCTTTACGGATCCCACGGTTCCCTCCTAGTAGGGATCCGTCTAGGCAATTCTGAGGGATCCGTCTGGCTAATGACTAAAATCATCAAAGGTGATATAACAAGAAATATTATCACATAAATGAGATATGAATACATATGCTCAGAAAAATAACAAGTAGCATGTAATTCGATTTAATAAAACAAGAGTTATGATATACATGACTCTAAAAATAAGAAAATAGACAATACATGACTAGGAATTTCTAGACTATCTAACGCTTGATGCTAGGACACCACTAAAATCTTCTAGCTCAAGTTTTGTTTAGGTTTGATCTCGTCGAAACGTTCGAGGAGATGATAGAACATGAAACGTTGGTCTTCTCGTACTTCATGTATCAAACTTTCAACATGTTGACAATGATAGCAATCTTTGTCATGGCTAGGTAGTGGTGGTGGAGGAAATAAAATGGCTTGATGCGAAGGATCAAGTGAAGCGGCTTGCGGAGCTTCAAACGATGGAGGGATTGGTGGAGGTGCATTTGAGAATGCCTCGACCAAGAATGATGGTGGTGGTAAAGAAGTGTCAACTTCTATATGGTCGGGTGGTTGACTTTGATGATTTCTCATAATCCAAATAGGATTATATGATGGAGACGGCGAAAAGGAAGCCGGAGCAAGTGTTGACTCAACACCTTGATTTTGAACCATTATTCCTCCTAATGAGAAGAATGTTGTCGGCGGAAGTGGATGAGACGGCATAGGAGGCAAGTCCTCTAAATTGTAGAGGTGTGGTGATGATAGTGGTGAAGTAAATGAAATATTTCTAGGAACCAATGGTGATGGTTTAGTGGAGATGATATTGTTTGGCCTAGGAGGTATGGTGGTGTTAGGCATAGGTAGTTTTGTGGGTACTATCCTTTTAGGAATTGGTTTGATTGGATGATGATGGGTTATCTCATTTGTTGGTTTGACAGGAGATGATTCGGTTGAGGAGATTTTGTGTATAACACGAGCCTTTTTCATGGGTGGTTCTTTGGTGGATAAGTTACTACTTGGGGTTTTCCTCATGATGAAATGATTTCAAGAGCTGAAAGTTAGAGTGAGAGTGATGACTATGGAGGTCCTAACAAGGTGGTTTATAAACTAAGAGATTTGGCAAGTGCATTTAAGCTTTAAGCCACTAGAATTCATTGGAATGTGATGATTGACATGCACAAGAGTCAACTTCAGAGGTTGGACTGATCTAGGAACTCATTTAAGATGAGATGGAGTGTTTGAGTTAGGAAGATAAGTTGAAATGATTGTTTTAGCAAGATTTGATCTATACTGTCATCCGGATCCCACGGTTCCTTTCTCAGAGGGATCCGTCTAGGCTAATCCTAGGGATCCGGCTATCAGCAGCTATAAAAGAGTGGAAATGATGTTTCTAAAATCTAAGACCTATAACATCTTGAGTGTTTCAATATTCCTAAGTGTCTTAAATGAAGGGGTGCTTAAGTACTTGAAGGTGGTGAGTGATGTAGCTAATGATTGTATTTTATGGAAGGATTTGGAACTTTCATGAGTACCAATGAATGAGCAAGGATGACACTAAAGGTGAGAGTGTTAATTGAAGCTAAATGATCCTAGAGATCAGGTTGTGACTTAGGATTGTGTTTTGGAAAATATCCTAATGGTTTTGAGATGAGAAAACTAGGATTTGATCAACTTTGATCAATTTTGAGGTGAGGTTGATTTATGATCAATTTTGTCATAATCGAAAAGATTTCTAACCTAGATGTGAGGGATAAAGTAAAAAATGAAGTGTGAGTTTTGAGAGCGGAAGAGTGATGGATTAAAACAAAGTGATAGATCCATGAATATCTTAGAGTGTGATTTATGTGAGTTGGAATGAGTAGGAAATATCAACCTATCTTGATAAGGACTTAATCTACCTTAAGACACTATGTTTAGCTTAGTGTGAGGTGTTCTAAGGATGTGTTTGAGATACAATGCTTGCAATTGCATTTTCTGTTTGCCGGATCCTACGGTTCCCTAGGTGTAGGGATCCGTTTAGTACAACATTTGGGATCCGTTCATCTGCTAGACAGAACCTTTACTAAAGGTATGCAATGATCTTGACAATGCATTATATTCCATGATTTGTTTAAAGGAGTTCTTAAAACTAAGATATCAAATGTAAGATGTTTTATTTCATGAAAATAGGATTACATTGATAAATCACGAGTAGAGTAGAATTGATCCTATTTGACTACTACTAGGTTCCTTGAGTGTCTTCGCTAGGAGGATCATTATGTGATTGATAGGTATTGGTGGAATCAAGAATGAAGAAAGTCTTCATGAGAGATATGTTTAGCGGTTCCATCATCTTGTTCACAAGTACGTACAACGGACTTTGAAATTGAGGATGGAAGTGCATAACATTGTGATAGAGGCGTGTCAAGAACATTCCATAAGGGATGAGTTTATTCTTGGATCCTTGAAGATTTGCAATTCGCCTTGTGAAGAAGTAGGCGAGATTGTATGGTTGTTGTGTTAGCAAACAGTACAACATGTGAGCACAACAAGCGGGAAGAATATCTCGATTTCCCCTAAGACTCCAAACATTTTCACGTAGAATGAGAGCAAGAGGCTTGTACTCTTCTCGGATATCCCGTGTATGGATAATGTTTGGATTGGAGTAATATGGTCAAGGTTTGCATATTATGCGATTTAAATCTTCCGGAGAGGGTATGTGTGAACAATATGGACTATTTTCTTCACGAAAGTTGAAGAGAGAATCAAGAGACCAATCTTCGGTGAAGGCACATTGTCCATGATTTGGAATCCGGAGGATGTGAACAAAATGCCCAAGGGTTAGAGTAAAATTTTGGTTTTTGATATAAAACCAAAGAGATAGAGAGCGATCCTCGTTACGAACGAGTTCGACTTGACGGAAGAATTCCATTATGAACCTTGGACATATCTTCTCGTTGATTTCAAGAAGACATTCTAGTCCTATTGCTCGGAAGGAGGTATTGATACCTTCTTCGAATTGTAGAGAGGTGTCTACAATACGTCCTTCATGGAAGTGACGGGTTTCGAGATTGTTGAACCCACGGACATGATTGCCAGGTGTGTTGGGTTCAAGAGAGATGTGAGGAGTATAGACGCTAGTGAGTGAAAAATCAAACTCGTATTCATGCGTCATAGTTGAACCTATAGAAGTGATGGGTTAAAAAGAGGTGATGTTGATGATCAACCTATGATAATCTAATGTTTTTACTAGATTTATTAACAATGATATTTAAGTATTTAACACATTAACTTACTCAATGTTTTGACTTTCTAGTGGATTTTTAGTCTTGCATGAAAACTGTTTTCTAGTAATACGGATCCCACGGTTCCTTTACAAAAGGGATCCGGATAGTATATCTTCGGGATCCGTGGATCAGTAGTAACAGAAACAGATTTGATAAAAGCATAGGTTTTACAGTTTTTATACCACGAAGTATGTTTTATCCTACATTTTCTTTTAGCATGCATACATGACCTCTAATGTATCACGAAAAAATATAAAACATATAAATCAAAAGAATGATAAACACATAATAGTAACCTAGATAAACTAGATTAATAATATTGCATTTCAATACTAAGGATGATACAAATGATTGGGTATATGACCCCAATATAGATTAATAACACAAAGTAAATGTCTCCGTATGTTAACTTCATCATAGGGAACACAAGTGCGATGAGTACGAGTGCGATGTAAACCATGTTGATGACGGATCTTCTTGATTTCGATTGAGATGGAATGAGGAGGAAGATGAAGTTTTTGAATGAGAGGAAATTTTTGAAATTGGAAGATTTGAAAAAGTGAGGGTTTGATAAAGTGGTCGACGGTGGGAGTTTTTATGGGGAAGGAGGAATTTTTGAAATTCGTGTTTTGTTTTATTGGATTAAAAGAAGCAAAACATAAGTTTTATATACCACGACTTTATATGAGAAATAAAACACGTATGTGAGAAAAAGGCTTCCTAATGAAGCTTCAAGTAAAACATGTAATTTGCACAAAAGATAATCATATAAATACCTAACTAGGTATACTTAATTATCAAGCAAAGTAAAAAGAAAATCATACCTTTAGCGCACTTAGGAATGTTTTTACAAATGACACAGCAAATGTCACTTAGACAATTCCCGCTCCTTTGCGTTTAAGATACCTTCTTAAGGAAGGTATTCTTGTTACCAAGCGACTCCTAAAGCTTGGTGGGTATGAGCTTTGACTAATCAACATGACAAGGAAGATTAGTACAATTAAATAAAAAAATAAATAAGAAAAATGTTGTTATCAAATCAACATCCAAACATATAGTTTTAAAAGACATGGTGTTTGTTTTTATGAAAAACCTTCTTTGTAGTTTTCAATTAACCATGGATCGTATCAAGTTTTTAAAGTACAATATACTTCAAGAAACTTGGTAACGAAGCTCTGATGCCAATTGTGGAAAACTAGAAGGGGGGTTGAATAGTTTTACCAATTAAAACTTCCTTTTAAACTATTTAGATCGACTTATGTCAATCTATTTGGTTGTGTGTGTTGGATGTTGATAAACAAGCATATTAAGATATGTAATGAAAAGATAAGAGTAAGAAGCACAAAACCACAACGCGAGTATTTATAGTGGTTCGGCTACAAGGACACCTTCCTTGCCCTACTCCACTCCCCGAGTCACCTACTCGAGAGTTCGTAAACACTACACCAATCTTCTTATGGCGGAGAAACCTTCACAACGTCGCTTAACCTTTTTCCGGTACAAAGCTAAATACCGAGTTCTTTCACACCAAGGCGAACCACACCTACACAACGTCGCCTACCCTTTATACGGTGCTAGGCTAACCACCGATTCTTTCACACCTTAGGTGAACTACACCTTCACAACGTCGCCTACCCTTTATTAGGTACTAGGCTAAGCACCTAGTTCCATTGCAATGGAGGAACTACTACCGCACTACACCAACGACTAATCCCAAAGGAGATCTACTCCTTTACAACATCATCAAGGACATCAATATCCTTGGATCTAATGCTAGTCTATCTAGTACATCGAAACACACCATATTGAATGTACATCTAAGGAACCTTTCACTAATGCCTTTGACTAGATCTACAAGACACCTTTCACTAATGTCTTGTGTCTTTACTTTGAAGCACCTTTCACTAATGCTTCAAGTCTTGACTTCTAAGCACCTTTCACTAATGCTTCTTGTCTTGACTTCTAAGCACATTTCACAAGTGCTTATCCTATAGACGATAGATACCCTTCACTAATATCTTCGTCTTGACACTTGAGACATCTTTTACTAATGTCTTCAACACTACACTTCTTTGAAGAATGAAAGAGATCATCAACAAGAGGACTTCAATAACCTTGATGATGAGGAAGCATGGCAACTCATGGACTTGAGCTTGCTTGACTTCAAAGGTGGTGATCTTGCCTTTAAGAGGAACCTAGAAGATCACACAAAAACAAAACTACAAACATAGATCTCTTGGATCTAAGGTTAGTGAGATTTAACTCAGGGGGAGAAAGTGTATTGGAAAAAGGTAAGAAATAATGAAGAAATGGCTCACTATTTATTGAGGAAAAATCCTACTGTTTCCCCGGATCCCACGGATCCCTTCCACTTGGGATCCGGCTAGCACAAAGCCAGGGATCCGTGGAACGCTCCTCTTTGCCCATGGGTATTTTGGTTATGGGTCATGGGTCATGGGTTGAACCATGGATCTTTGGCTAGATACAATGTATCTTTAAGTGCAATGCACTTAGTCACTTTGGTATGGGTTGATCCATGGGTTATGGATATTATCCATGTATGATATAAGCATTATGTCATGCAATGGGTTATGGGCTTTGGGTTGTACCCAACTACATTCAATGTATTTGCCCAATGGGTTGTGATACTTAAGTTTCTTCCCATTTATGATACCCAATATCCTACATAATAGTTATGTGTATATTTTACCCAAATATGTAAACACTAGTTGTTGTACATATGTATTACTAAATCATAAAATCACTTATACTTGTTTTAGTGTTTTATGTGAAAATGTGAATATGTTAGAAACTATTAGTTCAAACCATTTACGTATTTTATTTGTTTCGTTAACATGATTTTACGTTTGTTATCGACAAAACATTAGAAGATCGTAAAATATAAATAAACGTTTTTACGGCTTATTTGTATTAACAAATGGGATTTTATTATAATGTTTGAAAAGCTTCCCAAGAATTATGACTAATTCTAAAAAAGGGAACCTCGTCTAATAGGAATAGTATTAAATCGTCAAAACCTCAAACCACAAATTTTTAGAACCATAACACCAAAACACTAGGCATTTTAGAACTCCCAAACCAAAGTTATCAAGGAATTTTTGAGCTGATTTTTTCTGTCATGCCGGATCCCTTCGTTTATACTAGCCGGATCCCAAATGAGAGGGATCCGCGGGATCCGTGCAACAGAAGACAGTATATGCTCAAGAATGATCACTGTGGATGTTCCACAATTATACTCACCTCAAAGACTCACGAACAAAAACTCAGGTACTGTTCATAGGAGCAATTTGATCATTCCTCTCAAGTTTAACAATCACTTGTGTAAGTACATTCTTCTTTACATTGTTAATTTAATTCCTTGATTTCTAAGATTACAATTTCTTTATCTTTAAGAGTTTGGTTCAAATGGGTTTACCATAATTTGTCACCACATTGTTTTCTAAGATAATCTAAATCAAAGAATTAACATTGTTAATACAAATTAAACACATTTCTTGAACTCAACAATGATGATGAGAGAAAAATTATGATCAAACCCTCTAGGTTACTATTCACAATTAACACCACATTGTGGTTGTGTTGTTTAGGAACATCATGCCAAGCAACAAGCAACAAGATTACCAAGACACCGCTCACTACATACCCATGTACCATAGGAAAAATGGATTAAGTCCGGACGATAGAAAAGCCTTTAAGTTACTTGAAAGGAGACTCTTTCATGAAGGTAGAGTTGTTGATCCATCATTCCTTGCAAATACCGACATAAGGGAAGTATTTGGAACTATTGGGTTTGATTGTTTATTGGATATAAATGAGCAAATTTGCCCGGTCTTTGTGCTTGAGTTCTACAAGACTATGGGTATAATTAGAAATGATGATGGGTCCATCTCAATTGAATTCACCATAAATGGACATGAGTACACTCTTTCACTTGAGGAGTTTGGAAGAATAATAGGGGTTCCACATGATGGTGTTTGCATGTACTCTAATGAGTGGTGGTTGGAGGAATTACACTCTATGGTTGATTATCACGACATTTATCACACGATAATCCCGGAAGCAACCACGGTAAGGGACACCGTGTTTATGCCAAGAGCATCCCCTTCTAGGGTGACTAGAAAGTCGAAAGTGATCTATAGGGATCCTTTTCAAATGGAGCTTTCGGAGATGTTTGCATTATATAGAAAATGGGAAGTTGTGATAAGGGAGAATGTGGTGTGTCTAGTAGGAAATAAGGATCACCCCAACGCATGTCTAAGCTTCATGATCTATTGTCTTGTGACCGAGACCCTCTTCAACATTTCCTACTACATGATCAAGAGAATGGCAAGTGTGAGAAGCATGGACAAAATGGTGCTTCCATATGCAATGCTTCTAACCCGGCTTGCCAAATTCATCTTTGCATTAGACCCTTCTCCACAATCCTTGGATCATAGTTTTTGCAATAAGATTATGGTACCATTAACCGAGGGTAGAACAACAAGGTTTATGGTGGAAGGCAAGAGGCCACACCCACCCACGGATTCCTCGGACTAGAGGGAAAGGCAAGGAGAAGGTGAAGGTGAAGGGAGTAGTAGCAACCCACTTGAAAATATCGATCTTGACCCCTTGGACTACATTAACCAATTGTCAAACATCCCTAATGAATCACCCGAATGGCAACAAACCAAGGGAATCTTCAAATGCTTCACCAATTTCTTGAGGAAAAAGAAGTGAAGATAGTTCGATAAAAGGTGGAGGACGGGTGAAGAAGTGAAGGAGGAGAAGAAAGGTAAGGTCTTAGAACTCAAATGTATGATGAACAATTTCAAACAATGGCTTGTAAACACTTTAAACTATGCTCGTAGTATGTAGGTATTGCCATATCTTGGCACTAAACAATCCTAACTTAGGTATTTGGAAAATGAGATTTTATGACTCCTTTAGTGGTCGTCGTCACTCATTCTAGGAATTTTGGCTCTTCCTACTTTGATGTACATTATATTAGTTGTGAACTTGCATTTAGTCCTCATAGAAACAACTAGGAAAAGCATTTACTATAAAGTGCAAAGTTGCACATTTCCTAAAAGCTCTCTGATCTGCAGTTGGCGGATCCCAGCTTTTGAACTAGCCGGATCCCTCCCATAAGGGAACCGCGGGATCCGTGGTATCTGATATGCAATACAGACTTAGGTACATCAAAATAGTCTACTAGATCACCTCAAACATGTCAAACATAAGACACTAGAGCCAACTAAGTCTTTCTCAAATGATTAAAAACCTCACCCTAATTCATGGCTTATCTAGGCTATATTTTTGAAATATTTTTGATTTATCAACTAGTCATAACTCACCATAATTCCGCTCCAACACTCACACATTATCTATTACTTTTGATAGCACTAAGTTAGGTATATCTTTTGATTTTAGCAAATTGATCTCAATCATCTTTGAATCAAAATTAGGGTCAAATATTAGTTTTTCATTCCTCTTTATTTTTAAAGATTTTAGTAAATTCCTCTTAGGACATCATCTGACTTCTAGGACTTGTTGTCACCATTTCTCCACATCAAATTAAATGGAATCCTTGTCAAACATATAGTTAGACTACCCAAGGTCAATTTTCTTGGCCAAAACCATCATTAAGCACCATTACTTGTTATGGTTGAGGATTTGAGATATCCAACTGCTAAAGAATTCAAAATTAAGTCAAAACCTCAAAATCCATTGATAATAAACATTAAAAAAGCATAATCATTTCACCTAAAACCTGTCTGACAGCCGGATCCCATGTCTTCAACCAGGCGGATCCCTGCTGAGAAGGATCCGCGGGATCCGTAGCTACAGAGAGCCTCAATCAGCTTCCATATTCAGATTCAAGTCACCTTTTGGTTCTCTAACCACTTTTAGCATTCATTTATTATCCTCCTAGAGCTGATCAAAACCTTAAGAGCATGCCTAGTCTTCTAAGTGGCCAAGAATTTAATTTCTTAATTCAAATTATTCTTTATAAACCAAACAACCTTAGGATTAAGTCACCACTCTCACTCACATATCAAAAGTCAGCAAGTAAGAAGTTCTTGCAAGCATTATCATCACTATGACTAAGGCTCTTAGCAACAACTCTTCAACCATAGGATCATCCAAAAGAAAAGGTCAAATGATCCATGAAATCTCATCCACCGAAACATCTCCCATTAGAGATAATGATGCTAGAATTTCACCTCATCAAACTCATCCAAAAGCTAAAAGAATCGCAAGGATTAGCATCAAACCTTTCGGACTAGAAAAAGGATCATCTAGTTCAAAACCAAACATGGCTAGTTCTAGCAAGCCATCAAAACCATCATTCATTGAGCATGGTCTACATTCGTCAAATGAGCCTCTCCTTCACCCAAACATCTATTCATTATTTCACTCACCACAAAGAAACTCCCATTCACCAACCTTTTCGTTAAATAGGGAACCACCTACAACACCAACTAGCCCATCATGGGAGACAAGGAACAACCTTGATCATATGGAAGAAGTTCCATTACCACCCTCATTTTTAGAACCACTTTCTACCTCTCAAAATGAAGACCCGCAAACACACATTGAGCCTCCTCAAAATATCCATTTCCCTCCGGGCTCAAACCAAGACAATAATTGTCCAAATTGTCTAAACACTCAAGGACTTGTTCAAGAAGTACGAAATGAGATACATTTCATGTTTAATCATCTTCTTGCAAAGTTGGATCAAATCAACAAGTCCACTCATCCCTAGATTCATGCACACTTTAGCATTTTAAGTCTAGTAACTAGTTAGTATTTAGTGGTACTTGTATGTCCTAGTTCATTCTCTTAGTTTTAGAGATTTGTTTGGTTATCTCTTGTTTTATTGAATGAACATTTATATGCTTTGATTATTTTGCGCGTTGTGCTTTTTATTGCACATATATTGTTTCCACACTAGCATTGTTTGACACATCTTCACTGCTGAAGAAACTGTCACCAGATATCCGGATCCCTACAAAATGCCTAGACGGATCCCTCCAATAAGGGAACCGTGGGATCCGTGGTACAGAAGCACAAATTTCTACTAACTTGAGTTTTATTTGCAGGAAATTATGCACTATACTCTTGTTTTCTAACCTTTACTTTGTAGATTTTCAAAATAACACATGAAGATTTTGACACCATAAAGCTAGGGGAGCTTTGTGTCAAACGATATTTGCAAAACATTTGCAACATTAATCCGTTTTTGGATTATACTTCATGATACCCCATTGCATCTTCGCAATCTTCAAGGGGGAGCAGGTTTTCGTCACTTAGACGAACCATCTGCAAACTTAATTGCAAACACAATTAGTTTATTTTACGTCATGTCCTTGACGCCCTTTCAAAGGGATGGACTCGTCAAGGGGGAGTTAAGACGAGTACCAGTCCCGTCACTTGCTCTCTTTACATTTTTACATTTTTTTATATATAAAAATTGTGTTAGTTTCTTTTAACACATTTTGTTTCGACAAAAAGGGGGAGAAGAAAGTAAAAACTACAAATTCAAACTTTTATGAATTTTAGCTTTTCCTTAAAATAATTTTATGTTTTGTCATCAACAAAAAGGGGGAGATTGTTAATACAAATAAGCCGTAAAAACGTTTATTTATATTTTACGATCTTCTAATGTTTTGTCGATAACAAACGTAAAATCATTTTAACGAAACAAATAGAATACGTAAATAGTTTGAGTTAATAATTTCCTAACACACTTACGTTTTCACATAAAACATTAAAACAAGTATAAGTGATTTTATGATTTAAATACATATGTACAACAACTAGTGTTTACGTATTGGGTTAGCATATACTTAAACTAAGTATACTAAAATGGGTAAAAATAAGCATATACTAAATGGGTAAAAACTAGCAAATGGTATTGACCCATAACCCATGGTTTTATATATACCACTTAACCAAGTTCATTGTATCTAGAAAGAAAACCATGGATCAACCCATAACCCATGACCCATGACCCATGACCCATAACCAAAAAGACCCATGGGCAAAGAGGAGCGTTCCACGGATCCCTGGCTTTGTGCTAGCCGGATCCCAAGTGGAAGGGATCCGTGGGATCCGGGGAACAGTAGAGAATTTTCTCTATAAATAGAGAGTCATTTCTTCCTTTCTACTCATCACTTTACACACATACTTCCCCCCTAGTATTCTAACCCTCTAACCTCAGATCCAAGTGATCTATGTAGTTTGTCTTTTGTTTTTGTGTGATCTTCTAGGTTCCTCTTAAAGGCAAGATCACCACCTCTTGAAGACGAGCAAGCTTAAGTCCATGAGTTGCCATGCTTCGTCATCATCAATACAACTAAGGTTCTCTTGTTGATAGTTCTTCCTTTCTCCATAGATGTTGGGTTAAAGGCATTAGTGAAGGATGCCAAAAGTGTCAAGACGAAAGCATTAGTGAAAGGTGCTTATCGTTCGTGTCAAGAGCATTAGTGAAGAATGCTATAGGTGTCAAGACGAAGGCATTAGTGAAGGGTGCCAAGCGTTGTGTCAAAGGCATTAGTGAAGGGTGATGAGTGTCTAAATACTCATCATTTTTGTACTGTTTAAACCGCAAAAACATCTGAAAACACTCAGAAACGCATCAAAATGATAAAAATATCACAAACAAGTGTTTTATGTGTTTTAAATGCAAAAATATCAAAATCTGGTGAAAAACGTATCAAATTTGCATAATTGGCAGTTTTAGTCCCCCAAGTTTCAAAAGTTGTCAAAAACAGTCCCTGGTAAATCTAAATAAAGAGAAATGTTATTCAAGGTCCCTGAATTATTTTAATTTGTCAAAAATGGTCCTTGAATAAATCTTTTGTAAAATGGCAGAAAAGGTCCCTGAACTTTCAAAATTGTCAAGTTTGGTCCCTGGAAAATTTGAAATTGTCAAAACTGGTCCTTATACTATTGAAGTTTGTCAGTTTTAGTCCTTGTATCAAGTTTGGAAAATTACAGGAATGGCCCCTCAAGTTTGAAGAATTACAAAGTTAGTCCTTGTCAATAACTAAACATATGCCTTGTCAAAACAATATTGACCCCTGCCATATACCTTACCTTTTTGAACCCTGCCACTAATACCATTTGACCCCTTTCCTGTTTTTGACCCCCTGGTCAAACCACCCAGTCAACCTCCACCTGTTTCCCTCCCACACAGGTGTCTTCCCCAACACTTGCCCTGCTACTCCTCTGATACACTCAACCCACTCTCCTTTTTTTCCTTATCTCTTCCACACCTCACCTATCTCATCATTACAAAACCACCCCCCCCCCCTAGTTGCAGTCTAGAAAAGCCACAGAAGTCAAATAACACCTTCCCGCCAAAATTGAAAAAAGTGGTTAAAATCCACTTTTGTTATCTAAAAGCACTGAAATCAAGTGGGAATCACCAAGCTGGACACGTGGAGCTTTTTGGGTATAAAAGTGAAGGAAGAGAGGCAACTGAGGGCAGTAGCTAGTTTCTCATTTTTTTCTTAATATCGTTTTTCTTATAAATGTCTTAGTTCAATATAAAATGTTGTAATTTCAAGTGTTATGTATTACCTTTAAGTCATAACATCCTTGTAATGTGTTTTTGGTTATCAATCTAAGATTTTATCTAAGTCTCAAAAATTCATGATTACTGTTGCACCTTTCAAATTCGAATTCTCATGCACAAGCTTCTAGTATTATATTTTTGAGCTCAAACAAGTTAATTAAAGCTTCTCACAGCTTTCTATAAGCTCACAAGTCAGTTTTAAGCAATTTGGTTGATGGTCAATGAAAGTCAACTTGGGTAAAATTGGTTTGGTTCTGGAGTTAAGGGTGTTGCAGAGACATGGATATGGTTTAAATTGGATCTGTTATGGGTTGGAATTAGTCCTGATAGTGGTCATTGATTCTCAGTTGTGATATTGGTGGGTGGACCTAATGTAAGTTTGTTTCTGCTTGATTCATTAATCAGTCATTAGGTTTGTTTAAGATTGTGTTAATCTTAGTTCATGTAGTTGTGATAATCTTAGTTTATCATTGTGTTTGTTATGAGTAGCTCAATAACACTTTTGGCATATGTTCTGTTCTTATCACTGATTCCATATCTGCTCATCTGCATCATCACAGTTTTAAAGATTCAGTGGTAGTTTGTTGAATCTATTTGCATTATTTAGGTAGAACTTTGATAGTAGAATCTGATTTGATTGTTATCTTGGGTTATTTTCAAGTTTTGATTGTAGAAATCTGCTTATTAATCCTTTAACCTGTGTTTGGTATAAGCTGGGAATTGAGATTGCAAAGCTTATAGGTGGTTAGACTCAGTTTGGTAAGTCTTCTTTAGGCATATTAGACTCAATTGAGTCTTTATTTTGAGCCTGCACATCATAAAAGTCAAAATCGCCTTTTATCCATCTTTAATCCTTCACTGTTGGATTTTTAAATAAGCCAACACTTATTTTATGTTTAACATACATAGATATAGATGGCAGTAGTATCAATCTACCTTATTACATCTAATTCAGTCCTTAAATCATGATCAAAATCCATTAAAGTCAACTTTCCAATTTTTAATCAAAAGTCAAAATTTTGAAACTCAGTTTTTGGCCCTAGTAGAGTGATTTTTCTTGGGCTCAATTCTGAACCAAATCAAATGTAACTTGTGGTTTTGGAAAGTGCTTCTGGTCTAGTTTCTTATGAACATTTTTTCATAATTTTGTTAATTTTCTACATGGGTCAAAAGAGCTTGTCAATATTGGCCTAAGTGCCCTGTGCATGGCTTTGATTCTGCACAGGGCTTTTCCAAGATTTGCAGACCTTGCACAAGTCTCATTTGAGCTTGTCTAGGTCTGTAATTTGGTTTAATAGCTCTCACCCAGGTCTAGTGTTAGTTCCAATAATTGGTTTTCTGTTTCAAGCTTATTTAGGTGCTTGTTTTTAAGCTCAAACTTGGCCCCTTCTCAACTGTTTTAGCTTATAGCTTATAGTCATCAAATCTTTGCATCTAGCTTATCAGTGGTTAGGGATTGTTAAAACCTGTTCCATTTCTGTACCTTTAGCTTATTAGAGCTTATCCTTTGGTTTGGTAGCTTTTGGACTTCATTAGCTTATCCTAAGTGCTTATTTTTAAGCACTTTGGACATCAGTTTCAAAATCCTCCAAACAAGGACCTGTTTTCCCATTTTTCTCATATTCCTAATATTATTTTAAAGTTTTCCTGAAATTTTCAGATTTTTCTAAGTTGTTTTGCTATTTTTATTAATTTAAATTAGTTTTTAAGCATTTTTAAATAGTATTTAATACAAATAATTAAGAAAAGGTTCAAAAAAATAATTTTTCAATTTTCTTAAGTTAAGATAAATATAAAAAGAGAAAAAAATATTTTTCTAGATTTTTCTTAGTTAAAATTGTATTTTTAAATAATTTAGTTAGTTTTTAATAGTTTAAAATTCATAGAAAATAGAAAAATGATCATAAAAATACAAAAATAGTTTTGAAAAGTCTATTTTGATATTTTAGATTTTTCCAAGTTTTAATTTTATTTTTCTAGCTTTATTTCCTAATTTCTTGTATTTTAGGTAATTATTAATTAGTTAAAAATAGTTTTTAATTAATAATAATTAGATAAATAGTTATAAAAATAATTTTCTTTTTCTATAAATTTTCTTATATCATTAGGTTTGTAAAAATGTATTTTTCATATTTTTAGGATTTATATTGTGTAAATTTCACGTTTTTATTTGTACGTCGCGTAGTTTTTAATTTAGTTTTATTAAAACAAAAAGAACAAAAACATCATTGTAAAAATAGTGATAGCGTTTATTTAATATTTTTTATCTTTTTAACTTTCTTTAATTTGCATTTAAGCCCCTGTAGTTTATGGGCTTTTCCTTAGTTATAATCATATCACAATCCCTTTTCCCGTTCAAATCTCCCGATCACTACACGTCTGACTATTCTCGCACAGCTCGTTGGGACTTAACGACCCGGGGAAACACTGTATTCTCCTGATCTTAAATTGCATTGGTGTGTGAACTGTTTTGAGTTTCTTACAGTTATCCATTCACAAGTGGTTAACTTGCGTAAGAAAACTTGACGGTTTTGCACCGATCAGGGACCTTTGGA
>BPTQ01000009.1:136886307-137065704 GCA_019973895.1 Chrysanthemum seticuspe
TGTATAAGAGACAGCGTTTATTCCTTGTGTCGGTTGTGGTGAGCCTCTTTATGGTTCACCCTGTCGTTGGTGTACGTGTGTACAATGTGGTAATGATATTCATAATGGGAGTTGTTTATTTTGTGGTTCGAGGAATTCATTTAATTATGATCCTAATCAGAACTCATTTAACGACTCCTCTAATTTTTCCAATTACCCACCACAGCCCGACTTATCTTCAAATAATCAACATATCTACTGTGAATTTTGTGGAGGTCCTCACCTAGGATTTGAGTGTCAATCCGGAAACACGTTTGTCTATGAACAGTTTTCCAGTGATGCTCAGAACTTTGGTTATGACCAAAATCCATATGATTCACCTGTCCAGACTCAACAGTTTTACTGTTGTGAGTACTGTGGAGGTCCCCATTTCAGCTCTGATTGTCAAACAGGGAATCCATTTCCTTGTAACAATCATGACTCTCACATGTTTGATAATTTCCAACCTCCACAGCACGATACGGCTCAAACTCCACCTGAGCCGTTGTCTCATGAAATCTCCCAGGATCTTGAAACCGCAATGAAATCACTTAATGATATGATGCAAAACTTCAAGGATCAAGTGAGTAATGAAAAGACCATAGGAGAATTGCTGGCCGAAGAACGAGAAGAACGAGAAGCTCGCAAATCTAGGGAAGAATCATTAATCCTAGAGCAAGCAGCTCTAAGACGTTCCCAATTTCTCAAGGCCGCTCTATATGATGATGACGAGGAGAGTTTTTATCCTTTTAGAGATAATATTTCTCAACTCCCTCAGTCAGTTGATATCCCAGCAGTTGAGATTCCATCTCAAACAACTGCTATCACACCCAAAGCTCCTACTCACTCTCTGAATATGGGGGATGAGCATCTTGACACTGTTTCTGAAAAGGAATCGGACGAATTTATAAAGTCTAGTGTTGAGAACCTTGTTCCAATCCCAAGAGAGTCACAGGGAACTTCTGATCATGTGTGTGATATCCCTCCTCCTCTTGTCTTCCAAAATGATCATATTGAGATGTTCTCCGATTCTAATGATAATGATTCGTTATCTTGTGGAGACATCATTTATATGGAAGATTCACCTTCTGAGCTTGTTAGCTTAGAAGAAGAGAATGATGAAGTTACTGACACTGAAATCAAAGATGAAGCACTTCGTGCAACATTACTGAATGTCAGACTTCTCATTTCTAAAATCGAGGCTTTCAATGAAAAACCTATTTCATCTCCTATCCCCATTAAGGATAGTGACATTCTTTCCGATGATTCTATTCCGGAAATGAAAGCCTTCTGTTTTGATAATATGGGAGAGAAGATTAGTGGCAGTACCACTTTTCATTCTCATAATTCTCTCCCCGATTATGAATCATTTACATTGGATGAGTTCACCAGTGAACCCACTGATACAAATTCTGAATATGATTCATTTACCTTCGAGGAGTTCTCCTGTGAACTCACTCATATCATATCTCCGCCGGAGTATGATAATTTCTACTTTGATCTAGACACACCCATAATATGTCTTGATCAAGTGAGCTTAACTGAGGAGATTCATGAAACTATGAATTCTCCTATTGAGGATGAAGAGTTAGTCATGATTTGTATCATGATTTTCTTTCTTTTCTTCATATATCCCGTTGCTTCTCCTGTTCTTCACTCCTTCGGGAATGAAGACATTATCTTTGACCCAGGCATTTCCATGCACCATTTGTGAGCCGGGTCTGTCTGTCTGTATCTCATCGGTGTGGAACTTTCACGTACTTCAATGTTTATCCAAACATCTTGAATGAAAGTCCGATGGAGATTGTCTCTTCCACTTACTTCCCCATGAACCAATTAATTCGGGGTCGAGTCAAGCTAGCGACTCGGTAATAAAAAACAGTAGCTTAACATGGGTTTTCACCCGTGTGTACCACCCTAGTGTGGGGGAGATACCCCACATGTTGTATATAGATCTAAAAAAAAACTTTGAAAAATTGTATATATTAAAAAAGGCAATAATTGTTGTGTTTCCACACTTAGCTAGTAATGTTATCTTTTTACGTTCTAAGTTTCGGCATAACAGCCGGTACTTTGAATATTGAGGACAATATTCATTTCTAAGTGTGGGGGGGAAATTCTGGCGAATTTTGATCATAAATGTACCCTTTTAGTCCCTTTTTCCCCCAAAATGGCCAAATTTTAAAAAAAAAATTTTAGTGGAAGTACTATGTACTAAACACAACAAATGGTAATCAGTCCACCATGTCTAACCCACATAAGGATTGGCTAATCCAGGAGCAAACGGCTCTTGGTAAAGATATCTCAAATCCGTTGACGGCTTACAATTTGCCCAAAATTGTATGGTATTCAGCTCACCATATCCTTAAAAGTGAAGAGTTGGCTAGCCCGCAAGTTTATGGCTTGTGGTAAAGGCAGTGGAAAATCCATAATTGGTAATCAGCTCACCAAAGATAATATTGATAATTTATCTAAGAGTTGGCTAGTCCAGAAGGGTATGGCTTCTGGTAAAGACAAATCAAATCCGTTGAAAGCTGGTGGTTTGCTCAAAATCACATGGTTATCAGTGTACCATGGTTCTTACTTGAACTGAAACATTTGGCTACTCCAGAAGTAATGGCTTTTGGTAAAGAGTTTAAAATCCATTATGTTTTCTCAAATCATTGCTAGGGACTAGCAATATCTTAGTGTGGGGGATTGATGAGTGTCTAAATACTCATCATTTTTGTACTGTTTAAACCGCAAAAACATCTGAAAACACTCAGAAACGCATCAAATGATAAAAATATCACAAACAAGTGTTTTATGTGTTTTAAATGCAAAAATATCAAAATCTGGTGAAAAACGTATCAAATTTGCATAATTGGCAGTTTTAGTCCCCCAAGTTTCAAAAGTTGTCAAAAACAGTCCCTGGTAAATCTAAATAAAGAGAAATGTTATTCAAGGTCCCTGAAATATTTTAATTTGTCAAAAATGGTCCTTGAATAAATCTTTTGTAAAATGGCAGAAAAGGTCCCTGAACTTTCAAAATTGTCAAGTTTGGTCCCTGGAAAATTTGAAATTGTCAAAACTGGTCCTTATACTATTGAAGTTTGTCAGTTTTAGTCCTTGTATCAAGTTTGGAAAATTACAGGAATGGCCCCTCAAGTTTGAAGAATTACAAAGTTAGTCCTTGTCAATAACTAAACATATGCCTTGTCAAAACAATATTGACCCCTGCCATATACCTTACCTTTTTGAACCCTGCCACTAATACCATTTGACCCCTTTCCTGTTTTTGACCCCCTGGTCAAACCACCCAGTCAACCTCCACCTGTTTCCCTCCCACACAGGTGTCTTCCCCAACACTTGCCCTGCTACTCCTCTGATACACTCAACCCACTCTCCTTTTTTTCCTTATCTCTTCCACACCTCACCTATCTCATCATTACAAAACCACCCCCCCCCCTAGTTGCAGTCTAGAAAAGCCACAGAAGTCAAATAACACCTTCCCGCCAAAATTGAAAAAAGTGGTTAAAATCCACTTTTGTTATCTAAAAGCACTGAAATCAAGTGGGAATCACCAAGCTGGACACGTGGAGCTTTTTGGGTATAAAAGTGAAGGAAGAGAGGCAACTGAGGGCAGTAGCTAGTTTCTCATTTTTTTCTTAATATCGTTTTTCTTATAAATGTCTTAGTTCAATATAAAATGTTGTAATTTCAAGTGTTATGTATTACCTTTAAGTCATAACATCCTTGTAATGTGTTTTTGGTTATCAATCTAAGATTTTATCTAAGTCTCAAAAATTCATGATTACTGTTGCACCTTTCAAATTCGAATTCTCATGCACAAGCTTCTAGTATTATATTTTTGAGCTCAAACAAGTTAATTAAAGCTTCTCACAGCTTTCTATAAGCTCACAAGTCAGTTTTAAGCAATTTGGTTGATGGTCAATGAAAGTCAACTTGGGTAAAATTGGTTTGGTTCTGGAGTTAAGGGTGTTGCAGAGACATGGATATGGTTTAAATTGGATCTGTTATGGGTTGGAATTAGTCCTGATAGTGGTCATTGATTCTCAGTTGTGATATTGGTGGGTGGACCTAATGTAAGTTTGTTTCTGCTTGATTCATTAATCAGTCATTAGGTTTGTTTAAGATTGTGTTAATCTTAGTTCATGTAGTTGTGATAATCTTAGTTTATCATTGTGTTTGTTATGAGTAGCTCAATAACACTTTTGGCATATGTTCTGTTCTTATCACTGATTCCATATCTGCTCATCTGCATCATCACAGTTTTAAAGATTCAGTGGTAGTTTGTTGAATCTATTTGCATTATTTAGGTAGAACTTTGATAGTAGAATCTGATTTGATTGTTATCTTGGGTTATTTTCAAGTTTTGATTGTAGAAATCTGCTTATTAATCCTTTAACCTGTGTTTGGTATAAGCTGGGAATTGAGATTGCAAAGCTTATAGGTGGTTAGACTCAGTTTGGTAAGTCTTCTTTAGGCATATTAGACTCAATTGAGTCTTTATTTTGAGCCTGCACATCATAAAAGTCAAAATCGCCTTTTATCCATCTTTAATCCTTCACTGTTGGATTTTTAAATAAGCCAACACTTATTTTGTGTTTAACATACATAGATATAGATGGCAGTAGTATCAATCTACCTTATTACATCTAATTCAGTCCTTAAATCATGATCAAAATCCATTAAAGTCAACTTTCCAATTTTTAATCAAAAGTCAAAATTTTGAAACTCAGTTTTTGGCCCTAGTAGAGTGATTTTTCTTGGGCTCAATTCTGAACCAAATCAAATGTAACTTGTGGTTTTGGAAAGTGCTTCTGGTCTAGTTTCTTATGAACATTTTTTCATAATTTTGTTAATTTTCTACATGGGTCAAAAGAGCTTGTCAATATTGGCCTAAGTGCCCTGTGCATGGCTTTGATTCTGCACAGGGCTTTTCCAAGATTTGCAGACCTTGCACAAGTCTCATTTGAGCTTGTCTAGGTCTGTAATTTGGTTTAATAGCTCTCACCCAGGTCTAGTGTTAGTTCCAATAATTGGTTTTCTGTTTCAAGCTTATTTAGGTGCTTGTTTTTAAGCTCAAACTTGGCCCCTTCTCAACTGTTTTAGCTTATAGCTTATAGTCATCAAATCTTTGCATCTAGCTTATCAGTGGTTAGGGATTGTTAAAACCTGTTCCATTTCTGTACCTTTAGCTTATTAGAGCTTATCCTTTGGTTTGGTAGCTTTTGGACTTCATTAGCTTATCCTAAGTGCTTATTTTTAAGCACTTTGGACATCAGTTTCAAAATCCTCCAAACAAGGACCTGTTTTCCCATTTTTCTCATATTCCTAATATTATTTTAAAGTTTTCCTGAAATTTTCAGATTTTTCTAAGTTGTTTTGCTATTTTTATTAATTTAAATTAGTTTTTAAGCATTTTTAAATAGTATTTAATACAAATAATTAAGAAAAAGTTCAAAAAAATAATTTTTCAATTTTCTTAAGTTAAGATAAATATAAAAAGAGAAAAAAATATTTTTCTAGATTTTTCTTAGTTAAAATTGTATTTTTAAATAATTTAGTTAGTTTTTAATAGTTTAAAATTCATAGAAAATAGAAAAATAATCATAAAAATACAAAAATAGTTTTGAAAAGTCTATTTTGATATTTTAGATTTTTCCAAGTCTTAATTTTATTTTTCTAGCTTTATTTCCTAATTTCTTGTATTTTAGGTAATTATTAATTAGTTAAAAATAGTTTTTAATTAATAATAATTAGATAAATAGTTATAAAAATAATTTTCTTTTTCTATAAATTTTCTTATATCATTAGGTTTGTAAAAATGTATTTTTCATATTTTTAGGATTTATATTGTGTAAATTTCACGTTTTTATTTGTACGTCGCGTAGTTTTTAATTTAGTTTTATTAAAACAAAAAGAACAAAAACATCATTGTAAAAATAGTGATAGCGTTTATTTAATATTTTTTATCTTTTTAACTTTCTTTAATTTGCATTTAAGCCCCTGTAGTTTATGGGCTTTTCCTTAGTTATAATCATATCACAATCCCTTTTCCCGTTCAAATCTCCCGATCACTACACGTCTGACTATTCTCGCACAGCTCGTTGGGACTTAACGACCCGGGGAAACACTGTATTCTCCTGATCTTAAATTGCATTGGTGTGTGAACTGTTTTGAGTTTCTTACAGTTATCCATTCACAAGTGGTTAACTTGCGTAAGAAAACTTGACGGTTTTGCACCGATCAAAGGGTGTCAAGCGTTGTGTCAAAGGCATTAGTGAAGGATGCCGAAGAATCAAATCAAGTAGCATTTGGGAAGAGTGCCTAGGTCGTATAATCGATGAGGTGCATCATTATACATATAAGTATTTGTTTATTTACAAGGATGGTGATATCCTTGATGGTGTTGTAACAAGGAGTAGATCTCCTAGAGATTAGGTGATGTATTGTGAAGGGTAGTAGTTCCTCCATAGTAATGGAACTAGGTGGTTAGCCTAGTACCTAATAAAGGGTAGGCGACCGTGTGATAGGATTAGTTCTTCCTCGTGTGAAAGAACTCGGTGGTTAGCCTAGCACCGTATAAAGGGTAGGCAACGTTGTGTTAGGTGTGGTTCGCCTTGGTGTGAAAGAACTCGGTATTTAGCTTTGTACCGGAAAAAGGTTAAGCGACGTTGTGAAGGCTTCTCCGCCATAAGGAGATTGGTGTAGTGCTTACGAACTCTCGAGTAGGTGACTCGGGGAGTGGAGTAGGGCAAGGAAGGTGTCCTTGTAGCCGAACCACTATAAATAACTTGTGTCGTGGTGATGTGCTTCTTACTCTTTATCTTTCATTACACGTTTATATATCTATCTATCAACGTCCAACATAAACAACCAAATAGATTGACATAAGTCGATCTAAATATTTAAAAGGAAGTTTTAAATTGGTAAAACTATTCAACCCCCCTTCTAGTTTTCCACACAAAATTTCAGATGAATTACTTAAGAGGCGCCCTAAAACCCACGAATGCCTTTTCACTCCAAACAACACCTTATATGTAGACGATGCGTTAGAGTTATTGAAATATTGTAAAGATACATCTAATGTAGATTTCAAAAGTCAGCCAATGGTGTGGACTGCGATCGATATTGCAATAGCATTTTTAGTTTGCACCCTTGCAATTTTGTGGATTTATGTCATGGTTTTTGAAATAAAAAACTATGGTTTCCTATAATTTTTTCACTATAAATGCGACATCCATCACCGTTATCAGTGTTGCAATGTAATTGCTTGTGGATCTCACTAGTGAGATGCCACGTGAGATGGAACAAGTAACCAAGCTCGGGAGTCTGGCTTTCATGTGCATGATTATCATTAACATAATGCCTTCTATGGCGTATATGGACAACAAGACTCTTCTTGCATATGTCATAGGTTTGTCCATCTTTGTTATAACCGTGATTGTGAATACTATCATTGAGATAAGAACTAGTGTTACTAATAATTAGTATCCTGATGGTTCAAGTCAATACATTCACATTCTTGATTGTACTTACATCTATATGGCTATGATCATTTGTTACTAATAATAACCATTTCTTCATCGCTAACCATTCGAATCTCAAAGGAAATTTTTGAATTAAATTATCAAGCAACAAAAAAAAATCTTCAACTGATCAACAACCAACCCAAATGTCTTAGGTTGAGAAACTAAGACAACATGTTAGAAGGTTTTGGGTGATGGCAAAAACAGGTAGCCCTCAATTTGTGATGGCTAGTAGTCTATTATCGAATGCTTATGGAGTAATTTGTGTAGTTGTTTTTTACTTATGCAATCACTTGTCATGCTTGAATGTGTATTTCACAACTTACATATGAATATTGGCAAGTGTACAAGAGGTCAATAATTTTCATTCGCTGGACACAATCCATATGGGTCGTGGTAGGTATTATTGCTCCTACGTTTAGATGTTTTTCAGCTTTGAGCTTCAAATTTGTCAATAAACAGGATATGAATAATTTGATGGTTTTTAAATTAGAAAAGTATTGGACCCAAAAGTTGTATGATTGGAAACAAAATCATACACCTTTTCTATCAATAAGAATTGTCCTCTACAATTTGAAAAATATTGTTTTGGGCCTTTGCATTAGATTTCAAAACTATCCGTATTCAGATATCCGAAAAATTGAGCAAAATTTATTAAAAGGTTGGGTTGTATGAAATGTCAGTTTTGGAACTCATATAAAAAATTTCTGAAAATTATAGATATTTGGATATTCAGATATATAAAATTGTTATCTGAAATTTGGATATCCAAAGTTAAAAAACTTAGCTAAAATAATTTGTCTAACATAAAACAATCAACTCAAATTTCGAATATCCGAAAACCGAATACCAAAACGCAAAAAACCAAAAACCAAACCGAACTTTTGGTGCCGGGTTTGGTTTTAAAAAACTTAAAACCAATTTTTTGCTTCCGGGTTTGGTTTTAGCCAAAAACCGCCCCATGCTCACCCCTAATCAAATGTAAGCAATAAATAATAAGGAAATAAAAATAAAAAGATAAGTATAAATGAAAATAGAAAAGGGGGTAAACTGCAAGTTATGTCCTTGTGGTTTCTCAATTTCGCACTGAATGTGTCTCAATACCGCATATGAACCCGAAGCCTAAACGTTACAACCCAAATAAAAGCCCTCTTTAGATGTTTACACTTGCCGCTTACGCCACGTTGGTGTAGGTTTGTTTCTTGTACAGGCATATGGTAATATTTTAGATCATGACTGAGCAATATGAGTGTACTATTTCTTAATACTACCCACCACTAAATAAATTGATTGTTGAGTGAATTATACATCAATTACTTTTTGTGAGGTGCTTAGCCATGTTATCAAGCGAGATAATCTATGGGTATTGTTAAACATCTCAGTTTTTCACTAAAAGCTTAAATCGATGAGTTTAAGTGTGGGGGATTTGATAACGCTCAACTTGTACATGTTTTTAGGAGCATTATTTTGGATTGTATGCATATATTTTGGTTACTTTTATGAACTTATGGTACTTAATGAAGTATATTTGCTATTTTAGGTTCATGGAAGCTCACAAGATATAAAATAAAGAAAAAGAAGAGGAAACGATCAATAAACAAAGATTTATGCATGTACGAAAGATTCCCGACAAAAGCAAGTCTCTTGGAGTATATTCGAGAAGATAAAGTAATAAAGTTAGTGGTCTAAAGACTCAAGAATAAAGTGCAAGCAAGAAAACGAGAAAGAAATGAAGAAAAGAAGCTCAAACGAAGAAATATTGGAAGACTTGTTGTTCCCGACACACCTTCACCATTTTGGCCATACCTTGAGCATACAAACTCCATTTGACCCCCCGTTCATGGCCACGGAGCTGGAAGAAAAAAATCTACAACTTTGGTTTTTATAATTTTTGGCCAAAATGCTCCAGTATATCGGTATGGGCCCGCAGCCGATTCGGTTGGAGCTATTTTCTCAGCGAACTCCATCCAGCCGATCGGCATGGCCCCATAGTCGATCGGCTGGACTAACCTGGTCCTCTAAACTTAGTTTTTATGCTTATATTCTAAACGATTCTAGACCCTTCCCACTAAGTTTCTAGTCCCTTCCAAACCACTTGGCCTCCAAGAAAAGCATTGAATACCCTAGGCCTTGGTTCAAGTATAAATATACCCATCTAGAACCTCATTTAATCATCCCTCACAATATCTCAACTCTTAATACACCATCACACACACTTCTCTCACCACCCCTCACCCTTTTCCAGAAGTGTTGGGGGGCTGGCTTGGTCGAAGTTTGTAGGAGACAAGGTTAATCAAATCAAACAATCCATACATCTACATCAATCCTTGTTACCAAACACCCTCATCTCTTGTTACATGTTGTTAATAGAGATTTCCACAAGTTGTGGGATATAATAGAAGTCATAATTGGCTGTGGAACAATGGAGGATTCATGTGTGAGACTTTGTATTTCATCTTATAAACTTTGGTACTTTCTACTTTAATATTAAGCATGTTTGGTTATATAATTGTGTTGATTATGTGATTCTTGTGATGTGTTCTTGTCTTTTGAATGATGTCTTAATACTTGTTTGGTTCATATGAGAACTTGTGATAAATAGATGTTTGGATATTTGTAGTGTTTGTTTGGAATATGATGATAACATCATATTTGGTTAAATTGGAACTTCTCTTATTTATTGTTTTTATTAATCATTGTTGAGTCTATAGTCGAAAGGATTCTCAATAGTGGTTGATTTCAATTCATTACTCGACGAATGTTTTGGTCTTGTACTTTGTGACGATTGTATGAGAAACTTAATAAACTAAACAAGTAAAAGTTTAATTTAGATTATAGGTCGTAAGGAGTCTTTTGAATACATGTTCTAATCATCTTTCAAGTAAATGGAACTTTACGAATTAATAACATCTAAGTCTATAGTTCGAAAGGATTCTTTGTTGTTGTTGGTTTAGGCATGAAGCTCATGACATGACCACTTGATTGAGGCTTATGCATATTTGATTTATAAAACACTAAACTATTATTATTTGTGCTATAGGTCATAGGATTACCTTTTATAATATGTTTTCCAAACTAAACATCCTAATATCCATGTGTTCATTTGTCCAAACACGTATGTTCTTTGTGTGCTTATTGCTTTTCTTATGGTTTGATCCGTGACAACCATAACCACCAACTTGTTACTTGCTTAAACAAAAAAAAGACACTTGAGTGCAACCAAGTCTCTTGGGACGACCTTGACTTACCAAACCCTAACTACACATGACTAGGGTATACTTGCCCGAATGTGTTCCTAGTTAACTGGTAATTCTTGTTTATAAATTTAAAGCTCGTTGGGAACCCATCAGGATCCCCTTATTCGTTTTAAACTTATCCTGCCTTTACTTCACTCTTCAGTCTCTAAGTCTTCATTCTTCATATTTGTTGGTTCAGTGAGTTATTGTCATCACTCCCTCAACCCATCACCTTCTTCTTTGGCTCAGGTATAATTCACTGAGTCCCGCCTCACTAAATGAAAAGTATTTCTATATAGGCTTGTCTTGAGCTTCCTGTTAGTTGATGTTCATGGTTATGCAACACTTAGGTTATTTTCTATTCAAATCTTAGTTTAAGGATACTTGGTTACTGAATGGACCAAACATCTTGAATTTGAAGCGTGAGAGCCTCTAACTTGGCTTGTTTAAGTGCTAATAAATCATCACTACACTTATTTAATTCAAAAGCAATTTTGTTATATTTTAAAAATAGGTTAAGTCTTTGCTCTTCAACAAAATTAAAATCAACATTAATATAGCTCAATAGGATTGCCAATCAGAATCTTCATCCATAGATAGTAAAATGTTTACCTTCCTCATGGTGATGTTGACTCATTACTCATTCATTGCATAACTCTTTCCAACAGTAAGTTTGTCATCTTCAGAGAGTGCCATGAGGACAGTGACTTGAACTTCTTTTTCATCATCAGAGGAGACTTTTTCCTCAACCCACACAAAGGTTTCATCAACAAGGCCTTTGTTTTTAGTTTAAAAGGGTTTGATTATTTGAGAGGTTGAGGGTGTAGCCTCAAGAAAAGAAAGTTTTGCTTTAACCTTTTTATATTTTGCTTCAAAATCTTTCTTCTGCTTTGTTTGGTTGTTTTGAAACTATTGAGCAGATGAAGAAATTTAGGTTGGAATTTGCTAGGTCCTGAAAAATATTTTGAAAATGATGTTTTTTAGAGGGTTCTGACGTGGTTTTTGAAAAGCAATCTTTAGAAAAATGACCATTTTTACCACATTTAGAACATTCAGTGCTATCAGTGGGCACTAGAAAATTTGATTTATTTCTTTTGATAAAATATTTTCAGTTTGCAAGAAGTGCTCTCTCATGAAATTCAGTTTCTAAGTCATTCAGGTACTCTTCACTGGTTCTTTCATCTACTTCATCATATGAGTTTTCTTAAAAGTCTTGAACAACATTGTTAGAAAATAATGCAGTTGATATGGGTGGGGTTTTAAGGGCCTTTTTGGTCTCAAAAGACTTTTTGACATATGGGTATCTCCTTGAAATTAGATTGTCTTCATAGACAAATATCCCATAGATTTCATAAAGTTCAAGGGTCTGAATGTGGTTTGCATTTTTCAGTCCTTGAGAAAAGCTTAACCACCTCTCAAGAAGACTATTAACAAAATCAACATTTATCTCATATTTAGACAGTTTAACACCATCATTAGTCATCTCATTAAGCAAAGTTTTGTATCGAGTATAGGTCTAAGAGAGACTTTAAGAGTCTTTGGCTCTGAAAGTATTATACTCAAGTTTCACCTTAAAAGTTGTGAACCAAGTCAATCCATGTTTGTTTAACTGTATTTAGTTAATGACTGACTCCATTATATCATCTGGTAGGCATGATATAATGATGCCTTTAAGGCGTTGGCAGACACTTAATGTAATAAGGTTCCATTCCTGTTAAGTAGCAAATCATGCGCTTTTTCCACTTAGCAAATTTTCCAACTTCAAGTCGGGGAGCAACAACAACATAGCTACCTTCCTTTTTATCGACTAGTTGGGGTACATCATTATCAGCCATGCTAGGATCTTGATTTTAAAAACGTTTTAAACGGTTTATAAAACTTGTTTTATAAATTAACCCGATTTGATACCACTTGTTGTTCCTTTTTACACAATTAGTTTAACTATAAAGTTAATCTACCCGTGTTCCATGCTTAAGTGATGTAATGAAATATTTGTAAATAAGAAACAAAACTTAAAGTAAAAGATACAAAAAGTTTTCAATGTTTAAATTCTTATTAGAAGTAAATCAAAGAATTTATACCCAGTGTTTGCGGAACAACACTTGGGATTGAATGACAAGTATGATATGGTCTCCTCACTAAACTCAAGTTAAACGTTGAGTACAACTATGCTAACCAACTGAGTTCAGGCTTAGGGACTAAACTGTATTTGAAGGAGTAAAAGCGTTTGTTAATGTCTTAGCATTTAGTGCACAAACTTGTCAGTTTTACCCCACTCTATAACTCTTTATATACACACGGGAATGGTTGACAATCGTTAAGTAACGACAATGTTGACCTAAGCTAAGTGGACAAAATACATTAGTATCTTGTCCCTATTACAAATGTCTATTCTAAGTAAAGGATAACAATGCTTTCTAAGGAACAATGATGACACAATTATGATCTTTAACCATTCACGGTAAGTTTGACCCTTGCATGATAAGGACAATACCTTATACATTTCAAACTTATCCCGTCTTGTCCCGCTTTTTCTTCATGCAGTTAGATAGTTATCTAACTCTTCAGTTATTCTTATTGATCGATGAGGAGACTTGGGGGTTCAGTGAGCTATTGCTATCACTCACTGAACCCATCATCTTCTTCTTTGACTCAAGTATCATTCACTAAGTGCCGCCTCACTGAATGGTAACTCTTTATTATTAGACTCGTCATGAGCATCCTGAAGGTAACTCACTGAGGGATTGTTCACTCAATGACTTGAATGTTGTTTACGGTTATGCTACACTTAAAGGTATTTTCTATTCAAATCATTGATTAAGATCATTGTGTACTGACTTGACCCAACACTATTATCGTGTACCAAAACACCACCATTATTGCTTTTTTCTATTTGGTTTCGTTGCATTGCGCATGTACTACTATAATGTACAAGATTGTGATGCTTCATTTATATACTATTGTGGGTTATTTGGTTATACGGGTATCCGCCGCCACAACGCGCGGGTACCCGACTAGTTTGTGTAAATGCATCCTTAAGAATTTTATGACTCATACTAAGATGAATCTATTATATATAATAAAATAAGTTTTTGTACAAGTCTACTAAGCTACCAACATTAAAAATTCGTTTAATGCACTTCCTTTTTTAGCTATCATGTACAATACTTTTATGCAAGAACTTTTTTAAAGTCTTACCATTGAAAAAGCTTTTTTGCAATACGTTTTTATAAAAAAAAACGCTCTATATCAAAAAACAAATCTCTGTCTCTCTCTCTACAAAAGTGCAAATCTCTGTCTCTCTCTACAAAAGGTTAGCACCTCAATAAAAACTCTCTATATCAAAAAAAAAAATCTCTCTTCAGCCACAATCGTTTCCATAAATCAATATAAATCATTTGATGATGCAGATCCATATAATCACTTGGTCCTTACGTTTTGGTCTCCTCTTTTTTCGTACCGATTGTAACAGATATGATTTGCCAGCCCAATTTGATTTTCTTATTTTCTAAATCTGTAAGTTTGTTAATTTGTTCCCATTTATGTTTTTTGCTAATTATTTGAAATATGTTAATATGTTAATACCTTATTAAAAAGTAATCAAATAGAATTATAATGATTTATGTGTGAAACCCTAATCATTTAATTAGTTGTGGAAAATTGGGGAAAATTGGTGATTTTATGAATTACGAAAATACTTCCCTAATTTATGTTTTTGTGATGAGCAAAACGTAAGGGGCAAGTTTTATAATTTATATTTGTTAAAAGTTTCCTAAATTTATTTTTATTTCTGCCTATATAATGTAATTAGGCCTAAAATTGTTTACCACACTAACATTTCAAATTATCACTTTCAACAACATTAACAACCATGGCTACTTATGTTGCAGGGTCTATCAATGACTTATCGGCAGTTAAAGACAATATCAAACTGCGTGTGCGAATAGTAAGAAGCTGGATGCAGGACGTGTATGGCAAACAAGGAGTCAAAAACATGGAATTAGTCATTATGGATGAACAGGTATCTTATATGTATAATTATATTGTTTAATCAAACTTGAAACAAGGAATATTTGGGTATATTTTTTATCGCTTTTGTGTGGTTATTAACCTGATGTTGATCGTAATTGGTAATGGTTAAGGATTTGTTTCGCAAGTAAGTTAGTTGCATCTTTTATGGTTTAGTTTTGATTGTAATTGGTAATGGTTAAGGATTTGTTTACTTTTGTTTCGCAAGTAAGTAAGTTAGGCCATTGGTGTGTTTAGATCTCAAAACTGTTCATGGTTGTTAGTCGTGATTTATGTGTTTGAACCGTTTAGATCTGTGGTGGTTTGTATTTTGGCAGTTGTGTTTGTTTATGTGGTTTGATCAAATCTGTTGTTGGTTTGGGTTTAGCCAGATCTGGCATTGGAAACCTGAATGGCATGTATATGTTTTATTCAGATGTGGTTTTTGTTACAATGCACAATGGTTGCTCTATATCACACATTATACTAAACATAAGAATAAACGAAGTATCATTATAATGTTTAAACAATCTTGGTTGCTCTATATCACACATTGTTCTTGGTTACTAATCTGATGTTCTTTCTAATTGGTAATGGTATAATTTTTATGTTTTAATATTTGACTCTTGCATTATTTTTAAAGTTGTATGTTTAAGAGAATAAATGGTAAACACAATTTCTTATTTTCTCAGTTAATTGTGCTTACTAATTTGATGTTCTTCCTAATTGAACAGGGCACTAAGATGCAGGCGACTATGCGTATGGCATTGGTGAATGGCTTTAAGCACAAGGTTCAAGAGGGAAGTGCTGTTACATTGTCTCGATACAGTCTTGGGGAGATTCAGCCCAAGTATCGCATGGTCAACAGACCACTTCGTCTCAGTTTTTTGTCCAACACAATCATTGAACCGTGTCCTGACTTTACCGGTTCGGTTTATGGGTGGGACTTTAGGCCATTTAGAACAATAGTGGATCTGCAGCAGGATGAAGACGGACAGTTTGGTACGTAATATTTGTCCCCGTTTCAATAAATGATAATATATGTATATATCAAATCATGCGCTAAAAAGTTAATTGCTTTCTATTTAAAATTGTGTAGATGTAATTGGACATGTTGTTGCTTGTGACGATTTAGACAACTACGATAAGAATGTCAGATCAGGCAAGAAGAAGCCGTTGACCCTTGCTGATGCCGAGTGAGTACCGTTAACTTTCTTGTATTTGTAAAAGTTGTTATATATGAATAGATTTTGTAGTCTGTTGTGTTTCTTACAATCGGTAAATAAATGCAGTGGTATCGAACTCATATGCACATTGTGGGGTCCATATGCACAGCAGTTTCAAGATTTTGTCGATGGATGCCCCAACCGTGGTAAAATCATGCTAATTCTTCAATTAGGCATGATGAAGATATGGGACGGTATATATAATTGTGAATGCTTTTACAGATTTTACTTTCCTATATGTTATAATCCCTAATAATCTTCGTCAATATTGTTTATAAATAGGCAAGATGGGAGTTCAAAATGCCTATAATGGGACAAGGCTTTTTCTGTTTAACGGCAATGAAAGCATCCCAAAAGAAGAATTTATGGATGTGGAGTTGTATAGGCTAAGGTCTGTTATCGTAACAAACTAATTATACCTTTCGTTAAATGCAATATTTTGTTTTCATGTTCAAATGGTAACTCTTTTTTTATTCTTTATAGGCTGTTTGCTGACAAGGATGAATCCAAGAGTGAAAACACGGCTTCCCGTATTTCTACTCAGTCCAAGCATTCAACTAGAGAGGAATTTCTGAACAAGTATCAGGTCAAAAACATTGTTGATCTCCTTGATGTTGATCAGGTTACACTTTCTACCTGTGCAAAATTTATTCGATATATCAAATGTTTTAGAAACCTGAACAATATCCATTTCCATTTACAGGATAAGGCAAGCGTAATTGTTGGAACAATTATTGCTATACACGAGGAGGAGGGCTGGTGGTACCTCGGGTGCCGGAAGTGCAACAAGAAAGTGATTAAAGAGTCACAGTTTGTAGACCTCGAGGCCGAAACCAAACCCAAGTTTGGATATCAGCAAACACCTGATCAATGGACATGCACCAAATGTGCTAAGACCGTTACCGGGATAAAAACAGAGTAAGTGCTTTCTTATTGTCTCTTTATAAGTGAGATAGTAATACGACAATCTCTTGAAACCATCGCCTTACAATTTTTTATGCATTTATTTTTTCTTTCAGATTTCGTCTTCAGATGAGAGTCCAGGATGAGTCAGGCACGATATCCCTGTCGCTCTTTAACGATGAGGTGCAGGCGATGGTTGGTAGGTCTGCTTACCAGCTGTGCGACAAATATGGGTGCAAGGTAATCTACCTTGGATACGATTGTTAAATTGGAATGACTTTAAAGTTAATCAATGGTGGTAAAACAAATGCGTTAGGTTTTAGTCTGTCAAACATAATTAAGTTAACTTTTCATTTACATCCTCATTACAGTTTATTGTTAGGTCTGTTTGGTTATAGATTGCTATATACTTATGCCTATGGCTGGATGTTGAAATGCTTAAAGTGGTTATAGATCACAGAGTTTCACCTAATAATGTTTGGTTATATTTAATTTCATGAAGCTTAATGTCTGCTGGCAATTTGAATGACTACAGGTCACTCAAACTCCTGTTGTGGCATGATATACGCGTAATATAAATATTTGATAAAAAGTAATCCATAAATAGTGTTAAAAATTGTTTGTGTTTTATAGAAACCTTTTAGTATAACTGTGACATGATGGATAGGTTGGCGTTAGGATTAGATTTTGAAAGAACAAAGTAGTTAGGCATATATTGTTCATGTTTGGTCGATTTGGTTAGTATTAAGAGGTTAGAATGTAAACTTTTGTTTAGTTTAGTTTGGACCATACAGGGCTGCCATTAGCAATGCACCAGTGGACTAACAATGGACCTGTATTTGATATTTACCCATTTTTTTAAGTTTGCCGATTAGGTTTAATTGTAACCAAACATGATTCATTAGCATTTGGAAGGCTGAACCATTAGCAGATGGAAGCCTGAACCCAAAATAGTGTGGTAACTGTAATGACTTATAGACAAACAATTCCTATATTTCTATGTGTGTTTGCACACGCATTACATTGTTTGCACAACAAAGGTCTAATCAGTCCCAAACAAAAGTCTGCACAACAAAGACCAGGATGAGAAAGTGTGGCACCCACAAGTACTGTTAGTGATTGTTCATGAAAACTTTCATGCAGTTTGGTGTTGGGCTGAACAATGGCTGTGTTTCTTTTCTGAAAATAGGGTTTATTCAAAATACACCACACTATTTTTTCTGTAGTTCTCAAGTTATCTTTAAATGTGTGTTGTATATCTTTAAATGCCTTATTTCTTACATGTAGAATGCCGAAGATCAAGACTTCCCAAAAGAGATCACCAACTTGGTTGGAAAGAAGTACGCTTTTAAGGTATCCATCGATGAGGTCAATGCCAAAAAAATGTTGCCTGTGTTCACTGTGCTCCGTCTGACGGATGATGCTGAGATTTTGAAGTCTGTTGCTGCCATTGCAACTCCCGTGAAGGTAATGATTCTGCGACATTTTTTCTATAATCCATACTGTATTATACAACATGTAGTTCGGTGTTTAACAATTACTTTTAAATAGGATCACGATTCAACCAGTTCTGCACTACCTCAAATAACTCCGTTGGTAAGTGCATTATGTTTTTTGGGATGTAAATTTTATAATACTCGGTAACTGATAATATGTTTTGATCATGTTTTGATATCCAGGATCTGGAATCCCAGACTGACGAAAATACTACGCCAGCTGATAAACAAAAAAGTTGTAAACGTTCAGCTGATGTGGAGGATGAAAGCGATGGTTCAAGCATGAAAAAACAGATTCTCGAGATTAAGCTGGAGAAAGAAGGTGCTAAGTGAAGATCTATCATTCCCAATAAATAAATGCTTCTATTTTGCATTTTCAGTCATGTACTGAAATTGTCTCCATTTTCAATTTGTTTAAAAAGTATCGTTTAGACAATATGTTGCTAATAAGCCGCTATTATTTTAGACATTTACGATTGTCTTTTGATATGGGGAGTCCCATTCTCTATCGTTTTCAGACATTGGCAATTTTGAAATTTATATTTATGGTCATTGGTAAACTTTTTAAATGGCTTGCAGTTAAGAGTGCCCAATGTGTGCCAGGGTGTGATTATATATGCTTCATAATCAAGTAGAATACCATAAAAGTAGCATTACAAGTAGTTATCATTTTACAGGTTTTATCGAAATAAAACATGGCCATTATGCAGAGAACTTGTCAAACTTCAATGGAAGCATACAAGTCTCTTTTTAAGATCTTTTGATACTACTAATCACTTCTTCATCATGTAGTGTATCTTTTTTTTCTTTATCACCCTTATATATCAACTACGTATCTCAGTTTATTCATACTTTTTAAATAAAAATATAACAGTATGTGACTGCTGTAAGTTTGGCACAACCAGGTACCATATATCCGATATTTGTAGTTTCAGCCGTTCTCGATACATTAGTACATGTACAATAACCATTTGATGCATGTTTGTAGTTCCTGTTTCTTGGTCTCAAGGATTCAAGCCATTGTATGTTGGTTGGAGTCTGTCTTTAGTAAGTTAATTTTTCCAAGTGACTCATGTACATGGCTTTAGTAACTTATATATCATCTCCTAAAATACATTTATAACAAAAAATAATTCCGTTTTTATTAATTGTTTTTTTTTAAACGTTTTTTTTTTTTTTTTTTTTTTTTTTTTTTTTACAAATCATAGTGACTATAAAAATAGTCGAAATTATATGTGTTTAGGCTCAATATTATCATCTCCTAAAATAAAAATATTTTTTTCATATAACCATCAAAGATTATATGTAATCTACAAATAAAATACAATATGTTCTAAATCCATTCCTTATATATATGGCTTCATCTTCTATAAATTCAAAACATACAATCATTATACATTTATATTCTTATTAGTTTAGTTTTTTTACTTGTCAAAAGGAACATGGCTGGGAACGATTCATCCAAGGTAAATTGATTTTTTTTTTTTTTTTTTTTTTTTTTTCGTTTTTTAGTTTTATTTGTCTGTTTTTCGTTTAACTAAAATTGTGACAAAAGTTCATATATTGTTTTATACGTATGTTTTTTTTTTCTTTCGATATAGGCAAGCAAAGAACAAGAAAATGATAAAGCATTGAATTCTGGAGATGTGCCCGGTAAACAGGAACCGGTGATTGAAATTTCAGATGATGACGTGGTAATAATTAAGCTTATATATTGGCGCCATAATTTGTCATCATATATTTGTGGTGATAAGGAATGTACACTTTAATATAGCTTTAATTTATTTTTAACTTGTGTAGGCTAAACCCGTCTCTCTAAAACGCGGAAGATTGACTAAAGATGGAAAAGTTGTAAACAACGATGTCGTTAATATTAGCTCTTCTGACGAGGTAAATGCATAAACATTCTAACAAAAAAAAATTATGGTCTTATGATGACATTCAAAACAATTATATAAACATATTAAGTGATCAACATATATTTTTTTTGTTCAATGCTATACTTTATTATTATTATTATTATTATTATTATTATTATTATTATTGTTATTATTTGATGAAAAATGTCAACATTGAAAAAGCTATATTTATACAACATACTATTAACGTTAACTTTGTCTACTCTTTTACATAGGACCATGATGAGGATTCGCCTCTCAGTTTCCGTCGCTCAAACAAGAAACCAAGAGCGTCGTCATCCAATCAACATCCGTTTACTTTGATTGACGAAGAAACGGATGACGACATTGAAGTTGATAACTCTATTCACATTAGTGATACGGTTGAAGAAGGTTCGGATGAGGAAGACGGAATTGGTTTAGATGACCTTGAAAGTGACGACTCTTCGGATGACGATGATGATGGAGATGACTTAGCAGACTTCATCGACGATGAAGATGCACCGTCTGATGATGATACCGATTACGACCACGACGATTTTTGATAATCAAAATACCAAAACTTGAACGTGGTCATGCTTTTTCAAAATAATGACATTATTTCATTCGAACTTTAGCCTTTTTTCAAGGTTTATTTATGTGTTTTGTTAATTTCTAATGTTTGGTTTGAATTTTATACTTTCTCCAAAGTTTTATTTATGTGTTTTGAGTTTTATACTTCTGACATCTCATTATCTTTCAGCTTATGAACATTACTTTTCACTTTTGTTAATCAATATAGTGTGATAATAAGATGTCTATGTGGTCGTTTTTTATGTAATAGAGTTATTGATATGCTAAGCTTGAATACATCTATTATATAATTTAACGATTCAGTTACAATATTTCAAATCAATTATTTCATCTCATTCAATATGAATAAAAGTTATTAATACAAAATCTTTTTTTTTCGGTTACAAATACTTTTTAGATCTTATTCATTGAAATTTTAATTATAGTTATTTAAAAAATACTCAACAAATAATAAACCCAAAACAAATAATAAAACCAACAATCCTGGAAAAAAAATTTCGTTAACTGAAAAAAATCCCCCATTGCATGCTCTCTCTTCAACCCAAGAAACCTAACCATGGCAGAAAACAAACAACCCCATGTGAAGAAACGTAAAAATTCCGTTATGTCTGGCCAAAACCCTCAACCTTCGAATCAGCAAAGTGTTCGTTTGGCACATGTACCGACGCCTCAATATTCAAACCCGCGAGTTCCGTTGTCAGAGCTACACACACCACCTCCAAGCAAAAGAGTTTCGTTGTTCGAGATTCTTAGATGTAAGTTTCTGTATGTATAAATTACAACTTGATATAAATTGGTTACATGATCTGTAATTTACTATGTTTGTATGCATTAGATGATCCACTAAAGGAAAACGTCCCTTCATTTTCGGTATCAAATAACTCTTCAGGGCAGCCGTCAAATAATGCAGGTTTAAAACAGTTTGATGAATTTATTATTTTGGTCATATGTTTTGCTTTATACAGCTTACAAAGTGATAATACTACTTATTGCTATAGGTTCATCTACGCATTTTACACATAAGCAAAGAAGACCTTATAGTAGACTGCCTCTTCAAGACGTTACTAATCGTGAGTATCTTCTTCACTTACGACATAAAAAAGCTACTTATTGGTCATCTTTTTATCTTCTGTGTTGCCTACTCAACCCACTATAATGCGCCTATACTACTTATGTCATTTCAGGATTAAATTTTCAAACAACAAACAACGTATGGCCCTTAAATTCTCACGTCCCGCTTGCAACTCAGTTGTCACCGTTGACTCCAGCTAACTTAGTCACGGATGTTAGGCGAACTACAACTTCAGCTTTTCAATCGCAATTAGGTTATATATCTATTCTTTCTACTATCCTCCATTTACTTTTCACGTTCTTTTTGTTAGTCCACTGTAAATAATAGATATATTAGTTCACATACTTAAGGCGAAATTACATATTGTTAGGATTTGTGATTCTACTATAAAGAATAGAGCTTTTATTTGTCATTGCTAATAAGTATAGATTAAAAGTAAGAAGTGCCTTTCGTAGCAGTGGTGTTATACTCCAACATAATGACATGAATAATTAAAAATGGGTCGGATTGAGTAATGGGTCAAAGAGATGGTTTATGAAACACTCCTTATCCATCGAAGTATAGTATAAGTTATTTATGTATGAATTTAAAAAGTGTATCAATTTAATAGTAAAAGGATTATATTGGCCAAACATACAATCATTTTGCCTCTTTTCAATAAATGTCAACAAAAAGATAACTGCAGACAGATGTGAGATCACCTTCATGTAGATATGAGCTTCAACTGTGTTGGATGGACTTTTCTGACTTGGCGAAAAATAGCCATCGGCTTCATTTTTCACAGTACTATTTCTAAGCTCAAATAACCTGTGGCTATTCAAATAACATGTGAAAACAGCCCACCTGTGCCTATTTGAGCTTAATTTTTAAGCTGAGAAAAGGTCTTCCAAAGCAAGCGAAAGCTACAACAACAAAGTTAACATAGCATAGACTTGAAATACACTGATTAGGGCTCAAGCGAGAGCTTTTAACAGCTTAAAATAAAGCTGTTATCAGCTGCACTTGGCCATTTTTTTGCAACTGAAACATAACATAAAAAGTGGAATGGGACAGATTTGGATGCAAATTCAACCAAGATAAAAACTTCTTTGATGTACTAAACTGAAACCAAAGTTAGTAGGACTGAAAAGATTATAGATAAACCAAAAATCTTAACTTTTGAGTACCAAATGAGCCAACAAAAAGAAACAAGAACAGCACTGTTGCTGCTGTTTTCGTGCAGTAAAAATAATTTGGTCACATCACTTTACCACATAATTCCGAACGATCCAAACATGTAAAATACGGATTCCCATCCAAAAGATTCTATCAGGGGAGGAGCCAAAAGAAGCTTGCATGTTTGTAAACAGAATTTAAGGATATGAATAACTCGATAATTATAAATATGTTTTATCGATATAACACAGCAATGTAACATACCCCAAAACATGCCCAACACTTACACCACCAAATGCAAATCATACAGCCCGTGAGCATTCTTCTAACGGAATTAACGTGCACAGAAGATTAAAGGCACCACTGATGACCTGCACCAACTCCACTTTTGTACCTACTGTTCTCATATTATTGTTTTCCTTATATTCTGGAAGCCAATAACAGAAAATTGTGACCTGCTATTGTTGGGACAATTCGTCTAAATCTACCCGAAAAATAGCATTTCAAATGAACGATGACTGGTTTGTAGGTATTATGAACGATGACCCGTTTACTTTTGAAATATAGTTACAGGTCATGTTTGACCATTGTTACAGCAGCCCCATCAAGGCTTTTCTCAAGCTTATTCCAAGCTTTTGAAAGCTCCCCATAAGTCCATAACCTTATAAAATCAAAATAATGCAAGACTGAGTTTGAACTGTTTGAACCACCCACTGTTACAGAAACCTCATCACAGCAGCCCCTTTTCACTTTTTATTTAGCTTTTTAATGTTCAAATTGTGTTTATAACGTTCCCTACATTGGTTATTTTCTCTAATAAATCATATATCTCTAATAAATCATTTACACATAATTTGGTAGGTGTTTTTTCACTTATGGCGAACCAACCAGAAACCGTTCGACCATGTTCTTCCTCAAATGCGTTAATCAGAAGTCCAGCTTCCCGAAGCTCAACTGGTAAGAAACATATACATGTTTGTTATACCTATGTACGAAGTGACTAATCTTTTGTGATGATTGAACTCTGTATGAAACAAACACTCTCTTTCCATCGACATGTATACGACCAGACTTAACAGCAGCCCCTTTTCAGTTTTTATTTAGCTTTTTAATGTTCATATTTTGTTTATTCGGTTCCCTACATTGCTTATTTTAAATAACAAATTCATGAATATGGAGATGACAATAAGCATTGCTTATTTTAAAAGTAGCTTTTTAATGTTCATATTTTGTTTATTCGGTTCCCTACATTGCTTATTTTAATAACATCATTTAAAAATAATTTTGGTAGGCGCTGTTTCACTTATCCCGAATCAACCAGAACCTGTTAGACCAAGTTCTTCCTCTAATGCGTTCATCAGAACTCCACCTTCTCGAAACTCAACTGGTAAGAAACATATACATGTTTGTTATAGCATATGTTTTTAAAAATGACAGTATTTTCTGAGTTCGTTAATTCAATTATTTATAGTACCGACAACGCCCTTTGATTGGAACTCGATTGACACTGTTAATCGTGGTATAAGCTGCACTAATGCCTTGCAAAGAAGTTGTGATCAAGTTACACCAGTTTCGTCAACACGTACACAACAATCTCCTATGACTAATGTTTCAAACGGTAATTTTTGAATCATAACATATTGCTAAGAGCAACATTTATAATCTGTTTAATTTGGTTATAATTTTGACCATTTTTACTGTTTTCAGTTTCTTTGCAAGGACCATCTATTCGTCGTGCTAATCAATCCAGCAATATAATCTCAACGGCTTGTGTTACACCAACCATTCCTGCTGTAACAACAGACAAATCAACATATGAAGTAGGTCAATCATCAAGAAGCACAAACAGGTCTAAGAGACCAGTTTTACGGTCTCAAACGCCGGTTAGTTTTAATCTTAATGTTGACAGTCGGGATGTGACCAATGAATATGACAAGTACATTGGTGTATCTGAAGGTAATTCCTTTAACTCATACACCAACGCCTCATCCAAAAAAAGTTATTATAAATTCGACATTAACGGTTACTAATAACGTAATTACATTTGCAGAGTACTTTGATCATGGTGATCCGACGTACGAGTGCACAGAATGTCATGCTTTGGTATGGGAGGCGGAAGCAAGAAAAGGAAACGCTAATCCAACAAACAAATCCTATAGTATATGTTGTGGCAAGGGAAAAGTGTTTATTAAACAACCGCCGCCTGCCCCACAGCCGTTGCATGATTTGTTTTATAATGACGATGCTAAGAGTAAAAATTTCAAAAAAAATGTCCGAACATACAATAGCATGTTTTCGTTCACCTCTATGGGTGGGAAGGTGGACGATACAATCAACAAGCAAGGCCGTGCTCCATATGTTTTCCGGCTGCACGGACAAACATACCATAGTATTGGTAGTTTGCTTCCGGAAGGAGGTGCTCCTCCTAAATTTGCTCAGCTGTATATATATGACACGGATAATGAGAATGAGAATCGAGCAAAAGCGTTAAGGTAATATGCGTCACTGGAATTCTCAATTTCTTTGTGCACATTCATTAAAACGTTGTTTTTAAGTTTATGAAGTTAGCTCTAATGACATTAATGTTCTCATTTGCAGCGGTTCTTCTTCGTCGTCTGGGCATAGCACTTCAAATGACCGTATTGATCGAAACATTATCGCTGGTTTAAGAGATGTTTTAGACTCCTCGAGTGATTTGGTTCAAACATTTAGAAGAGCGCGTGACCGGTACAACGAAGACAACGAGCAGAATATAAAAATAAAGCTCATTGCAAAGAGAGGCAAAGATGGACGCAATTACAATCTTCCATCGTCAAATGAGGTTGATGGTCTTATTGTAGGTGACTTCGATACATGTATAGAAGATAGAGATATTGTGATAGAAAAGCATCGTGAAGGCTTGCAACGTATCAACATTTTCCATCCTATGTACCTTCCTTTACAATACCCTTTGTTGATGCCACGGGCCCAAGATGGTTATTATTTAGGTATACCGCATAGAAAGAAAGCTGGGAGACGCCCTGTTCGGTCTTCCAACGCCGACCCGTCTGTGGAAAAAACGGACAAAACAGTCACTATGAGGGAGTGGTTTGCTTTTCAGATAATGGATCGCCCAAATCAAGAAAACTTATTTACGCGTGGAGGTCGTTTGTTTCAGCAATTTCTTGTGGACGGTTACACTATGGTTGAGACGGAGCGTTTGTTTTACCATCGATCAAAACAGACAAAACTTAGATGTGATACGTACTCAAGCATTCGTCAAAGTATTGCGTCCGGTAACAACGACCCCACTACCCTTGGAAAGCCCGTCATCTTGCCTTCTTATTTTACCGGCGGACCAAGGTTCATGAAACAAAACTATATGGATGCCATGGCGTTGTGTAGATGGTATGGCTGTCCCGATTTGTTTATTACCATTACTTGCAATTCTAACTGGCCGGAGATTGCAAGATACATGCGAGACCACAACCTATCTGCTACAGATCGGCCTGATGCGCTTACAAGAGTTTTTAAAATGAAACTGGACCAGTTAATGATTGATTTGAAAGAACGACGTTTATTTGGACTGCGTTCAAGCAGGTAATGTACATAACAATTTACTATATATATATATATATATTATATATATATATATATATATATTTTACGTTTAGTATAATGAATTTTTAATTATGTCACCAATTTTATACATGTTTATTTTTACAAACTAAATGTTACAAAATTTTGCAGTTGTATACACAGTTGAGTTCCAAAAGCGAGGACTTCCTCATGCGCATGTTTGTTTGTTCTTGCACAAGGACGACAAGGTCCCAAATGCTGATCAGATTGATAAATACATTTCCGCCGAGATACCAGATAAAGACGAGGACCCGGATTTGTACAAGTTGGTTTCTGATTTTATGATGCATGGTCCTTGCGGTGAAGATGATCCAAAACAGGTTTGTATGGATGACGGTAGATGTACAAAACACTTTCCTAAAAAATTCACACAACGCAGTTCTGTAGACGCGGAAGGATATCCCGTTTATAGAAGAAGGGACGACGGAAAGTATGTAGAAAAGAACGGTCATCAAATGCATAACGGTTATGTTATCCCCTATAACGCTATGCTTCTCAAACGTTATCAATGCCACATTAATGTTGAGTGGTGTAACCAGGCCGGTTCGATAAAATATTTGTTTAAGTATATCAACAAAGGTCCGGACAGGGTGTCGGCACAGTTGTATAAGCCGGGTACCACCGCAGAGGGTGAACAAGTTGATAAAGCTGTTGATGAGATTCAGGCGTTCTTGGATTGCAGGTGAAATTTTTTTTTCGAAACTGATTTCAACTTTATTTATTTAAAATGAATATACAACTCTTTTAGGAATTCGTAAATTGTTTGTAACGAGTTATTCATATTAAATCGTTCTTGGATTGTAGGTACCTATCTGCGTGCGAGGCGGCTTGGAGAATATTTGGTTTTGAGGTTCATTATAGAACACCGAACGTTGAGAGGCTATCCTTTCATCTTGAAGGCGAGCAGACAGTTGTATATGACGAAAATGCAGACCTTGAATCGGTTATTCAAAAGCCAACTGTTGCCGCTTCTATGTTTGATGGTTGGATGCAAATGAATGAAGCCTATCCGCAGGCAAGGGAATTAACTTATGCTGAGTTTCCTACAATGTTTGTTTGGAATGCGCCAAAAAGAATTTGGACGCTTAGAAAACAAGGTAGATCAATCGGAAGAATTCATAGTGTTCCTATAGGAACGGGAGATGCTTACTATTGTAGGATGCTGCTGAACAGTGCAAAAGGGTGTCGGACCCATGCTGATATTAGAAAGGTTAACGGTGTCGTTTATCCTACCTACAAAGACGCTTGCTACGCAGCTGGCCTTTTGGAGGACGATAAGGAATATGTTGAAAGCATCAAAGACGCGGCCCATTGGGCGTTCCCTGAACAGCTTCGTGAACTATTTGTAACATTGCTTACTCAAAAGGAACTTACAACGCCTTTGACAGTTTGGCTGGAAACATGGCATCTGCTGGCACAAGATGTTCAATACAAAAGAAGGCAGATTTTAAGGATTCCAGGTGTGTGCAATATACATATTACAAGTTTTTTTTACCATATTTTTAATTATAATACATTATGAAAAATGACCCATATAGTACTTCGACTTGACCAGTCCTATCCATCATTAGCATGTAGAGGGTGTGTCATATTAATATGTTACTTTTTTATTTGTTTACGAGCGAAGTCATAGTCTACTTAATTACATAAAAGTTTACTTTCATTTTTCATAACATGGCCAACTAATTATAAGACTTTGACAGATGATATAGTAGTATCACTGATCGTACCTAATGCCAGTTCTGAGCTGGCCTTCCAAGCTCTAAATAAGCATCTGGTGGTTCTTTGGGTTAGGAATACAGACTGTTATTTTTATACACGTTTCGTATAATACCAATGACCGCACTGCATTTTATTGTTGTATATAACATGGAATTAACAAAAATTATTAATCACATTAGTATGTGGTTGTGATATTCCTTAGAATTTTAATTAAAGTGTATATTTTGTATTTTAACAACTTCAATTTGCCTTAAGATACATTGTAGACATCGCCGGATAAGCTCTATTTGTTGTTTGAACAACTTTATATCAACTCACTTGAACAACATTCTTGCTCTTGAACTTAGAAAAAGTAAAATTGAAGTTGCAGTCTTCTATTAGGTAAGCTTAATGTCCATCTATAACTTGAACGAAATCACATAACACAATTTATATTACTCTTACACGTTAGTCGACTTTAGAAAATAGCAACAACATATTTCTTAAAAAAGGTTTGAAAAATGACCCATATAGGACTTCGACTTGACCAGTCCTATCCATCATTAGCATGTAGAGGTTGTGTCATATTAATATGTTACTTTTTTATTTGTTTACGAGCGAAGTCATAGTCTACTTAATTACATAAAAGTTTACTTTCATTTTTCATAACATGGCCAACTAATTATAAGACTTTGACAGATGATATAGTAGTATCACTGATAGCTAATATCATAACTGCTAATTGAACCACTTTTGGCTTTTGATTTTTTTTCAAAATATGCAACGGTTGACTAAATTGAACTTGAATTGATGCTAACTTAATGTAACTATGATTATAAGGTAATATATAACTAAATTGAGGCTTATGAACTAATATTATAACAGGCTAAAGTGATTATGCAACCTAAAAATTACATCAGTTTTGCAAAATTGACATTATAAAGAGTATCTTGACTTTCATTGTATGACTACTGAACTAATTAAACTATCATAACCACTCACAATCAACTTGATCACAGTCAAACTAACTGTTCCAAACACCCCTTTATAATCTGTTTAATAGTTTTTTGTGAAGCAACTATGTCATTAAATCAACCAAATCACATAAAAAACAGTTAAATGATCATTAGACCTGGATGCTGATTTGGAATTATAAGCTAATTTAATACATAATAAGATTTGATAATAAACCACACTTATCATTTTCCTGTTGGTTACACGCAATATTTCTGCTCCAAAAATGTCAATTTTCGAGAACAATATGTACCAGTTAGCAGTTAACAAAGTAGTTAGCAGTTAATAAAGTAGTTACCAGTCACCACAAAAATGGTGTGGTTTGACGGATCAGTTGAATACCAATGCACCCCCTATCAAATCAACAACCTTTAACAAAAAAATAATACACCTGGACAAGTTAACAAAAACATTTGAACTTCATTAAGTTAAACAAATGGGTGCGTTAATATAGAAAGGAACGTAGCTGACAATAGCATAGAGTTGAAATAAACTGATTAGGGCTCAAGCGAGAGCTTTTAACAGCTTAAGATAAAGCTGTTATCAGCTGCACTTGGCCATTTTTCTGTTGTAGATAAAACATAACATAAAAAGTGGAATGGGACAGATTTGGATGCAAATTCAACCAAGATAAAAACTTCTTTGATGTACTAAACTGAAACCAAAGTTAGTAGGACTGAAAATATTAGAGATAAACCAAAAATCTTAACTTTTGAGTACCAAATGAGCCAACAAAAAGAAACAAGAACAGCACTGTTGCTGCTGTTTTCGTGCAGTAAAAATAATTTGGTCACATCACTTTACCACATAATTCCGAACGATCCAAACATGTAAAATACGGATTCCCATCCAAAAGATTCTATCAGGGGACGAGCCAAAAGAAGCCTGCAGGTTTGTAAACAGAATTTAATGATATGAATAACTCGATAATTATAAATATGTTTTATCGATATAACACAGCAATGTAACATACCCCAAAACACTTCCAACACTTACACCACCAAATGCAAATCATACAGCCCGTGAGCGTTCTTCTAACGGAATTAACGTGCACAGAAGATTAAAGGCACCACTGATGACCTGCACCAACTCCACTTTTGTACCTACTGTTCTCATATTATTGTTTTCCTTATATTCTGGAAGCCAATAACAGAAAATTGTGACCTGCTATTGTTTTCCTTATATATAAGTTTGGAAGTTCTATGCACGCATATTATTTTGAAAGCAAGTTAAGTTTAATGAATTATTGTGTTTATATATGTTATAATCACGTACATATACGAGGTATTAATATAAAATTTAATTTAGTTTGATAAAAATATTATAAATATTGTTTATTTAAACAATTGAAGTTCATATTTCATGTAATCATGTATTTATTTGTATATCTTAATATATAGCACAACTTGCAATGAGTGTATATTATGTAATCCAAAATATTTCCGCTCTTCCTGTTAAGGTACGTAAGATAGTGTCATCTTGCCGACTTATAAAAGCCTATAATGTTTGTATTAAATATTAACATGTCCTATTTTATATGCAGATTTGATACTTAGCGATGAGGAAAAAAAAAATATCGCTTTGTACTACATTGAAGAACTTATGCGGTCGAGAGGAAGTAGTTTGAGGCGTTGGCCAGAGATGCCTTACCCTGATGACAGATACATCAATGAATTTGGAAACCGACTTATATATGATGAAACTGATTATAACCCGGTCGAGATGGAATCTGAATATCAACGTTTGTACGCCTTATTGACAACGGAACAGAAGGGTGTATATGACACGATCGTGAAATCCGTTGATAGTGGAACAGGGGGTATCTATTTTGTTTACGGTTACGGAGGTACCGGTAAAACGTTTTTATGGAAAACACTTGCAGCCGGCATTCGAAGAAAAGGTGATATAGTTTTGAACGTTGCATCGAGTGGTATTGCATCTTTGTTAATGTCGGGAGGGCGAACTGCTCACTCGAGGTTTCATATTCCAATAAACGTTGATGAGACCTCCACTTGCTCAATAAGTGCTCAAAGCGATCTGGGAGCAATGTTAAAAAAGTGCAAGCTTATTATTTGGGACGAAGCGCCTATGACGAATAAGCTTTGTTTTGAGGCTTTAGATCGGTCTTTGAGAGACATACTTCGTAGGAACCGGTATGACGCGTGTGATCAGCCTTTTGGAAACATGACGATGGTGTTTGGCGGTGATTTTAGGCAGGTTCTTCCGGTCATTCCGAAAGGATCACGCCAAGACATTGTTGGTGCTTCTTTGAAACAATCATACCTATGGGATTACTGCAAAGTTCTTAAGCTAACCGCTAACATGAGGCTTACTGTTGGTTCACGACCGGAAGATGTTACCGAGATAAGAGAGTTTGCAGATTGGATATTGAATGTGGGAGACGGCAAGCTTGGAGGACCAAACGAAGGAGAGGTTTCTATAGATGTGCCGGAAGATATTCTAATTGATACTGCTGATGACCCCATAGCATCTATTATTGACTTTACTTATCCAAACATGTTGGATAACATACATGATCCGGCCTACTTCCAAGAAAAGGCGATTTTGGCACCCACAAATGAGTTAGTTGACACTATAAATGAACATTTGTTGGCCAAATTTCCAGGAGAAGAAATGGTCTACTTAAGTTGTGACAACGTGGATAAAAGTGAGCGCGGTGTTATCATAGATGAGTCTATTTTCTCGCCTGAATTCATTAATGGATTGAAGTTCTCAGGTGTTCCAAACCACAGGCTGGCTTTAAAAGTAGGAGTGCCCATTATGTTGTTAAGAAACATAGACCAATCAAATGGTTTATGTAATGGTACAAGACTTCAAGTACTTAAATTAACAAGAACCTCTATTCAGGCGCAGATCATTAACGGAACCAACTTTGGAAAAAAGGTGATTATTCCAAGGTTGAGGATTACTCCTTCAGATAAGCGTTTGCCTCTTAAGATTGTCAGGAAACAATATCCGATATCAGTATCTTTTGCCATGACAATCAACAAAAGCCAAGGGCAATCCCTTTCTAAAGTTGGTTTGTACTTGCCCCGTCCTGTGTTCACACATAGACAACTGTATGTTGCCGTATCAAGAGTAAAGAGCAAGCGGGGTTTGAAGGTTGTTGTTTGTGATCAGGATGGTAATCTCTCCAAAACCACAACAAATGTCGTGTATAAAGAAGTACTTGAAGGTCTTTGAACAAAGTTCATGGTTATATCATGTATGTATCATTGGTGTAATCATGTTATATTATACTATGGTTCATTATTTGTAATGTTACAAGGTTTGTTAGCAACTTAAATTTTCATTGAAATCACACCTCATTTTATGTTCGTGTCAATCTGTTCTTATTTTACCAACACGATGGTTGTAAATCGTTTGTCACTCACACGTATTTTAAATTTAACAAATTTACGTTATTACTTTTATTATCATCTCATTTATCTATTTCTTTAAAAAATAACCCGGTGTCAACGGGTCTCTAAGCTACTACACATATATTAGATACATTTCATCAAATTAAGTGAATCAATTTTTGGCAAACAATTCATGTAAATTAAGACGATTCCAAGGACCAAAACGCAACATTTACAAGTGTCCAAAACATCATTCAAAACCCCCTTTCTTTCCACTTTCACTATAGGGTTTTCACTTTCACACACTCCCAAAATCACTCATCACTCACCAAACAATCACCATCTCCACAAACCATACCCTAATTCACTTATAATCCTAGTGTAACACCATCATTTTCACCTTCTAAACCTAATTATTCAGCATTCTGATCACATGCACCGTACGATCGTTTTCACAGTACCAATTTCACCACATTTTGAGCTAAATTAACCAAAATCACTCATCATTTTCACCACATTTTTATTATCAATTCGTTTACTGCTAAGTTTACGGGTGTTTTTCGAAAACCCTAATTTTATCGTTGAAATTTAGGGTTTTTGCTAAGTAATTGCATAATGGCGAGAAAAAAGAGGATGTCGAAACGAGAAGGTTATTTTTTACTCTCATTTTGTATTTTTTATTTATTTTTTGTTTTTTTTAGTTATTTATATTTATGTGTTTTTGATGATAGAGGTTACGGTTGAAGAGACGGTTGATGCTGAAGATATCGACGACGAAGATGATGGTATAAATTTATTTCGATACCTTTTATGTTTCTTTTTTGGTTTTGTAAAAAAAGTGTTTGAGGTTTAATATGTTAGGGCTTGGATTATATAATGAGACGAGCTTGAGCTTGTAAGGGCTCGGGTCTGAGATTTTTGTATCTTATTTAACTTGTATGTATGTATGGTAAATACATTTTTCGAGCTATTTGAGGTGAAAATGAGCCTGCATGCTTGAGCATCTAAGGTTGCCGCTCGAGTTTTCGAGCCGTATGTAACTTGTATGTATACTATAATTGTTTTGAGTTATTTGAGGCGAATCTTGAGTCTGCATTTGTATTTGAAATGATTTAGATTTTTTTTATGTATTTTTGAGCTATTTGAGGTGAGCTCGAGCTGGTCTATAGTGTTTGGAGCTACTTGTTCTATTTGTTTTGTTTAGTATGATTTGTTTGTTGGAATATTACTTGTTTCTCTTATAAACAACTTATGCTTATGAGCAGAAGGAACTAACAAGGTTACTGAAAACAGCTTATGCTTTTGATGTTCAGTAGAAGAAACTAATCAGCTTATTAGACCACAAGGGTAAACTTGTAATTTCGAGTCAACCAAGAATGACTAGTAGGAAATAAGCAATCTGACACCGCTTGTTGAAAACAATTTGTTTCACTCTATAATAAGAAGTTAAGCATAGGCCCTTTCTTTCATCCAAAGACCCAAAACCACTTATGTACCTAATGTAAAATGAAATAAGCAAACAGGCTGATTCAATAAGCAATAGCAGACACCAGATTGTACCTTATTAACTAAATTCTGTTCGTGAATAGCTGATGGTCATAATGAAATTCGTTACTCATTTGGTGCCTCATATCCCGTGTTATGTTTTTTGCAAAACATATTTTACCGTCCTTTCTTTTTATTCTATTGAAGTTCAGTTTAAGGCTTTAATTTGATTGTATTCTTTGCTTTGACCAGACGAGTTTGAGAACGATGGTTTCATTGTGAACGATCTTGATGAAGATGAAGAGGACAAGCCAGACCCCGATGATGGGAAGCAAAAGACGAGAAGGAAAAAGAGGTACATTTTCTTTGTGTATTACTGCATTAAAAGTATTAATGCCTTTTTTTTTTTGCCTTTCTAACTTCTGCTTTGCCATTTTTAAGATCAACTAGAAATGTGGTTCTCGACGAAGATGATTATGAGCTCATCGAAGAAAACAACCCTGGATTTCGTCGCCCCACAAGTGAAAATTGTAAGCGGTTGAAGAAAGCTAGGACTGATGTTGGCGCAGGACCATCAGTGTTTATGGACGATTTATTTGGGGCTGATGACGGTAGATTTCAAATACCAATGCCTATAATTTGTTTGCAGTTAAATGGATAGTTTGCTATAATTCAAAATGGCCTGCAATTTGTAGGTACGTATCTTCTCACCAGTGATGAAGAAGATGAAATGGCCGACTTCATTGTTGATGACGAAGTAAAGGATGTGTATAATGTTCAACCAGGGTACGTGCGCTGCTTCTCAATAATTTCATTAATGTTTTCTCTTTGTTGTTCTACCATTAATGCTTTGCAAATAATACAACAGGGTTAATGCTAACAAGAAAAAGCCGAGGCAAGTACCAGCCCCCACAAATTTTTTCGAAACCATCGGATCAAAGAAACCGAAGGTTGAAGATGAGTTTGAACCAATCATTAACTCAGAGAAGTACTTGACTAAGGAAGATGACAATATTAGGAAGACGGATATTCCAGAAAGAATGCAGGTACTGATAAACCAACATATTTTGCTACTTTCGGATATGCCCATTTGTTTTCTTGAATCATATACTATTTTTTGTTGTTGTAGATGTCTGAGGAAATCACTGGCCCTCCACCAACAGATGGTATGAACATAGACAGGGAGAGTAATTGGATTATCGATCAACTTAAAATTGCTAGAGGGTTTAAAACAAGCGATGAAGGAAATGAAGTTGAATTTCCGATACCTAAGGAAGATGTTAAAAGGTTTTTGGAGCTTGTCCATGTTGAAAAGTTTGAAGTAAGTGTTACCATTTTGTCCCTTTCGTATTCTGTTGGTTCCTATGTTTTGATATATGTATTTTCTTTTGTATCAGGTGCCATTTATTGCTATGTATAGGAAAGAGGAGTGCCCAAGCCTGTTTAAGGATCAAGAACAGGGTGACATGGAGAATCTATATGATTCTGACCAAAAACCCACTCTGAGGTGGCACAAGGTAAATGAAAATCATTTTAGTCTTATTGTGTTGCTGGTACAGGTGGGGCATTTCGTTCCATTTTCTGAAAATGAGTCGATCCGTCCGTCCAGGTTATGTTTTACTCTTGTCAAACGGGTGAAATAAAAGAAATGTTTAAAGGGTAGCAAGTTAAATGGGTTTAACAGGCGAAAGTAACTCGCAATATTCTTTTAATGGATAAAGCGCACTCAAATCATATCATAAGAAAAACAGATTTATGAAATAATGTAAATAATGTCATCATATCTGACACATAAATTATTTATAAAATAATTATATAAGTTTGGACAAAAAGCTTTTTCTGGAAATCCCAGTTTGTACCAAAAATTACTCTTAATGATCCTAATCTTAGTTACACGTATGGCCTCGTTTTGGACACAAGGTTTATAAGAGGCTTGGTGTTTGTGCAGGGACTTTGGAATGTCTTGGATTTGGACAGAAAGTGGTTGCTACTTAAAAAACGAAAAAGTGCTCTACAGCTGTATTACAATAAGCGATTTGAGGAAGAAGGAAATATTTATGATGAGACGCGCATGCATTTAGATCAGAAATTTTATGAATCAATCATCATGTCTCTGAATGTAGCTGAGACAGAGAGGGAAATTGATGATGTTGACTCAAAGTTTAACCTTAACTTTCCTCCTGGTGAGGTTGCGACTGATAAAGGAGAATTCAAAAGACCAACAAGAAGATCACAGTATGGTATTTGCAGTGAAGCTGGATTGAGGGAAGTTGCTACCAAGTTTGGTTATAGTTCAGAGGATTTTGGATTACAGATGACTCTTCAACAAATGGTAAGTTGGTAACTTTTTATACTGTGCATTATATAAACGAATGTAATATTGATTGTGTTGCACTTGTTTATTCAGAGAATGAATGAATTAGAGGATGCTCAGGAAACACCAGATGAAGCGGCATCAAAACTTACTTGTCAGTTGTTTGCAAATCCAGAAGCTGTGCTCAAAGGTGCTAGGCACATGGTACGATAGCTATATTGCATACTTGCATTGTTTGGTATGACGGAATAATGTTACACTCAATCTATTGTGCTGTTTTGTCTCATGTAATTTTCAGCAACTTAAAACCAGTTGTTTTATAATACTTTGGCTTTTGTCTTCCACTTTTTTTTCTTGCGGTATGACAGTTACTTGATCTTTAAAACTTTGCTTGATGTTTTATTTCTGTCAATCTCTCTATATTTTTTTTACTAAGCCGCGCGGAACTAGAACTGAATTATACTTATATTTTATATAGTGTGAACATATATATTTATGATTCAGTAGCTACTCACAGTCCTAATTGTTATTAATGTTTTCTTATATTGAGGTACAATTTATCTTTGTTTACCACGTTAATTCAGTTTATATGGTTAGTAATGCATACTAAATACGTTTAAGAATGATCATTCCATTCTTAGAGGTCAAACTGAACAGGATGATCAATGATGGAATATAATGGCTCATTTTGTTACCTTTGTTCTTCTATTCTGTCCAATCAAATATACTAATATATCTTTTCATATGTTTTCTTTCCGTTGTTCCATCTTTGCGCGTCTTTCTTCCTTAGTTCTCATGCTATACTGCATGGTTCAGATTCTATGTTTTGCTTTTTGTGCTTAAGTTTCATGTTTTTCAATTTTAGGCAGCAGTTGAGATTAGCAATGAGCCATCGGTCAGGAAACATGTTCGTAGCATCTTTATGGAAAATGCTACAATATCAACAAGTCCAACACCCGAGGGAAAAGTGACCATAGATTCTCATCATCAATTTGCGGGGATCAAGTGGTTAAAAGAAAAGCCTCTAGCAAAATTTGAGGATGCACAATGGCTTCTTATTCAAAAAGCTGAACAAGAAAATCTTATCCAAGTTTCTGTAAGGCTTCCTACACCCATCCATGATGCATTAATGAAAGGTGCTAATGATGACTACCTTAGTCGTGATGTGAGCAAGTATTCTCAATTGTGGAATGAACAACGGAAGCTGATAATAAAAGATGCATTTGAAGGCTTTCTTCTACCTTCTATGGAAAAAGAGGCGAGAGCTTTGTTAACAAGTAAAGCTAAAAGCTGGTTACAAATGGAATATGGAAGAATACTTTTTAACAAAGTGTCTGAAGCACCTTATCAGAAGCAGGGGCACGATGGAGATTCATCAAAAGATCCACCAAGAGTTATGGCATGTTGTTGGGGCCCAGGAAGGCCTGCAACCACTTTTGTGATGTTGGATTCTTTTGGGGAAGTTCTTGATGTTTTATCGGCTGGTTCTCTAAGTATACGTGGTCAAAGTGTCAATGACCAGCAACGCAAGAAAAATGATCAACAACGCATTTTGAAATTCATGACAGATCATAAACCGAGTGTTGTCGTTTTGGGAGCTGTGAGTGTACCTTGTAGTCGGCTGAAGGAGGATATTTTTGAGGTTTGTGTACACTTAATCATCTTTTGTCTTAGTTTAATTGTGAACTTGCCTACTTATTAAGATATTAAGGTACTTGCTTTCTTGTGGTGATTAATGCATCAGTAGATTTTGGTTATAGTTACTTTAAGAGAGAATTTTTCTGACATGGTTAGTTATGAAGGGTCAGTTATGGTTATGCTTTACCCTTAATCGGTCAAACGGTTCGAAAGTCACCCAAATGTAATTTGTATGCATTAATACCTGCCAAATATACTTTTTCATAAAATTTGAATTTTAATAACAAAATATTTAACATGATCTCGACAACTTATAGGAAGGTTAGATATTCTGGACAAAAGTTATTTCTAGTCAACCCAATCTGACCTGATCTTGATTAGTATAAAAGTCGTCTGTTCTGATCTCTTACACTTGCACAGCCATCTTTACCTGTCGATGTTGCCAACTTGCCACCTCTACTTGCTTTTGATCTAGTTGCCTCATCCATGTACTTTCTTTTGTTGTTTCTTTTTTGGCATCTACTTGACGCTACAGACATGTAAAAGTGCTTATTTATATCATTCTGTCATTATTATCAGGTTATATCGAAGATGGTGGATGTTGACGGCATGGACGGCGTAAACGTTGTATATGGTGATGAGTCTCTTCCCCGTCTGTACGAAAAGTCAGAAATATCATCTGAACAGCTTCAGTCTCGACCTGGTAAGGGAGACACATGTTAAAATGGAATGACTAATGAAATAGGTGGCAATTATAACCCATCTATGAATGGGTAGATTCAGGTTATATTTTTCTAATGGGTCAGATGGGTAAAATAAAAAAAAAGTTGGTTAAAAAAGTATTAGTCAAATAGTTCTAAGGTTCATCAAAGTGTGTTCTTATTGCACAAGACCACCCAACTCATTTAGTTCCAAATGTGGCAAGCCTACTTTAAGACCAAGGAGGGGTGAGATCTCAAAAATGGGATCACCTTTGGTTTGATCTCACCTTCCATTTTCTATCCGTGAGACCAAAAACCCCTTGACATCTCTCCTATATATATATCCCCTTATAAAACTCCGCTGGAAACTATTTGCCGCTACTGCTTTGCGCAGTACCATGCTAGTATATTTTTAAATCATATTTGACATAATTATATATAGAGAAATATAATTGTTGGGGAGAAAGTGTTTCTGGTCAAACTCACCTGTCCTGTTTTGACCAGAGCCCTTGCTGGAACTGCCAGGCATGTCCATTTGCCACCTCTAGAATCTCTTTTGTATCTCTAACTCCGAATCTTAATTTTTCAGGCATTGTTAAGCGTGCTGTTGCCCTTGGGCGTTATCTTCAGAATCCATTAGCAATGACTGCAACTCTTTGCGGGCCTGGGAAGGAAATATTATCTTGGAAACTTAGTCCTTTGGATAGCTTTATGACTTCTAATGAAAAATACAGCATACTTGAACAAGTTATGGTCGATGTCACTAACCAAGTTGGGCTTGATGTAAATTTGGCTATAAACCATGAGTGGTTATTTGCATCTCTACAGTTCATTTGTGGGTTAGGGCCCACAAAAGCCGCTTATTTACAAAGATCCTTAACGAGAGCTGGGTCTATTTACTCTAGAAAGGACTTATTGAATCATGGTCTTGGTAGAAAAGTGTTCATAAATGCTGTTGGTTTCTTACGTGTTAGGCGAAGTGGGAATGCTACAAGTAGTAGCCAAGTGATCGATTTGTTAGATGATACAAGAATCCACCCGGAATCATATATTCTTGCACAGGAATTAGCCAAAGATATTTATCGTGCAGATGTGAATGAAGAAGTCATCGATGATGATGATATTACTGATGTGGCAATTGATCATGTGAGAGAAAATTCCAACTTATTAAAGAGTCTTGAGGCTGATACATATGCAAAATCTAAAAAGGTTGAAAATAAGAAAGACAATATTAATCTTATAAAAATGGAATTGATCAATGGTTTTCAAGATTGGCGAAGAGAGTATGTGGAACCCACTCAAGATGAAGAATTTTTCATGATGTCTGGGGAGACGGACAATACACTTTCAGAAGGAAGAGTTGTACGGGTAACGGTTCGCCGTGTCCTACCCGAGAGAGCAACATGTAGTCTTGAATCAGGTTTGAGTGGTATGCTTTTTAAGGAAGATTACAGTGATAATTGTGAGGAGGAAGAGTTGACTGATAAGTTGAAGGAAGGTCAAACTTTGACTTGTAAAATCAAGTCAATTGTGAAAGATAGGTACCAGGTTTTCCTAAGCTGCAAGGAAAGTCATATGAGGCGTAATTGGTCATCTGAGAATGATAAACCTGTGGATCCCTACTATAATGAAGTTCGTGAAACTTCAGGGATCATAAATGAGAAGCCTAATAAAGTGAAGGAGATAGCAAAGAAACTTTTCAAGCCAAGGATGATTGTTCATCCTCACTTTAAGAACATTACAATAGATGATGCAATAGAGGTGTGTAATTTACCTTTATACACATTCAACTATTACATTATTATACTTCAGTACATTACATATAAGGTCCCTTTGGTTTGCACAAAGTTACAGAATTGGTCCCTTGCTGACATAAGTTATAACGAATATGATCACTAGAATCATTGTTCGCTTTCATATTTGGTCCCACACCCTTTAGTTGTTAGGGACGAGAAGCTAAGCTAATACATACTTGAGGGACCAAATTTAGAACTCTGGAAGCGAACAGTGTTTTAAGGGACCTGATTCGTAGTTGGTATCGGCTGAGGGACCAATTCTGTAATATTGGGTAACAACCACACTACCACAGGGACCTTATATGTTCTTTACTCTTTATTACTTTTTTGGTGCTCATTAGTTTGCTTAATTTCCAGTTGCTGTCTGAGAAAGAATCTGGTGAGAGTATCCTCCGTCCTAGTTCTCGTGGACCCTCATATTTAACATTGACGCTCAAAGTTTACAAAGGGGTGTATGCTCATAAGGACATTCTAGAATGTGGAAAAGACCACACAGACATTACAAGCTTGCTTCGTCTTGGGAAAACACTAAAAATCGGAGAGGATGTATTTGCAGATCTTGATGAGGTCAGCTACAAATACCATTATTTTTCAGAGTAACCGTATCAAAAAAATATGTATACTCCTTATAATGAAAGTACACATTTTTATATCAGGTAATTGCTCGGTATGCTGATCCGTTAGTAGCTAATTTGAAGAAAATGTTGGGTTACCGGATGTTCAAGCATGGGACAAAAGCTGAAGTTGATGAAAGTTTAAGGAAGGAAAAAGCTGAACATCCTTCGAGAATTGTTTATTCTTTTGGTGTATCTCATGAGCATCCAGGAACATTCATTTTAACGTACATCAGAACTTCAAATGCACATCATGAGTATATTGGATTGTATCCAAAGGGGTTTCGGTTCCGAAAGAATATGTTTGACGAAATTGATCGCTTAGTCGCATATTTCCAAAAGCACATTGATGATCCCCGTGAACCACCTGTCACTGCAGCATCTGGCGGTTGGGGTGGCTCAGGTACAAGTCAGACTAGTGAAATATGTAGCTTTGACTTCTGCTTATTTTCTAAGAGGCTTTTTTTTTTAATTGTTTACAGGTAGAGGTGATTATGGGAATAATGACGGTGATGGTGGTGGTCGTGGGCGGGGAAGAGGGCGGGGTAGAGGAAGAGGTAGAGGACGAGGGCGGGGGAGAGGAAATGACTCTGAAAATGATAATCAGGACTCAGGTTATGGAGGTGGTGGTGGAGGTAGTTGGGGTGGTGGTGACAGTGGCGGAGGTGGAGGCAGCTGGGGTGGTGGTGGCAGTGATGGTGGGGGTGGAGGCAGCTGGGGTGGTGGCGGTTCAAGTGGTGGAGGTGGTGGCGGTTGGGGTGGTGGCGGAAGTGATGATGGTGGAGGTGGCAGCAGCTGGGGGCAGAAAAAAGACGATTCTGGGTCAGGGGATGCCAACAATGATGCAGATAATGGCGCGTGGGGTAGCAGTAAGAAGAGTACCGAAGCAGGGGGAAGTGGTGGCGGTTGGGGTAGTGGTGGAAGTGGCGGCGGTGGAGGTAGCAGCAGCTGGGGGCAGAAGAAAGCTGATTCTGGGTCAGAGGATGCCAATGCGGATAATGGTGGGTGGGGTAGCAGCAATAAGAGTACTGAAGCAGGGGGAAGCGGTGGATGGTCTGGTGGTGGTGGTGCAAGTGGCGGCGGCGGTAGTTGGGGAAAGAAGAATACTGAAGCAAATGCTGATGCAGATACTGGTGGATGGGGTGGAAACAAGAAAACTACTGAAACAGGAAGTGGTGGTTGGTCTGGTGGTGGTGTTAGTGGCGGAAGTGGTGGTGGTTGGGGGGAGAAGAATAGCTCTACTGCTGGTTCTGGTGATGGTGGTCAGAAAAGTACTGAAGCAGGGGGGAGTGGTGGATGGTCTGGTGGTGGTGGTGCAAGTGGTGGAGGTGGTGGCAGTTGGGGCCAGAAGAATAGCAGTGGTGCTGGTTCTGGTGATGCGAAAAAGGATACAGGTAATAGTGGGTGGGGTGGTGGCAGCAAGCAAAATACTGAATCAGGAGCAAGTGGTGGATGGTCTGGTGGTGGTGGCGGAGGTGGTGGCAGTTGGGGACAGAAGAATAGTGGTGGTTCTGGTTTTGGTAATGCCAACAAGGATGCAGATAACAGCGGGTGGGGTGGCAGCAAGAAAAGTACAGAGCAAACTCAAGCAGGAGGAAGTGGTGGATGGTCTGGTGGTGCTGGTGCCAGTGACGGTGGTGATGGTGGTGGAGGAGGTTGGGGGCAGAAGAATAGCGCTGCTTCTGGTTCTAGTGATGCCAAAAAGGATGCAGATACCGGTGGGTGGGGTGGAAGCAAGACAAGTACTCAATCTGGAGGAGGTGGTGGATGGTCGGGTGGTGGTGGCGGTAGCGGTGGCGGTTGGTGATGGTAACTAACTCCTGTTTGGCCAATCGTATTTTATCTTGTATTTAACTTGACGTTTAGGATGTTTATTTCTTATGTTGATTATAATCAAATGCCATGATTGGTAGAATTGCAACGTAGCTTTAGGCTGTTTATAACTTTATATTCACTGAAAACTTTTGCTGGGTAACATGAGCATCATGGTATGCCCCGCTATATCTCTAACTTAGATGATGGAATCTGTTTCTTTGCTCCAGTTTATGTTCATATCCTGAAGGTGACTTTTAAAGATATGACATAGATTGCCAGTGGCCTATGTTGATCTAATCTTGGTGGGTTTCGGGTACAAATAATCGTGTTTGACATTGCTCTGGGTATTTTCTACTAAATATTTGCATTTTCCACCGCACTAGTTCTTTCACTAGTTCTTTTGTCAAATCACCAGAAGATAAACTCAAGATTAATTCTCAACCAGTAGGAACAAAACAGATGACATCAATTTATACTTTATGTAAACTTAACTCTCATCTAGTGTAAATACAGAACATGAGACTGCTGAAAACGTCTAAAAAATTATTAGCAATGAAGAAATACCATTCAAAACCCAACAACTGAATCCATATTTACAAGGGTTTGTGAATGCAATTTCAGGCAAGAATAAATGTTGCATTAATATAACATGCATGCACAGAATTGCTTTGTTGCGATTTCTTCTATAAGTTGCCTAACTTTGGCAATAATAATATGATAAAGAAATTTTATAATGAATTGTTTACTTAGGTGTCGTTTGTTTTTTCAGAGCTTTTACCTCTTTATCTGCAAATCATGTCTGCAAAAGAAGAGGTGCATTTAAGCTCTTCATCTACAAGAAGAAGAATGTTTGTTTTTTTGTGCTATTGAAGTACTTTTTTCATTTTTCTTCTTTTTTTCCTTTTTCTTTTTTCTTTTTCACTAGTATTTTTTGTGCTATTAAAGTAAATTTTTTTTCCTTTTTCTTTTTCACTAGTTTTTTGTGATATTGAGTGCAAAACAAACAATCACTTAAAATAAGATGTGTTAAAGACAATACATAATGGTTCAAAATATACAAATATCGACCGTTTTTTGTGCTATAAACCATTTTGTCATATGGGTCAAATGAATCATTGGTTTTCTTACGTTTTGGTATTTTTTACGTTTTCGACCGTTTTTTACATTTTCGTCTGTTTTTAACGTCTTCGTCTGGTTTTTTAAGTTTTCGACCCCTTTTTTTATGTTTTTGTTTGTTTTTATACATATTCGTCCATTTGTCCGTTTTTTACGTTTTCGTCTGTTTTTTACGTTTTCGCTGGTTTTTTTACCTTTTAGTCCGTTTTTTTACCTTTTCGTCTGTTTTTTTACGTTTTCGTCTGTTTTTTTTACGTTTTCGTCTGTTTTCTTTCGTTTTCGTCGGTTTTCTTACATTATCTTACGTTTTGTTATGTAAGATAAATCAACGTACAAAAAACTTATAAAATTATATGAAAATGTAAAATAAACTGATGAAAATATAAAAAACGGACCAAAACGTAAAAACGAACGCAAGCGTAAAAAACCGGATGAAAACGTAAAAAATGGACGAAAATGTAAAAAAGCGGTAGAAAACGGACGAAAACGTAAAAAACGGACGAAAAAGAAAAAAAATAAGGCAAAAACGTAAAAAAGGGGCGAAAACGAACGGAAAAACCGACGAAAACATAAAAACAGACGAAAACGTAAAAAAACGAAAACGTAAAAAAACGGACGAAAACGTAAAAAAAAAAGGTAAAAACGGACGAAAACGGACAAAAACAGGTGAAAACGGACAAAAACATAAGAAAACGGGCGAAAATGGACTAAAACGTAAGAAAACGGATGAAAACATAAAAAAAAACAACGGACGAAAACGTAAAATAAAGTTAAAAACGGACGAAAACGGACAAAAACGTAAGAAACGTAAAAAAAGGGACAAAAACGTAAGAAAACATGTGAAAACGGACAAAATCGTAAGAAAACGGACGAAAACGTAAAAAAACAGACGAAAACGTAAAAAACGGACGAAACGTAAAAAAATGACGAAAACGTAAAAAAAAAGGCGAAAACGTAAAAAAACGAGGGAAAACGTAAAAGAACGGACGAAAACGTAAAAAGATGAACGAAACGTAAAAGAGATGTAAGATATTGAGAAAGAGATGTAGGGGTTGTGAAAGAAGAGGTAAGAAGTGAAAGATAATGTCTGAAATTTAGAAGAGTAAAGAAGTGAAAAGAAGCACTTATGTCTGAAAAAACAAACATAAACCTCTGCCCTCCTGCAGACAAAAGAAATGAAAAGAAAAAAAAAGTGCTTATTGAGAAAAAACAAACGACACCTTACTGTCTCTAAAAGATTAAATTAGAATTACTCAGTTAAGGATCTGTGGTATAATCATGAAAACATTGGAAATGCCAAGACATGCTAGGGGGTCATACCAACTATAGGCCAATTGGTTGGAAGTGAGGATCTCCGAGACTTAAAACTATAATAAAAATAAAGTGACATCAAGAACGTAAGGAAAAATAATATAGCTTGTTGCAGGAATGTCATTGTGATCGTATAAGTACGTTGTAGTAGGTTATTGGCAGTGCCGTCTTTGAAAATGTAAAAAATATTTGGGGCCCGGCTCGAGAATAAAAAATGAGCCCTTAGAAAATCAATAGTAAAATGCAATAACATAATATTATGACGATAAATGTTTTCAACCTTAAAAATAAAGTTGACAACGTGACTTAAGATCATTATCTTCAAGTTCTCTCAACCTTTTAGGAAACAAAAACCCAAATAAATTTTCATATTGTTGGTTGGTATTGTTCGAATCTCCTTAGTCCTTTCAAGAGAAATAATTGCTTGATCAAAAACCCAAATAATTTAGACTGGTTATCAAATGTCAAGTGACCAACTATTCGACTGGTTATTAAAATCATTAACGTTCTACACTTAACTAAACAAGAACAAAACCGTATAAGCACCACATGGTTTTAAGAACATATATAAATTTGAACAAAACTTTCACACTTTGCAAAAGCACTAAAAAGACTAAGTATAAAAGAAAACCAAACGGTAAATGGGCCTGAAAACTAAGTTTACTCATATACTACTAGTTGGGCCATCCTTTAAAATAAACTATAGTGGAATATATAAAACCTTTGACTAGTCAACTGTTTCTTCTACATCTACATCTGCAATGCTTCAATAAACCAGTGATTTTTCCGATGATGATAATTGCTCCGCCTCTGAATATGGGCCCTTAGGGGGAAGGGCCCCGGCTCAATGGCACCCCTTGCACCCCCTCTGGGCCGGCCCTGGTAATTGGTGTATTTAGACTAAAATACACCGTTGGTCTCTAAACTTGTATCGGAGGATCACGATGGGACGAAACCGGGCATATTCATCGCCACGGGTCCAAACAGTAGCCATTAAATGCCAGATTGGTCCCTTGACCAAGTCAAACTCTGATTTTTGTTTTGTAGTCGAGGGTATTTTAGTCCATACACATTTATACTTTTATAACACATTTATATTTTACCCCTTCATCTTTCATCCTCTTCATCATCTCCCCAAATCATTCATCTCCTCAACATCATCATCTCCCCAACATCATCCTGGTCATCATCTTTTGTCGGAAATTAAACACAACTCACACATACATACATCATTGCAGATAGAATAGATGGTACAGACCAGTAGCATAAGGATATGCAGCACAAACAAAAGTAGAACTGAAACTGATGCATCAGATTTATTGGCAAAAAGAGGATTTGCAGGCTAAAATTAAAGCAGCTAAAAAGCACTCAAATTAAGAACAAGTTAAGATAAAAACAAACTCACATAAGCTTATTGGAGCTTATGTGATCTTTAATGATCAGAAATTACAGACAAAGTGCTAGTAGCTAATGCCCTTCATAGTTCAGAACAACAACTGGAGCCAGTGCACCACCTTTCACTGCTGCAGCCGGCTTATTCAAATGCTTCTTCAGCTTCAAACAACAACCTACTTAACATGAACAGCTTCGATTCTGGCTTGAATAACCTTGCAGATGATCATCACAGCGCTACACTTTCACAACAAAGCTTTAATCCTCTTCAACTTTGTCAGCCATGTCACGATGACGAGGATGATGATGAGGAAGAGAGCGGAGATCCTTTGGCCTTTGCTAATCAGATGTTTCAATCAAGATAATAATAACTCCCGTTGTTTCCGATACATTAAGATGCAGGATCTTCTTATGGTTAATAAAATGCTATCTCCCATGCAGTGGTGTGATCATACTAAGACGAACATCTGTAGAGAGATAAGAAAGGTCAGATTGGTACAAAATAGCATTAAAGGAAAACTTATGACTTACAAAGTTAGATTTATATTTACAAGAAATAGAATAAAACCCCTTTATGCTATCAATACGTATCTATACTTTTAATTTGGTATTCATGAAGGCCTCATTAACATCTATCATCACATTGTAGCAAGAAATAGAAGTGGCAAGTTGATCGATGCCGAACCGTCAAGTTTTATCACACAAGCTAGCCACTTGTGAATGGCTAACCGTAATAAACTTCAAACAGCTCAGACACCAATGCAATGAAGATCAGGAGAGTATAGTGTTTCCCCAGGTCGTTAAATCCCAACGAGCTGTGCGATGAATCACCAAATGAGTAGTGATCGAGAGAATTTGAATGGGAAAAGGTTTTGATTGATTATAACTGAAGAAAAAGTATATAAATTACAGGGGCTTAAATGCAAATTAAAGAAAATTAAAAAGATAAAATATATTAAATAAACGCTATCACTATTTGCAAAATGATGTTTTTGATTTTTCTTTTATAAAATTTAACTTAAAAACTACTTGACGTACAAAAGAAAATGTGAAACTGAAGCAATATTAATCCTAAAAATATAAAAATGACATTTTTACAAACCTAATGATAAAAGAAAATTTTTAGAAAAAGAAAATTATTTTTAAAACTATTTATCTAATTATTATTAATTAAAAACTATTTTTACTTATTTAATAATAGCCTAAAATACAAGAAAAAATGAAATAAAGCTAGAAAAATGAAATTATGACTTAGAAAAATCTAAAATAACTAAAGAGAATTTTCAAAACTAATTTTATATTTTTCTGATTATTTTTCTATTTTCTATGAATTAAAAACTATTTGAAACTACTTAAATTGCTAAAAATTACAAATTAAACTATGAAAAATCTGGAAAAATATTTTTTTGACTTTTTATATTTATCTTAACTTAGGAAAAATTAAAACTTATTTTTTTGAAACTTTTTCTGATTTAATTGTATTAAAAGCTAATTAAAATGGCTTAAAAACTGATTAAAATGAAGAAAAATAGCTAACAGTAATGAAAAATTATGAAAATTTCAGGAAAAGTCTAAAATAATGTTCTAAGTCTAGGAAAATTATAAAAACAGTGGCTAGTGTGCAAGATAATACAGTTGCAGTGCAAAGTGCTTATAAATAAGCACTTGAAATAAGCAAATGAGCACAATAAGCTACCAAACTGTTAGAAGAAGCTATAATAAGCTATAACTACTCAAAATGAACTAAATACAACTACTCTATACCACTGAAGTCCAAACTACAAAGATTTGATGTTTTAAAATCAAGTGCTAAAACAGTTTCCAGTTACTACTTTTAAGCCTAAGAATAAGCTACCCAATAAGCTGGAAATCAAAACCAGATGTAGGAACTTGAAGGAGACCTGGCTAGCTACTTATAAACCAAAATCCAGACCAAGATAAGCTCTATTGAGCTTGTGACAAGCTCTGCAAATCACCTGTGCACACTCAATATACACTGAGTGTGTGCACAGGGGATATAAGACCCAAATGACAAGCCACTTTGGAGCTTGTAAAAAATTACAAAAATTCAACAAAAAGCAGATTAAGAAACTAGACCAACTGAAGTTTTTAAACCCCAAGTTTCACTTGATTTGGCCCAAAATTGAATCAATGAAAAATCATCCCAGTTGGGTGAAAACTGAGATTTTCACTCTTTTGACTTTTGAAACAGTTTTGTTATTTTGACTTTTGTGAACTTTGAGCTTAATTTGTGGACTGAATTTGATGTATTATGATGAAATAATCCTACTGCAAGCTATCTCTATGAATTCTAAACACAAATGCTCATTTTGACCAACTGATTCAAGCAATTTTCATCACAAGGACAGATTATGTGCAATGTTGACTTTGGTTGTGTTTTAGTGACAATTTTGAGTCAAGTAGACCTAATTTAGACTTAGTAGACAGATTTCGAACACCAACAAAAGCTCAAGCTCAAATAATCCTACTGAACCAAACACACCTTAACCCACTGAGTTGCAAATTAAACTAAGCCAACTACTGAGTTAGCTTATGAAGACACTTAAACTGAATCTAGCTAACCTAATCACAACTTAATCAACAGATAAAAACTAATCTAAACCACAGATACAGATTATGCAATGAGTTTGGAATTGAACTTACATTTGGTCCTAGCCACTGTGGCTTGCCAAAGAATACAAGGATCACTAACCTATTCTAAACCATAACCTAACTCAATATCAACCCAAATCCATGCTCTGCATCAACCCAACATCATTTCCATTTCCATTTGAGCCCAGTTTGACTTTCGTTGACCCAATACCAAAGTTGCTTGAAACTTAATTGTAAGCTTACCAAAAGCTATAAGGAGCTTAAATAAACTTATTTGAGCTTAAAAATAAGCTACTAAAAGCTTGGACATAAGAATTTGAAACTGAAATTTGCAACAGTGAACATAAAACTTGAAATGTTAATGCAACTTAAATTGATACTTGAAAATAGTTTTAATACACTGAAATAGCTTAGTTTGATACAACTAAGCTGGAAATTACAATGTAGAAGCTAACTTAAACTTGGACAATTAAGAACGACATACATAATATTAAAAACTAAAAACTACTCCTCCTTCATTCTTCTCGTTCCTTTATTTATACCCAAAAAGCTTCCCACTTGACCTCTGAGTGAATCCCACTTGCATTTGGGACCATTAGATGACTTGAGATAATCTTGACCGTTTGATTGAATTTTGGCGCCAAAGTTGTTTTTGCCAGTTGGGGTTGAGTGCAAGGGGGGAGGGATGCATTTAATGCATTTTGAAGTTTGGTGAGGTGGGGGGGAACATGGTGAGTGGGGGAAGAGCTGGAGGGATGGAATGGTGGAGTGTTGCAGGCATGTTTGGTGAGGAAGAAGACTTTGGCGGGAGTGTTTGTTTGACCGGGGTGTTGACCGGGTTTAATATTATAAAGGGGAGGTCAAAACAGTTATTGACAGGGGGTCACAAGGTTTATATGGCAGGGGTCCAAAGGGGTTTAAAGGTCCAAGGGTTCATGGCTTAGGTTTAATAATCATAAGGACTTATTTTGCAACTTCTGAAAGTACAAGGACCAATTCTGCCATTTTATCAAAGTTGTTCCAAGGGACCAAAAATGACAAGCTTCAATAGTACAAGGACCAAAATAGACATTTTCAAACTTCCAAGGACTATTTTTGCCAAATTTGAAACTTGAAGGACCAAACTTGTAATTTCTCAAAACTTTTGACATTTTTCACCAAAGGACTAATTTTGACAAGTTATGATTTTAAAAGGACCTTTGGTGACTTTTCTTTTAAATTAAGTGCTCAGGGACTATTTCTGACAACTTTCGAAACTTGGGGGACTGAAACTGCCAATTATGCAAACTTAGCTCATTTTTCATCTGATTTTAAACATTTTGCATCTGAAACATATAAAATGCAATTTTGAGATATTTTCATTATTTTGATGCATTTCTGAGCATTTTTAAGTGTTTTGCAGTTCAGATTTGACCCAAAAATGATGAGTATTCACACACTCATCACAAGTTCTATTCATTTACTTGTGAATGGGCCTGATTCAGGTTATGTTTTATCTATGGCGGTCATAGGGTATACAAATAAGCTCAATATAAAATGAGTCAAATGGGTTAGAATGTGATAATTCAAGATAGCATCATACCAACAAATCAGCAGTTATGTATGTTCAGAAGGCATGAGTCCAGTGCAGCAACTACTACCACAAAAACACTTAACACCATTTGGATTCTGACCAGCTTCCCCATAACTAAAAGTAAGCTCTTCATCTTTTAATATATCTCGGGATGCAAAGAAGCAGACTCGAGGCAGCAAAGCACCCGAACTTCTAACTAGTACTGTTGAAAGATTCCCACCATCACACGAATGGTTAATGAATCTTGCAACATTTCCAATTCTTGTGGCATCAATATTGATCCTTAAACATGCCTTTCCAGACGGAAGATGCTCCCTCACAACTAGAAGGGCGGAAGTATGCTTCCCAGTGGATGCAAAACTATCATTTATTTGTTGACGTCTTCTAGCTTCTTTAGTTGTCAACAGTTCACCTGTCAATGCAATTGCGTAATAGGTCAGTTTAGGGACCAACGGTGTATTTTTCTTGACAAGTCCTCAAAGAGGATTTACATATACTACAAAATCATGCAATGACCAACACGTGTTAATAAATGCATTGGGTAGTATATATCATGAAATACACAATCTTAGAGATAACTTTTGGTATATAAACATAGAGAAGAATATAGTCAGAAGCCTTACCTGTGCCTTCTGTAAAGGAGAAACACGGCAGCAGACTACTGAAGTGCAACTTAAGCTTAAACTAAGCAATGTAGACCGCAAATTTGGGTCTAAAGCATACATCAAACACTTTCCATCTATCAGAAGGGATAACTTTTGTCCGGATGAGCCATGAATTATTCTTTGTGCTTCTTCGTGGCACTTGTGAAGCTCATTCTTCGCTGTTTCTCTTGTAAACTGAGCAATCTCCACTTGATCACCCTGAATGAAGATGTTCATTTGAGACTAAATACTGCAAATCACAACTAATCCAATTGAAAACAATGCTAGCTAAAATGGTTACTTACTCTGCTTTCAACCTCCCTGATTGCATCAGTTTTGGAACTGATAACAAACTGTTTCATGTCATTGTTAATTAACTTGCAAGCTGGAACAATTAACAAGATAAAGTGAATGTTTAACAAATGACATTGCATAGAAGTGTAATGATATAAACAATTATGAAAAAGAGAACCACACCATAAGCTATATTTATTGCAGTTTCCAGTTTGTCCCCTGTAAGCACCCAAATCTTAATTCCAGCTTTAGAAAAAGTTTCTATACAGGATGGTACTCCTTCTTGAAGCTTATCTTCTATAGCGGTGCATCCAATCAAACTCAAATCCTTCTCTATCAGTTCTGCCACCTGTTTCAAGTTCAAAGGCATTTTTAAACAGAGATACATATTTGGTTACAATCTTGAAAATTTCCTGGATGTTTCATTCAAATACGTAGAAATCATTTATCAATGACGATTACCTCATCCAATTTTCTTTCACGGTCTCGTAAAGAAGATTTTGCCTGGATATATTTCTCATTCCAGGGGAGATGAATGATGAATGTTGGGGAGATGAATGATTTGGGTAGATGATGAAGAGGATGAAAGATGAAGGGGTAAAATATAAATGTGTTATAAAAGTATAAATGTGTATGGACTAAAATACCCTCGACTACAAAACAAAAATCAGACTTTGACTTGGTCAAAGGACTAATCTGGCATTTAATGGCTACTGTTTGGACCCATGACGATGATTATGGCCAGTTTCGTCCCATCGCGATCCTCCGATACAAGTTTAGGGACCAACGGTGTATTTTAGTCGTGTATTTATAAAGAGTGACGATGCTATTAGTTAAGTTGTCTTGCTATCGTATTATGGCACCCACACGTTACAATAACACATTTAACTTGTAATGAATATTAACAAATTTGAGTGGGATGGGACCGAAAAAAATTATTTTACAAAACCTCACTCAGACTATATGGCACATTACAAAAATACTCGATACTTTTATCTAATTACGATTTTTTTATATAGCAAATTTTATTTGTCAAATATCTAACAAATATTTAGTAATTTTTTTACAAAAAAATATCAATAAAAAAATCTTTAAACTGTGAATACAAAGCCTAATTACTATATTCAACAACTTGTAACGAATATATAGTAGCAAGTTTGAACAGGACAGACAAAAAAATTCACAAAAACCCCCTCGGCCTATGTGGCACGTCACAAAAATAACCTGGTACTTTTACTAGTTACGATTTTTTTATATAGCAAACTTTATTTATCAAATATCTAACAAATATTTGATAATTTCCTTATAAAAAGAATATCGATGAAGAGATCTTTAAATAATATGTTACAACTTATAATGAGGGTAGCAAGTATAAAAGGGACGGGGCGGAAACAAAGTTATTATACGAAATCTGTCGTCGGACTATGTGTAGGGCTGAGCAAACCACCCAAATGAACCGGACCGGACCGGCCATATTCAGTCCGGTCTTCGGTTTCATCTTTTGGGCTAATTCGGTCTCGGTCTTGGTCGGTCCGGTCCGATCCAGACCACAAACCAAATATTTTGCCTTGTTGGACCGGACCGACCGACCGAGACCGGACCGACCACATTCGGTCCGGTCTTCGGTCTCGGCTTTTGGGCTAATTCGGTCTTGGTCGATCCGGTCCGGTCCGAGACCGATGCGCAGCCCTAACTATGTGGCACGGTAAAAAAATTGCCCGATACTTTTATCTAATTACAGATTTTTTATATAACAAACTTTATTGATCAAATCTAACAAATATTTAGTAATTTCTTTATAAAAATATATTGATGAAAAGATCTTGAAATTGCAAACAAAATGAGCCTAAATACTATAATACATATAAAAACTTTTAAGGAATAGCAACAAGTTTGAACGGGATAGCACAGAAGAAAAAAAACTATTTTATAAAACCCCCTCGGACTATGTGGCATGTTACAAAATTTACATGACACATTTAACTAATTACGACTTTTTTATATAGCAAACTTTATCTGTCAAATATTTAGTAATGTCCTTATAAAAAACACATATGGAAAGGTATTTAAATAATGTGTTACAACTTGTAATGAATGGTAGCAAGTTTGAACGGAATGGGACAGAAAAATTTTATTATACGAACCTCCACCTCAGACTATGTGGTACGTTACAAAAATTGCCCGATACTTTTATCTAATTATGAATTTTTGATATAGCAAACTTTATTCTTCAAATATCTAACAGATTTTTAGTAATTTCCTTATAAAAAAGGTACTGTTGAAAATGTCTTTAAATTGCAAACAGAATGAGCCCTATTATTGTAACACATATAACAACTTGTAATGACTTGTGGCAAGTTTGAACGGGACAAGACAGAATAAGAATTATTTTACGAAACCTCCTTCGGACTATGTGGCACGTTACAAAATTTACATGATACTTTTAGCTAGCAACGACTTTTTTATATAGCAAACCTTATCTATCAAATATCTAACAGATGTTTAGTTGGTATTATACTATTGTTGATACGTGTTTAAAGATTTTTGTTTGAAAACTTGGAATCGTAAACTTTATATAAAATGTAAACTTGCTTGTTGTCAAGTAAGAAAAAACCGAAGCCAAACCAATTCAATGTCAAAAACCGAAAAACCGAAACCAAACGGTTTGTAGTTTTTAAAAACTGAAATATACAGTTTGGTTTTCGGTTTTAGCATAAAACCGCCTCACCACGCCCCATGCTCACCCATTCATTTTACCTACTTAAGCTCAATCTTCTCCTTTTCGTTCAACCAAGGACAAAACTAGAGGCTCTCGCGGTGTCACAGGTCCCCAATAAAATTTTATTTCGTAGTGCTAATTATTGTAAAAAACACTGAATTTTTTAAAATGCACCCAGTCTTAATACACTGTTTTAATACAAATAAATCGCGTAAAACGTTTAGTTATACTTTACGATATTTCTAAGTTTTATCGATGAATATCATAAAAACATATTAAGTAAAGTTAAAATAAATAAGTTTTAAACATATAGTTTTCTAACTCATCACATTTATCACTAAAGGTATGGATAAATGAATATTTAAAGTCTTTAGTAATGATCAAGGAACATTTTCATATTGCATTTACAAATATTTTTGAACCCACACATTACTTGTCATATAAACTATTTGTGTCGGAAATATTTTTGGTTAGTTACCTACACAAAGTAACTACACAATTTTTATAAGTGTCCAAATTATTTTTCATTTGTACACTTTTCTTATAGCAAGCAAACCAAGTTTAATTGCACTCTCATTTTTGGTAATTAGACAATGTCTAAATACATTTTGTAAAAATACATTTCACTTTCTAAAATACATTTTGTTTAAATAACTAGTCAAACTATTTTTTACCTCATTCATGACATCATGCATAAGTTGACTTTCATGAAAAGTCACATCTTATCTTACTATATCAGGAGTTGACTTTTATAGATTTAGTAAGATTGTGCAAGAGATTTTGTCTCAAAATCTTGCCAAATTCGGGTCTATCAGAACAGACCCACAGATCCTTTCAAATATAAAGGACGGGTCCCTTTCAAAGGGATATGTCAAATCCGTGGGTTCTAGTGCACACTGCCTATAAATAGCAGTCCATTTTCACCATTTTAACTCACCCTTCTCACTCACATTTCTTTCATTACTTTCATACATTCATATATGATCATTACTTAGTTTTATATATTTATGTTAGTGATTATCTACAAACTTCTTTGTTGAAGAGAAGGTCACTACATTTGTATACAAGACTTCCAACAAGCTTCGTGTTGCTAGTCTTGACACACATACTTAAATCATGGTGTTGTTCTTTGTATATCATTTTCATGCACATACAATGTACCACTCACCATACACATTTGTAGAGAAAAGATCAGTTAGATCTTAGGTTGGATCTACCTCTAACTAGAACTCGGTATTTAGCTTTGTACCAGATAAAGTGTAAGCGACGTTAGGTTGGTTCTACCTCGAACTAGAACTCGATATTTAGCTTTCTATCGGAAAAAGTGTAAGCGACGTTGTAAGGTTTCTCCACCGGTTAAGGAGCCTGTTGACATAGTGTTTACAAACTCTCGAGTTTGGTACTCAGGAAGTGGAGTAGGGCGAGAAAAGAAGTCTTCGTAGCCGAACCACTATAAATATTTGTGTCTCGGTTTGATCTTTTCATTCTTTACTTATTTACTTTGGGGTTAATATACAAAAAAGTTACTAAACTTTCTTAAAAATTTGTCCTAAGTCACTAATGTTTGTATTCTGTCATCTAGGTTACTATACTTCATGTAACCTGTTATATGGGATACCAATAGTGATGCAACCTATTATTACCGGTTACAAATCCTACGTGTAATTTGACACACACAAACCCACACACACATAAAGTAATATAGTTAACACACAATTTATTAATCCCAATTCCACTACACACACAAACCCACACACACATAAACCTAATTTGACGATCCAAGATACAAAATCGTTTTCCCAAGATTCTGGATTGGGGGAATCAAAATTGTGTTCGAATACAGTTGTCATCTTATACAAAAAGGTAAGTTTTGGTCTGATTATAGTTTTTAATCAATTTGTAAAATTAGGGTTTTTGTCAAAAATTAGGGTTTTTTGAAATTAACAATTTTTCTTGTTTTATTATGTTTCAGATGGCAACAGGATCAAGTTTCTTGATAAAATACCATCGTGGAGGTGTTTTTGTAAGAGACCCTCTTTCCTATGATTATGAAATACTAACTAAAATTCCAGGTGTTGATCTTCTTTCATTAGACTTGATAGGGTTTATAAAACATTTGGAAACTGAATGTGCTGGTGAAGTAAAGTCCTTGTTTTATTTGATACCTGGTTTAGAATTTCACTTAGGATTGAAACCCATAAAATGTAAGGATGACTTTGATGCTTGTGTTCAGTGTGGTATTGATAATGATCATGTCTTGCATATCTATGCATCTCATTCTGAATTTGATATTGAAAATGACACTAGAGCTGAACAAAACATAACAGATAGTGAAAGTGACATAGAGGATGTTGATTATAATGTCTATGATTATTGTAGTTCTGAAGAGAGTGATACTACTTCAGTTGATCATTTGTCTGAAGGTGAGGAAGAGGTTTTAGATGTTAGGACTAGGACTGTAGACCCTGCACCTAAGAGAAAAGCTTCTAAGATGTTTGATGAGGGCTTTTTGTCTAGAGTTTATAATGGTTTGCCTAGGGATGACTTTATTGAAAAAGATACTCATCCTAAAAAAGTAGATGATGAGGATAAGTTGGGTGATCAGTGGCCAATTCATGATCCTAGTGTCAAATGGAAGTTTATGAGGCCATAGTTAGGTGAAAGATTTGAGAATCCTGACCAATTGAAAAGAGCATTGGCTTTCTATGCTTTGGCCAATGGTTATAAGCTATACTATAAGGTAATCAACCCTAAGAGACTTTTAGCTAAATGTTCAAGAGATAACAAAGAAAAGAAATGCCCATTTAGATTATGGGCATCTTGGATGCAAGTAGGGAAAGAGAAATCATTTAAAATTAAAACCCTAGTTAATGAACATGTCTGTTCTAGGACATATGAGTATGGTAGCTTAATAACAAGTAATTGGGTTGCTAGGAATTTTGCTAAAAAGATCATGGTCAATCCTACCATAACAGTTAGGGCTCTAATTGATTTAATATTAAAGAAATATAAGTGCAAGGTAACTGTTAGTCAAGCTAGAAGGGGAAAGAGTAAGGCTTTGCAACAATATGAAACATGTTTAGAGGATCACTATGGTATGCTATGGTCTTATGCTGCTGAGATCCTTAAATCTAATCCAGGATCAAATTGTAAGCTAGGTGTTGACTCAATGCCTGATGGAAAGAACCACTTTAGTAGCTTTTATGTATGCTTTAAAGCTTTGAGACAGGGATGGTTAGATGGATGTAGGAGGGTAATTGGTTTAGATGGTTGCTTTCTTAAAACAATATGCAATGGAGAACTGCTATCAGCTGTAGGTAGAGATGCCAATAACCAAATCTATCCAATTACATGGGATGTGGTTAGTGTGGAGAACAAGGAGAATTGGAGTTGATTCATGCAGTGTCTCAGTGAAGACTTAGGCATTACAGCTGGTGAAGGTCTTACCATCATCTCTGATCAGCATAAGGTATAATCCTTTTAATTTGACAAGTTATTAAATAGTTCTTGTATAACCAATCTGTTTTATAACCAATCTGTTTACAGGGAATTGTGGAAGCTGCAAAGGATGTGATGCCTTTGGCTGAACACAGACGATGTGCCAGGCACATATACGCTAATTTCAGAAAGAAGTTCACTGGAGTTTAGTTTAGGAATTTATTTTGGAAAGCAGCTAAGGCCACATATCCTGCAAAGTTTGAGCAAGTGATGAATGAAATCAAGCAAGTCAGCAAAGAAGCACACACTCATCTAATGGATAGACATCCTCAAAGCTGGAGTAGGGCATACTTCATAACAGATAGAGCATGTGATGCAGTTGAAAATGGGATAAGTGAGTGCTTCAACTCACTTATAGTTGAGGCTAGAAGAAAACCTATCATCAACATGTTGGAGGACATCAGACAAGGTCTTATGGAGAGAATGCAAAAGATGAGGGAAAAGCATGAGAAATGGGATGATGTGATATGTCCTAACATTAGGAAGAAATTTGAAGTATTGAAGGATAAACACAGGTCTGTCTTTACTTTTATATGTTTTAACTCACTTTTAACTCACTTTGAAACACAAGTATTAATGCACACTTTTGATAATTGTAGGAACTGGAAGGTGATACCTAGTGGTGAGAGCAGGTTTGAAGTAAGGAATGGGTATTAGGGATTTACAGTTGATGAAAGACTTAGGACTTGTGGTTGTAGAGGGTGGCAGTTGACTGGTCTCCCATGTGAACATGGATTTGCAGCAATATATTTCCTACATAGGGAACCAAATGACTATGTTTCTGAGTGGTATAGTAAGCAAAGGTTTGTGGCTGCTTATAATCAGTACATTGAAGGGATGAGGGGAATGGATCAATGGCCTTCCACTAGTTTTCAGAAGCCATTACCACCAATAAAAAGAAGGATGCCTGGTAGACCAGCACATAAAAGAAAAAGAGATGCCTCTGAAAATGATGGTAATAGGAGTAGGATAAGTAGAAAGGGACAACTTAACCATTGTAGGCTTTGTGGTAAGTCTGGACACAATCAAAGGGGTTGTCCAACTAAAGAAGAAGGGTCTAGCAGTGGTGTGAAGAGGTCTGCTAGTGGGTCTAAGAAGTCTGCAATAGGTGGTAAGTCCACAACTGTGTCTGCAAGGGAGGAGAGGTCTGAACCTACACCACAACCTTCACAATCACAACCTTCACAACCACAACCCACTCAACAAGAACCTTCAACACCACAACCTAATCAACAAGTTGATTCACCACCACACTTATCTGAACAAGTTGAGATACCAACTGGTTGCTCTGCACCAGTTGAGTTATCTACACCTCCTCCTGGTTTTGAGATGTGTGCACCAGATAACATTGCTACACCATCAGATGGAAGGAAAAGGGGTGGTGGTGTCAGGATGAGGGGTGGTAGTGTAAGTGGTAGTGGAAGTAGGAGACTTAGTACGATCAATGGGAAAATACTTAGGAGTAGAGGGAAAGGGGATGGATCAAAGGCTTGTATGTATCCTGGTGGTATTAAACCTATAGGATTTGGTGTTTCTTGGGATCCAGTGGATGGAGAGCCAATGTTAGGAGTAAGTATTGTTTCTGCACTCTTGTATTTTTAGATCTTAGGTTTATTAAGTTTAGGGTCTTAAGTTCATTAATGTAAGTTTTATTGCAGAATCCTATGGGCTTACCAAGACCAGCTTGGCCACTTGGAATAACACCAGAGGATGTGAGGATCCATGCTGAAACAGAAGAACCTGTTGTCCTACAGGAGCCTATGTTGGAACCACTGGTTAGAAGAAATGCACAGTATGAAAAGAGGATGGCTGAAAGGAGGAGTGGATCAGTGCAGAAGTCACCAGTGCAGAAAAAACAAGTGCATAAAAAACCAATCTAGAAGTCACCAGTTCAGAAAGAACCTGTGCAGAGAAAAAGGGAATCAGAAAGGATCAAGCAGCTAATGTTCAATAGGCCACCATCTCCAGGACCAGGCTTGACTGAAGATGATGCCATCTCACTAGAATAGATGCTAGGTTTAACTAAAAATGGCTAGCCAGTTATTAGGCTGTTTTGTATATGTGCCATTATAACTTGTTAACATGTAGTAGGATGGTATAACTTAAAGATGTAGTAGGATGGTTTAACTTTAACATTTGCGGTATGCCCCTATTTTGTATATCTGCCATTAACATGTAGTATAACAAACTGACATGGTAATTGGGGTATGACTTAATGAATGATATTAGGCTCTTTTGTATATAAGCTTTGTTACATCTTCTATCCTGCTTACCTTTTATGATTTGTTACTTATGTTACATACACAACCATTAAAACAGACACAACCATTTGTTACATCTAGCTTTGTTACATCTTCTATCATGTGTTGGTAATGCCACATTTGTTACATCTTTTGGTACCATTCTAAACAGACACAACCATTAAAACATACAAAATTCATTACATAACAACATAGATATTACATTATATGGTACCATTCATATCATTTCATTAGCTGGTACCATTCATTACATCCCATTGTTACTAGTCTTACTAACATACATCTCCAAAAGACAATTTAACATACACCCATTGTAACTAGTCTAAACAAACCTAATAAGAAAGAACCCAACAATCAAAACAATCAACACTCTATTGTAGAAGGAAGTTCGAGAGTTTTGATTGTTCAATTGAACAATGTGATCTTGTGCATTCACCAAATTGACATGGAGCTCATACATCCTTGCTTGATACCAACGATTTGGTAATGCCACATCCACCCATCTAAAATAATTACAATTTCTTGTGGGATCCATGAAATTTGGGCAACCAAGAAATCTTCTTCCCGGGTTAGTTTGTGTCCAAGAGGTACGACATTTTGCAATTTCACCACAGCCACAAAGATTGGCCATTTTCAACTTGGAAGAAGATGAAGTTTTGAGGTTTTGGATAAATGGGTTTCAAACCCTAATTTTGGAAGAAGATGAAGTGTGTTGGGGTGAGTTAGGTATAAAAAGGTGATTTTTAGTGGGTTTCCTACGTGGACAAGTCTATGTGGACGAAGGTCTATGTGGAATATCTACGTGGCAGAGGTGGTAAGATCACAACCGGTTACCCTTCCATGTAGTGACTAGGGTGGCAAATATAACAAGGATTAGTAACATATGTGAAAAACCCGTGAAGTACAGTAACCTAGATGACAAAATACAAACATTAGTGACTTAGGGCAAATTTTTTTGAAAGTTTAGTAACTTTTTTGTATATTAATCCTTTACTTTGCATCTTATTTACCATCTCTATTATTGTTTATATTCTTGCTACTTATTATTTACATCTATAATCGAAAGATTTCACATAAACTTGGATCAATTATTTTTGAAACTAAATTTTAATCGGTAAAACTATTCAACCCTTATTTTAATTTTTCACACACTGTGTTTTTAGTTATTGTTTAGTTAGTCAATTAATAGGTGAAAAAGTTAGCTCACTTACCTCAATTATTTTCAACTATTTATTTCATTTTTATCTTTATAATACGGTAAAAAAAAAAAAAAAAAAAAAAAAAAAAAAAAAAAAAAAAATTGGGCAATCGATCACTTTTGACTCTTGCTCCATCCGTTGCGTTCAAATGAAACTCGAAATTATCATCGGTCTTTTGAATCCCTCTAGTAGAAAATTTCACACTCTTAAGCCTTAAAGGAAACTAGTTTATTTTGATATCAAGCCTTTAAAGAAATTTTATGGTCAAAATTAATTTTTATTGGACTCTAATTTGGAATAGGATTTATAAACCATAATGGTTTAGATTGGATTTGTGCTCGAAAATCTTCTTGTATATATCAACATGTTCTCATCTTTCTTTTTTTCTAGCTAGTTCTTTGCCAGAGCTTTTAAATGAAGTGTTGCTCAAAAAGAAAAAAGTAGAAAAGTATTAACCTTCGTATAAGAGAAGTTTAACTTCATCCCGACTAATGTCCTTCCTCATCTGATTAGTTTTGTTTATTTGAGCTGGCAAATTTGCATTTGACTAATGTTACCGTCTAACACGTGCAATCAATCATAAGTACTAAGGTTGAGAACGAGTCATGATCAATTTAATTTTCGCTGAATGACGGGGTACAACAAGTTAACACTCAACTAACTTTGGTTTACTCTAATAACTTCTTCAAATGAATTGTATTTTCAGTTTCTGTCTCTTTTGCAGACAAAGCCCCATGGCCATGACCTCTGAAGTCTCTTTTGGACCCCAAACTTTTTTAAATGATTTCAGTCACATCTTTACAGTTAAATATATGAATGAGAACGCCTCATTGATGCAAATATTCCGTGCAATGACAATCTAGAAACAAGGTCGACACAAACGCAACTCTAAACTACTCAACATCATTTCTGTTCGTCTATTATTCACATCAGGACTTGTATCACAATCTTTTGACTAAGGGGCTACCTGTGGTTTTCGGTTAGTTTACAAACGTTGGTAGGCGGAAAAACTAAAGTTAATACCTCAGCGTGTAGAATTAGATTTGAAAGACTCCCTGCAAGAGCTAATCGCAGCCATAGATCAGTGGACTTAAATTCACAGAGAAGTCCAATTGAAGGGGGCCAAGATACGTAATACATATCATAATCAGTGGACTTAAAAGGGCATATCATAATGGTGGACAGCGATACAAATTTATTTCTTTAGAACGAATAGCTTTCCCACAATCTCCGATTCCATCAATCACTTACAGAAAGATCAAGTTCATTTTCTTACTTTGTAAGTTTTTATTTTTGATAAGCAGCTTGAGTTCAACTTGATGTGTGATTTTATGAGTTTTATGGCGATATAGGAGTCGAGAGCAAGTTGCACTCTTAATGATGATGTAATGCTCGTTTTTTTTTATTTGGATATCTAGTAGAGGTAAAAAGGTTGAACATCAGATGAGCTAAAAGTTGAATATCAGAATAGCTATCTGGGTTGGCTCCCAAAATCCAATAATGTCATCTATATTGTAACTGTTTTATTTCGTTCTAGCAATATGCTGCTTGTTTGTTTACGAAATCCTTTGTAGTTAAAAAAAACTATCAAGTACAAATTCTTTTGATAAGAGATGCTGATGATAACAGAACAGCCAAGATCATCACGTGGATTTCATCTTATGTCGATCATTTTACTCAGACCAGGAGACACAGGTCTACAACCTTTACCTATTAATTGGGTCCTTACCCGAAAGGTCCAGAGTTTAGAGAGATTTTCGATATTCTTGGTGATGGTATTTTCAATTGTGATTCTGAGTTATGGGAATTGCACCGTAAGACAACCATATCACTCTTCAAAGACGATGAATTCTTGAAGCTAGTAGAGAAGACTATGTGGAACAACGTGGAGAAAAAGCTTATGCCGGTTCTTGAGTACATGTCAGAACAAGGGTCAAGGTTCGATTTGGAAAATATCTTTCAGAGGTTAACTTTTGATGGCATCATGAATTTACTTCTAGATCATGATCCAAAAACCTTAGCAGTTGAACTTCCTCACCATAAATTGGAAGTAGCCATCGCTAAGGGTGAAGAGACTCTCTTTGACTGACATTTCCTCCCAAAATATTGTTGGAAATTCCTGAAGCTACTTAATACTGGAAAAGAGAAACATCTTTCTAAATCTTTCAAGTTAAGTGATGAGGTTTTCTACAAGTTTATATATGAAAAGCAAGAGAAGGGAACAAAGGCAAATGATGACAAGAAAGAACAAGTGGAGGATCGAAGCCTACTAACGGGATTTATGAGGGAATACAAGGATCAAACTGGTAGTTCTGGTAACTTTGAAAATTTTATCAAAGACACTTTATTTAATCTTTTGATTGCCGGGAGAGACACGACAAGCTCAGCTCTTACTTTTTTCTTTTACCTCCTTGCAAAAAACCTTGTAGCAGAAAGTAAGATTCGTGAAGAGATTCATGTACAGTCAGGAATAAAAGAGGGTGAGAAATGGAAACCATTTGGTACAAAAGAGCTCGAAAAATTGGCTTATCTTCATGGAGCATTATGTGAAGCATTAAGGCTATTCCCTCCGGTGCCGATAAACCACAAAGTTCCACTTGAAGCGGATACCTTGCCAAGTGGTCACCGAGTCAATCCAGGCACCAAAATTTTTCTACATTCATATGCAATGGGACGAATGGAGACCATATGGGGACAAGACTGTTTGGAATTCAAGCCCGAGCGATGGCTCTCAAAACAAGGAGGACTCAAGCACATACCGTCTTACAAATTTACAGCTTTTCATGCTGGGCCAAGAACTTGCTTAGGTAAGAAAATGTCGTTAATTCAAATGAAATTTGTGGCTGCTACAATTGTTTACAACTACAAGGTGGAATTGATGATGGGAGGTCTTCCCATTACCCCACAGGCTTCAGTAATCCTCCAAATGAAGCATGGTTTGATGGTCAAAGTGACGAAAAGAAACGATGTCAAACTACATTAACTTACATCATCAGTTGGGAATTCCATCCTTACCATTACAATTATAGATACATATGTAATGATATATATAAGCTCTAGCGTCATGATTTGGGTGTGTTAAAAAATAGTTCATTCTACCTACTTGTGTTGTTTTAAAAAAAATTGATTCGTGTATGATGACTATGTAAAATATCATTCCTCTTGTACAATATTATTTTTATACTTATGGGTTATATTGTGTTCTATATATATTTGATACTCCAACAAGGGTTTATATTACATGTTTGAGTTTCATGTGATTGACTAGTTGAATAGTGAGGGGGTGCTTGGTTGGGTAATGGGGGTGGGGATGAGAAATGTAATGATTAAACATGTCTGGTTAGGAGTAGGGAATGCAATTATTATTTGGTATTGGGTAATGGGGTATTACTTAGTAAATTGAGAGGTATGGTAATGATTACCCACCACCACCACTACCAGTAGCCACCACCACCCACCACCACCACCAGCCACCACCACCATCAGCAGCAACCACCACCATCAGCAACCACCACCACCACCAGTCACCACCAGCAGCAGCCACCACCACCACCACCACTTTGGAGGTTAATGTGTTTTTCTTAAACCAAGCACTATCAAAGATAATGATAACCTCCATTCCATTCATTTGCATTCCCTTTGCCTTTGCCTTTCCCATTCCTCATTTTAAACCAAGCGCACCCTGGGATTATACAAGTAAAAACAGCTAATCGTCTCTTCGTTCACTAGAAAATCGCAAGCGATGTATGACTGTTGATTTCTAGCTGGTGGAACCTAGGCAATCAATCACATATATGACCTGATTAATTTATTGAATGGGCGGATCTTCGATTCTCCTCAATCCCGATCAACGAGGGTCATGGCGTTACCCAAACCACATTGTGGGAAATATAGCGTTATAGAAATAAAGCGTGCTTCGAATTAAAAGACGCCAAGGTAAGACACCTCGGGATGGGATCCGGTGAAAAGAAAAACTAAAATGAAAAGAAATAGAAAAATTTATAGTCTCAAATTTCAAATAAGATGGAGAATTTTAAGGAGAGATGCATCTACTTTTGTAGATGCATCTAAAATGTGTGGTTATTTCTTCTCACATATCTTATTTTGATTTTTCTTCTTATTTGATCATAATTCACACACCCTTATGGGATATCTTCAAAAACAAAATCTCTTAATTGTATTGTTCATAGGTTTAAGATCATTGGTAGTTAAGTTTTTTTCAATACAAATATCTACTATTAATTTCTTTAGAAGAAACAAAGTTTCATCAAACTGGGTGTTTGTTTTAGCTCGGCTTATGATGGCTTATATAGCAAAAATAAGCTTATTGAAGTGTCTAGATACACTTATAAGCTTAAACTTATTAGCTTATACTAGCATGGTAGTTGCATAAAGTTGTGAGCCAGGATACGACTATAGTTTAACGATTTTATGATTATACATAATTTTTGGCGAACGACGTTTTTTCTATAATGAATGATAGTTTGTAGTGGTTATGAGCTTTTGGTGTGAGATTGTGAAGAGTTAATATGGCATATTATTATTATATGTATTGTAAATAACGAGGAATTAGGCTGACGCACATTGCGGCGGAGCCAATTTAGGTTTAAATTAGTCTCAATATACGTTACGTTGTGGCATTGCCAGTTTATGGTATGTTAATTTGATGGTCATAATATTTGTTCTTGTATTCTTGTTTTTTTTTGGGTGCAAAAAGTAAATTTTATATAACCATCCAAACAATGTACACTTATAAGTAACACACATTAATTTGGACATGCCCCAAGTCAGATACTATCAACAAAAAATTCAACCGATATCATACAAAACTAAATTTTATCTCTGATGACACTAAACTCTGACCAAAACAAAGGATCTTCATCACAACTTCAACACAGTAGATACACATGTATTTACCTTTTTAAATGCACCATACCATCTAGCTATATTTTCCCTATACCTTCCCACACAAGACCATTCAACCAGCCACCCATAATGATCAAGGCAGGATAGGTGAGAGGCATCACTAGGAACCCATAACCCTTCCAAACAAGGGTTATACCACTTACATTTTCATCTCTTAAAAATGGCTTCATTTACCTGGGAACACACACCTTGAGGGAAGACCAACCATTACCTCCTTTGATGATGTATTGGAAGGATCAAGAAGGATCATCTTTCATTCCTCTTTATTCCTTCCGTCATACACCATCCACCCAAGCCATTTATCCTTCACAGTGGGAGACACTACTTTATGGTACATCCTTAATAAATTATACCTCCTACTTAGCCACATATGCTTGTCCAGATTCCTCCCAAGGCCAAACTAAAACAAAAAATATTAGGTTACCATAGGTACAGTCACACCAGATAGAACTCCAAAGAAATCTATTATCAAAGTGCTTTACATAGTATTAAAAAGAAATACACACTTTACATTTAACATACCATTCTAAAATGTATTAACGTCACAACATATTCTACTACATTTATCACATACAAATTATTATACCCTGAAATTGTTCTGAACAGATCTAACGACCCGTAAATACAACAACATCCATATCCAACATTTCCAAGCAGCCGAATCATCTTTTGAAGTAAGTTTCTCCGCAAACCCAAACACTCATATGTGTCTGAGTTGCCATCGCCATTCCTATCCATCTTAAATTTATTTCATACGTCCTCTAACTGGGTCAAAACCTCAAATTAACCATTATCTTTTTCCTTTTGAACAACCATTTTCACGGACTTCCTCTTCTTCTCCAGTTGCCTTTTTTTGCATGTCATTTAACAAATTCAAGTCATCCCAGGTTCTTCTTTCATGTACCTACACAAAGAGAGAATATGGTGTTGCAGGTGTATTTAGTGGTGGAAGTAGTGTGTTGGATAGCAAACTAGGATTATAGATTCTTGGAATGACTAGTAAAGGGACATGACAAGTAAGGGAATAAGCATGTGGCATGTTCATGCTCACTCATCGTTCATATAACGGTTTCACATGACATAATATCTGCTCGCAAGCTTTTTCATCTGATAACATCAAATAGTCATGACTTTTTAGTGTTAATTTACCCCGATTATGCTCATATTTTATGTCATTTATATGGATTTACGCTTGTATTCATTTATATTTCACTTCCAAGTAAATTATGAGCATTGGAGCTTAGAGACGCTGATTTGGAGATTTTCCTAACGATTTTATGATAGTATGCTACTTATGAAGAAGCTACGGCGTAACTCATGCTTTCACATTACGCCGTAGCTAGTGTTTTATCTCGGTTTGCCTACTCAACTGTAGTTACGACGTAACTCCCAACTAAGGTTACGCCGTAATCATCTAGGTCATGAAGCATTCCGCGCCTTCATAAACTACGCCGTAATTCCTCACATGCATTATGACGTAACTACATTTAGTTAAGAGGTCACGACGTAACCCACATCTACTATACGGTAGAGCTGCTAACTACGGTGTAACCTTTCCCTATTGTTACGCCGTAGTCTACTTAACGAGAGTTATGTTTTGAAGATAATTAAGTTACGGCGTAACTCTCAACTCAAGTTACGTCATAACTATGGTCGCGCCTATAAATACAAGCCCTAAATTTTGCATTTCATATCATTCACTCACAACTCAAAGGTAGGGAATGTGAAGAGCGTTCCAAAGGCAGATTATATGGAGCATACGGAGCCATCTCCAAGAGAGGAATCACACCATATCGATAAGCATTAGCGATCATTTCTATCTTTTACTTTAATTCATGTCTTTCATTATGTTAAACATTGAATTTATTGTACCTTTTAATACGATCGGCTAAGCACCTTTGGTGCTAGCCTAGTCATGATTCCTTGAATGTATTGTTTGTGTTTTCATGCTTCCATATAATTGTTTCTAGGGTATGCATGCATAGTTTGATGGTAGTTACCCTAGCTTCGGTAGTTTTGAAATGCGGTCGTACCTAGTTGCTTAGGAGAATTGACCAACTGACCCTAAGTAGGTAGGTAGAGTTGGGAAGGGTAAGAATTGACCAACTGACGACCCTTCCTCTCTTGTGCAAACTGACCAAATGATCACCGTTCGTATGGATGAAATTAAGAAGTTAGGCATGAGTGTCTAAGATGCTAGCGCCCGGGCACTCATTATTTTGAATCTTGCATGTAGGGTACTTAATGAATTGGCTTAGGTAACTTAAGATCCTTGACTCCCCAAAGGGTAGGCCTTTGACGTCGGGTAGGAGACTTAGTTGATAGGTTAGGACTTAGGACGAATTGACCAAATGTTGTCCTGGCGACTTAAACCTCCACTTGAATCAATTGGAAGTAATTTAGAAAACATAGACATTATATGATAGGATGATTAAGTAGGTTAGCAAACTTTCTCTCCATTGATCACAACCTCTATTTACTTTGCACATTTATTTCTTGTCTTTAGTTTAATAAATCATTTCAACCTCAAAACCAGTTTAAAACAAATGACACTTAGACTTAATAGGATCCTCATCTACATAGCTCTTGGAAACAACCTCGGCTTTACCACCTTCTATACTATGCACGACCGGGTTCACTACTCGTTAGTACATTTGGTAGACCTTAGGTAGACAAGAACTATAAATATTAAATCCTGGTCGGAAATCATGCATCAGAATTTTGGCGCCGCTGCCGGGGAGCTATATTAGGATTATTTATTAAGTCTTTTATTTTAGTTTTCATTTTTGTTTATTTAATTTTTGTTTTCTCACGATCTTCTTTAAGTTTCAGGTACCATGGAAGTTGTGGACATTGATAACCTCACTCTCGAGGAGTATCTTGCTATGACTCGGGATGAACAAGGGTCGGGGCTCATTAGGCCGGCTATTGGAGCAGAGGTCCGTTTCGAGATCAAGGACCAGTTTATGAGGGAGCTACGTGCTAACCCTTTTTCCGGAACTAAATACGAAGATGTTTATGAGCATGTTGAAAATGTTTTGTACATCGCAAGCCTCTTCAACATCCCTGGTGTTTCTCATGATGCGATTATGATTCGGGTTTTCCCTATGACACTTATGGGTTTGGCTAGACGATGGGTTGATAGACTTTCCGGTGGAACCATTGACACGTGGAATCTTCTCAAAAGGGCTTTCATTCAAAGATTTTGCCCTCCTTCAAAAACGGCAAAACAATTAGAAGAAATCCACAATTTTAGACAAGAAGATGGCGAAACGTTATACGAAGCTTGGGATCAGTATAATGACCTCTAATACAAATGCCCTACTCATGACCTCAATAATCAACAAAAGGTTAGCATTTTCTACAAGGGTATTGGGGTTGCTACAAGGCAAATGCTCGATTCTTAGGGGCCGATCCCTGGAATGACTCCTACACTTGCTTTGAAAGCTATACAAAATATGGCCACCCATTTTCAAAAGTGGCACGAAGGAGGAAGCCATTGAAGTTTAGGCGGAAGTTTTTGTTAATACAAATAAGCCGTAAAAACGTTTATTTATATTTTACGATCTTCTAATGTTTTGTCGATAACAAACGTAAAATCATTTTAACGAAACAAATAAAATACGTAAATAGTTTGAGCTAATAGTTTTCTAACACACTTACGTTTTTACATAAAACACTAAAAACAAGTATAAGTGATTTTATGATTTAGTAATACATATGTACAACAACTAGTGTTTACATATTGGGCAAATATATACATAACTAGTATGTAATATAAATGGGTAAAAACTACAACCCATGGTATTGACCCATACCCATTTGACTAGGTGCATTGCATCCATTAGGTACATTGTATCTAACTAAATACCCATGGATCAACCCATAACCCATGACCCATGACCCATAACCAAAATACCCATGGGCAAAGAGGAGCGTCCAACGGATCCCTAGTTTTATACTAGACGGATCCCTTAAGGGAGGGATCCGTGGGATCCGGGGAACAGTAAGCATTTCTCCTCTATAAATAGTGAGCCATTTCTTCCTTTTGGTTTGCCACTCTTACACATACTTTCCTCAAGTATTGTACCTCTCTAACCACTGATCATAAGGGATCTTTCTATGTAGTTTGTCTTTTGTTTTTGTGTGATTCTCTAGGTTCCTCTTAAAGGCGAGATCACCACTTCTTGAAGTCAAGCAAGCTTAATTCCATGAGTTGCCATGCTTTGTCATCATCAATACTACTAAGGTTGTCTTGTTGATAGTTTTTTCTTCCTCCGTAGATGTGTTGTGTTGAAGGCATTAGTGAAGGATGCCAAAAGAGTCAAGACGAAAGCATTAGTGAAAGGTGCTTAACGTCCGTGTATAAAGCATTAGTGAAGAATGCTAAAGGTGTCAAGACGAAGGCATTAGTGAAAGGTGCCAAGCGTTGTGTCAAAGGCATTAGTGAAGGATGCCTAGGAATCAAATCAAGTGGCATTTGTGAAGAATGCCTAGGTCGTATAATCGATGAGGTGCATCGTTATACACATAGTGATTGTTTGTTTCCAAGGATGTTGATATCCTTGATGGTGTTGTAATAAGGAGTGGGTCTCTTTTGAGATTAGGTGTTGTGTAGTGTTGGGTAGTAGTTCCTCCATTGTAATGGAACTCGGTACTTAGCCTAGTACTGGATAAAGGGTAGGCGACGTTGTGGTAGGTGTGGTTCACCTTGATGTGAAAGAACCCGGTGGTTAGCCTAGTACCGGAAAAAGAGTAGGCGACGTTGTGAAGGCTTCTCCGTCATAAGGAGTTGGTGTCGTATAGTGATTACGAACTCTTGAGTAGGTGACTCGGGGAGTGGAGTAGGGCAAGGAAGGTGTCCTTGTAGCCGAACCACTATAAATACTCGTGTCGTGGTTATGTGCTTCTTACTCTTTATCTTTCATTACATTCTTTATATATCTATCTATCAACGTCCAACATGCACATCTAAATAGATTAACATAAGTTGATCTAAATGTTTTAAAAACGAAGTTTTAATTGGTAAAACTATTCAACCCCCCCTTCTAGTTTTCCACAATTGGCATCAGAGCTTCGTTACCAAGTTTCTTAGAGTATGTTGTACTTTAAAAACTTGATACGATCCGTGTATGTTTGAAAAATACAAAGAAGGATTTTTCAAGTCATGTTTTAAAAATCATTATAGTGTTTATTGTTGGACAATGATAGAATGTTCTAATATTTCCCTTGTCAAGAATTCTCCACGCTTGGATTTGGGCATACCAAGAAGTTCATGAAGAAATTATTTAAATATTTCTTTTCATGAAAAGAATGTTTAGCATTGTTTTCCTCACACATGGATCTGAAGATTCTAAGAAGATCACAAAGCATTTTCTCTAAATATCCCTTTCCTTAAAAAGAATATTTAGCAAAGGTATGGTTGTTAATAATTTACATTTGTGTATCATTGTTAAAATCCTAGCTGTATAATCTTTATTAGTTATTACTTGAGTAGTTATGTATATTAAAGTCATCATCAAGAATGGTATTCTTTGATTGATTTATATAGGCTACACTACTAACCTACAATAATGATATCTCGGTCATTCGATAGCCTCAATCATTATTCATCACAAAAGGATTATTGACACTTCATCTATGTCAATAAATATCCATGTGAAATTTCTTATATTATGATAAAATGGGATTTTATCATAATCTTTGTTAATCCTCCCAAGAGTTGTGACTAATTCATAAAAAAGGGATCACGTCAAATAGGATTAGTATCAAACCGTCAAAACCTCAAATCACTAGTTATAGAGCTTAAACATCAAATTATAGGCATTTTAGAACTCCCAAACCAAAGTTATCAAGGAATGCTTAAGCTGAGTTTTGCTGTCATGCCGGATCCCTGAGCTTGAACTAGCCGGATCCCAAATGAGAGGGATCCGTGCAACAGAAGACATCATAAGTTAGAATTGATCACTGTTGAAGTTCCACAACCACTTTCCCTTCAAAGACCCACGAACAAAAACACAATTACTGTTCACAGGAGCAATTTGATCATTTCTCTCAAGCATGACAATCACTTGTGTAAGTATAATCTTCACTACATTGTTAATTTAATTTCTTGATTTCTAGGATTACAATTTCTTCATTTTTAGAAGTTGGGTTCAAATGGGTTTATCATAATTTGTTACCACATTATTTTCTAAGATAATCCAAATCAAAGAATTAACATTGTTAATACAAATTAAACTCATTTCTTGAATGCAATAAAAATGATTTGAGCAAAATTGTGATCAAACCCTCTAGGTTACTATTCACAATTAACACCACATTGTGGTTGTGTTATTTAGTGTTAGGATTTAGTAAATCCAGTTATTAAAGAGTCGGTCACCTCAAGTATATGTAATCGTTAGAAAGCTCGTAGTCGTAGATTATTATAAGTTAAGTAGTATTTAGTTTAAGTAACACCGTGGAGGACGGACGGGTCTTTACCCACTGTATGCCTGATCCACAGCCCGATAGGTGGCGATTTATGTAATGACTATAAATACTCTCTACCTCCCAAGGTAGAGAGTTGGAGCTCATAATAATATTTTTCTTTCTCTCACTAAAGTTCCCAAACCTCTAACTTTCTCTCTCTAAAACTCTTGTGTACGCCTACTTTGCTTATGGTTTGATGTGTATGTGAAATCCAATATGTTACAAATGGTATCAAGAGCCATGGTTTGATCATCTCTTACATATCTTTGGATTTCTAGTGACTTTTAGGTGGTTTTAGAGTTTGAAAAAGTTTAGTGGTTTTTGCATCATTTGGATTATTTCTAGTGTTAAAGTTTGAATCTTGGGTGTAGTTTTGTGTTTAGAATCATTGTATGTGCTTGGGTTTTGATTTGGTAAGCTTGAATCATCGTGGTTGGGTTGTTTTTGGATTGAAAAGTGGTGTTTATGTGTTTTTCTAGCTAGCGACTTGAGCCACGGATAAGTTGTCTTGGTAGCGACTTGCTTTGTAATTTGGTAGCGAGTTGTAGTTGAAGGTCTTAGCGAGTTGAGCTAGCGACTTGTTTATTGAGACAAGCCGACAAACAGTACACTTAGTGGATTCTCCACTACGGGTAGCGACTTAGTGAAAGTTAGCGACTTGTACTTAAGTGTGTTAGCGACTTGGTATTAGCGATTTGGTACTTAGCGAGTTGCTATTTAGCGACTTGACATCTTAGCGACTTGGTGCTTAGCGAGTTGCTATTTAGCGACTTGACATATTAGCGACTTGGTACTTAGCGACTTGCTGTCAAAATTTGCTAGCGACTTGGTTCAGGGTTTCTTAGCGACTTGGTTGATTCTGTATGTAATACGGTTTTCTCTAGATTTAGTAAAATCCCGTGAAAGAATCTATTTCCCGGTTTAATCATAGAGTTATAAAATCCCGTTTAATCTGTTAACATGTCTACCAATGTTCCTACAATCATCTCCACTGTTGCCGAGGATGTTCAAGCAGTTGGTTCAGATACTCGTCCACCCATGCTTGACAGAACTGACTACGACTCTTGGGCTCAAAGAATCAGATTGTACTGTCTTGGAAAGGAAAATGGGGTCAACATTCTCAAATCCATTGATGAAGGACCGTATCGGGTTGAGACTACTAGAGACATAATTGATACAGCTGAAGATGGAACAATGATCTATCGAATAGACAGACCAAAGACGTATGATGAGCTCAATGATAAGGAGAAGAAGAGGTTCGATGCAGATATCAGGGCTTCTAACATTATACTACAAGGTCTTTCAAAAGACATCTACAAGCTTATCAATCACAACATTGGAGCAAATGTTGTATGGGATAATGTCAAGATGCTTCTCTCAGGATCTGAATTAACTGTTGAAGATAGGGAATCACAACTATATGATGAATTTGAGCATTTCAAGATGAAACCAGATGAGAGTGTTTATGAGTACTACGTGAGATTCCATAAGCTTGTGAATGACATGAGGAACATCAGAATGACCATGCCAAACATTCAGCTTAACTTAAAGTTTGTAAACAACATGAATCCAGAATGGCACAAGTTTGTCACTTCTGTGAAGCTCACTAAAGGATTGAAGAATACAAACTATGAGCAACTGTATGCCTTTCTTCTACAGAATGAGAGACATGCTATGTTTGAAAAAAGGATTCTGGAGCAGTTCAAAACCAATCAGGGAGAAACAAGTTCATCAAATGATTCAACTGCATTTTACACCAATGATGGAACCACTACCAAAGCATCTCAAGTCATTCAAGATCCATACTTCAAACAGCCTGATGCCAATGCAGTCATGGAACACTTTATCAATAAGCTGGCTCATATGGTTAAACAAAACTTAACCTTCTCTCCACATACAAACAAACTTCACACTAACAATGAAATCAGGACTGCATCCAATCTACACAACCATGCTTTGGTCAGAGATGGAAAGGTTACAGTACAACCAGCTCAAGGAAGACAATATGAACAAAGAAGAGGTGGAGTAGGAGGAGGGTATGTGGAAAATCAAAATAGGGGAAGGAATGGAAATCAAGGAAAAGTAAAGCCGATCAAGTGTTACAATTGTGGTGGTGAGGGACATATTGCAAGAAACTGTACATCGCCAAAACGCCCTCAGAATGCCGAGTACTTCAGGGATAAGATGTTTCTAGTGCAAGCTCAGGACAATGGAGCAGCTTTGGATGAAGAGGAGTTACTGTTTCTTGCTGAAGGGAATGCCAAGACTTATGATGTTGATGTTGATGAACAACAAATTCAGGAGATAGGTCATAATCATCAGAATGCCTTTCAAGTAGCTGATTGTGATGCATTTTCACCTGATGTTGATGAAGAACCTACTGCTCAAACAATCTTCATGGCTAGCATCTCACCTATGGTTTCTCCAAAGGTCTCTCCTCCACAAGCTGGTCCATCCAAAGACAAAATCATTTCTGAGGTATTAAAACTATACGATGATGCTGATGTGCAAAAGATGCATGACAAAGTACAATCAACTGAAACTTTTGAGTCAGATATTGAAAATATGGGTAATATCAATGTTGTCCCATATGATCAATATGTGGAACAAAGTGAAAGTGAGATTGTACCAAGTGATGCATCTTCTGCAGTCAATAATGACTATGTTTTTGATGAATACACTGCATGTGCCCCTGATGATTTTGTTATCTCTGAACTTAATGCCTATAAAGAACGAGTTGCCATTTATGAACAACGAGCTAAGTTTGAGTTAACCACTCGTGAGTAGGAAATGGATGACCAAATGCGTACAATCATTAGAAAAAGTAATTTTAGAGAAGAAGTATTAAAACAAGAGTTAAATTCCTTACAAGAAAAGCTTTCTAAAACTGCTAAGCAAAAACAAGAACTTCAAGAAAATGTGAAAAAGCTTAAGCAAGAATTCAATGCTAAGGAATCAAAACTTTTGAATGATTTTTCTAATCTGAAAACTTTGAAAAACAAGCTTGAAAATAAGTTGTACGTACAAGGGAACACCATTCAGACTGCTCACATGATCACTAAGCATAGAGTCTTAAGCGATAAGCATAGCATTACCCTTGTTGAGGAACCAAATCCAGAGGTCATTAAAAAGGCTATAAGTGCCCATAAGGTAATTTATGATGGCAATGAAATCCTTAAGCCTAGACAGAAACCTAGTTGTGCTGAGTGCACTGAGGAAGATAAGAAATCAGATGAAGTCACTAGGGAAAAGATGAACAAGAAACTAGATGATCCTAAATGTAAAGAGAAGAAAATAAATATCACACCCCATGATTACAAGAAGGAGAATTGGATTTCCTTGAACAAGTTTAAGCCTCAGACATTGTTAACACCCGAACAAGTGTTCTGGAAAAAGGATTTAGATAAGCAAAAAGCAGAGAATCTTGTTGTAACAAACCCCCCCCCCTTTAGGAAAATGCCTTCAGCGACTGTGTATCCTCCCAATACACCAATGCATTTAGTTCCTAGGACTATTGCCACTAAAAGCAAGACCTTAATCAGTCAATATGTTATCTTTCAACTATTTGTTGATTTTGAGAAAACTTGTAAGAAAAGGATCACACCCACTGGGATAACTGAAGGGGAAAGGGGTTTTGAACAAACAAAAGAATGCTATTTAACTGAGGTCATGCCTTTCTTTAAACAACTAAAAGATCATTTTGAGAGTCTTAAAAAGGGGATAGATTCAGATATTAAAAGAATGGAAAAGGAATTTGATGCTATGATAGTTGAGGTTAGTGACTATGAGCGAGCACTAAAATATAATGAGATTGAGAGGAAGAACTTGCATACATTGAATGAGACTCTTATTTCTGAATGTATTACTCAAGATGTGTTTTACACTGCTACGAATTGTTCCATTAATGCTTCTCGATTTCATGAATTATCCGTTGCTCTGAAAGTCTCCCATGATCGTGTCATTGAGCTTGAAAAAACTAACTCTAAACTGCATGATAAAGTTGAACAGGATGATCATGATAACCTGGTAAACCAGTTTTCTAAATTAGAAGTTGAGCATCTGGCTTTGCAATTAAAATATCAACATCTGAAAGAAAATGTTAAAACCTCAAATATCAAGACATCTTTGGATGTTCCTGAATTTGATGCAGTTTTTGAAATTAGCAAACGTGATGAACAGATTCGAGCTCACTGTAACACGATCAGAAAGTTGAAAGCCCAAATTTCTCAATTAAAGGGTGAAATGAACAATGTGACTGGCTCCCAAATGCCTCCTCCTTTAGATTCTCGGAATTCTCAAAACTTTCATCTTCAAAACTTGGTTAATGCTTTACAAAAGGAAAATGAGAGTTTTCTAGAAGAAAATGAAAAGGTTAAACGTCATTTCAATGAGTTATTTGAGTCAATAAAAATCACTCGTAATAAAAATAATGAACAAATAACTTCGTTGCAAAAGGAAATTGAGAATCTGAAGAGTCAGGTAAAAGAGAAAATGCCAATGACCAATGGTGAGAATGATGGATCAAAGGTACCTGTTTGTAATAAATATGCTTGTCTGTGAAATATGTTCCTCCTCATCTTAGGAATAATAAACTTGCAATTCAAACATATTTCTCCTCTCTTAAGGATTGTCTAGAATGTCTCCGTGAGATTTTTGAAGAGGATAAGTTAGAGAAACCACTTGATAATGCAATTGGGCATGCATGCTTATATGCCAAACGATCTCAAGAACTTCTAGAATGCTTAATCACAATATGCCCTAAGTCCTTAGGTGAGAGAGTTAATCCTTTGATTCCGTGTTCTATGCCTAGTGCCTAGTATGAAATCCATTCGATGCCCAATGTTATGAATGTGAACTGTAGTATACCTTGAAGAAGTTCAGATCCCAACACCTCTAGTGTGAAAAAGGTGAACTTTAGTACGCCTTCAATTAGCTCACATCCTAGCACATCTAAGCAGAAAATGCAAAAAGTAGCAAAACCAACTAATGTTCCCATTTCCTCTACAGGAGTAATCAGTGACATTAAAGCGAGCAGGTCAAAGTCTCAAGACAATACAAGGAATGATAGGACCTCGCAAGCTAAGAATGTGCATTGGAAGAGAGTAGAAGACCAACCTAGGAACTTTAAGCTTGATTCGAATAAAACGAATCGTGTTGATTCTAGTATTAGCCATAGGCGTACTGTAATTAATTCGAATTCTAATACTATTTGCAAACCTTGTAATGATGTCTGCTTGAATTCTGTTTCTAATCATGAATGTGGTGTGAATGCTTTGTCTAATGCTATCAAATCCCCAGTTAACATTGTTAATACAAAATATCATGCTAAGAAGGCAAAAAGGCAAAGGCGAAAGAAAGTTAGAAAACAGTGGAAGTCCACAGGAAGAACATTTAGTAAGATAGGTTATCAATGGATACTTGTAGGCCATAAGGTTAATCAGGCAATGCCCACTAGAAAATGGATGCCTACGGGTAGAACTATTCCCTTAAGAAGTGAACATACTTTGAATAGGGCAAATACGGACACTAGTATTGCATCTATTCATAATGATTCCATTGCCTCAATTTCTGATATGAATGTTTCTATCTCTGATGTTGGTGTTCCAATCACTGTTACTAACCAAATGGAACCCATTCTTGCATGGGGATCCCAATTATCCAGTTATCCATTCTTGTCTATGTTAAACTGCAGATCGTTCAAATCGTTCTGTGGTACCTGGACTCAGGCTGTTCCAAGCATATGACTGGAGACCGGTCGCGGCTCATGAACTTCGTGAGTAAATTCATCGGGACAGTTAGATTCGGGAACGACCATTTTGGAGCTATTATGGGTTATGGAGATTATGTGGATGGTAAAAGTCTGATTTCCAGGGTATATTATGTGGAAGGTCTTGGTCACAATTTGTTCTCTGTTGGTCAATTATGTGATTCCGATCTAGAAGTTGCTTTTAGAAAACATTCTTGTTTCGTTAGAGAACTTGATGGTGTGGAATTATTAAGAGGCACTCGAGGTTCAAACCTATACACCATCTCTATCGACGACATGATGAAGTCCTCTCCAATCTGCTTGCTGTCAAAGGCTTCTAAAACAAAGTCTTGGTTATGGCATCGTCGTCTCAATCACTTGAACTTTGGTACCATAAACAACCTTTCCAGAAAGGATCTTGTCAGAGGTTTACCCAGATTAAAATATGAAAAAGATCATCTTTGTTCAGCTTGCCAACTGGGTAAAAGCACGAAATATGCCCACAAACCAAAACCCACAAATTCAGTAATGGAAGTTCTTCATACCCTTCATATGGATCTGTGCGGACTAATGAGAGTGCAAACGATAAATGGGAAGAAATACATTCTAGTAGTTGTTGATGACTACTCTCGATTTACTTGGGTAAAGTTTTTGAGGACAAAGGATGAAACTTCAGATGTCATCATCAAACTAATCAAACAGCTTCAGGTTCGACTCAACAATACAGTCAGAATTGTTTGAACAGACAATGGCACATAGTTTGTCAACAAAGACTTAATTCAGTTTTATGAAAGTGTTGGAATCAGTCATCAAAGAAGTGTTCCACGAACTCCTCAACAGAACGGTGTAGTTGAAAGACGAAATCGAACTCTTGTAGAAGCCGCAAGAACAATGCTTATTTATTCAAACGTTCCAATGTTTCTATGGGCTGAAGCCATTGCCACTGCATGCTACACCCAAAATCGTTCCCTTATACACACCTCTCATGGAAAAACTCCATATGAACTTGTTCATAAACGAAAACCTGATCTCTCCTACCTTCGTGTGTTTGGTGCTTTGTGCTATCCAACAAATGACGGTCAAGATTTAGGTAAATTAAGAGCAAAGGCAGATATTGGAGTTTTTGTTGGTTATGCACCAAACAAGAAGGGTTACCGAATATACAACAAGAGAACCCGAAATATCATGGAAACAATTCACGTTACATTCGATGGGCTGACCGGTCAAATGGCTCCTGGACAATCCATTTCTGGACCCGCACTTCAAAACAGTCCCATTGGTTCATCCCTTGTACCAAACCTCTCTCCAGCAACTCCATATGTACCTCCATCTGAAGATGATTTAAAGAAATTGTTTGATCCTATGTTTGATGAACACTATGAGCCAAGTGCTAATGATGTGTCATCTCCTTCAACAGAGGCTGCTCATATCCCTGTGAATGAAGTCAACCCTTTAGTTTCAATATCATTAAGTCAAGAAGCGCCTGCTGCTGATCACTCAGTCTCATCAACAAATCTTCAATCTTCGAATGTACATCATGGAATTGTTTCTGGCATCAATGAAGAAGTTAATCCCTTTGCTACTCCCGAAGATGCTCCATTTGAAAATATCTTTGCTCCTGAATCATCATCAGAACCATCTTTTTCAGGAGACATCGAATCTGCTACTTCAGTCCCTCAACAACAGCCACATGAACACCTCAGAAATGGGACTCACGATCATCCATTAGACAACATCATTGGAAATCCCTCTCGTCCAGTATCCACACGGAAACAACTTGCAACAGATGCCTTATGGTGCTTCTTCAACTCCGTACTCTCTAAGATCGAACCAAAAGATGTTAAAACCGCCATGAATGAAGACAGCTGGTTCAATGCCATGCAAGAAGAAATTCATGAGTTTGATCGACTTGATGTATGGGAATTAGTACCTGCTCCAGATTGTGCTATGATCATTGCTCTAAAATGGATCTTCAAAGTGAAACTTGATGAGCATGGTGATGTCTTAAAGAACAAGGCTCGATTGGTTGCTAAAGGATACCGTCAAGAGGAGGGTATTGACTTTGAAGAATCATTTGCTCCTGTTGCTCATATCGAGGCAATCATAATCTTTTTGGCTAATGCTGCTAGTAAGAACAAGGTAGTCTATCAGATGGATGTAAAGACGGCATTTCTGAACGGAGATCTTAAAGAAGTCATCTACGTCAGCCAACCCGAAGGCTTTGTGAATCCAGAGCATCCTACTCACGTTTATCGTTTGAAGAAGGCTCTGTACGGTTTAAAGCAAGCTCCAAAGGCATGGTATGATACGCTATCAAAGTTTATTCTATCTACTGGTTTCAGCAAAGGAGCAGTTGATCCTACATTGTTCACCAGGAAGTCAGGCAAACATTTAATTCACGTCCAAATTTATGTTGATGATATCATCTTTGCCTCGACTGACCCCAATGAGTGTGACCATTTTTCAAATGAAATGGGTTCTAAATTTCAAATGTCAATGATGGGACAAATGTCATTTTTCTAGGGATTACAAATTTCACAAAGTCCCGGAGGCATTTTCATAAATCAATCTAAATATGCAAATGGGATTTTAAAGAAATTTGGATTCGATTCTAGTGACCCTGTTGACACTCCCATGATTGAACGTACTAAACTAGATGAGGACCACTCAGGGATCATGGTAGACCAAACGAAATATCGTAGTATGATTGGATCCCTGATGTACCTCACAGCTAGTAGACCAGACATCTTGTTAGCTGTTTGCATGTGTGCTAGATACCAGGCTAAGCCTACTAAAAAGCACCTTGAAGCGGTTAAACGGGTCTTTCGGTATCTCCAAGGAACCATCAATATGGGACTTTGGTACCCGAAGGACACCGGTATGTCACTAACAGCCTATGCAGATGCTGATCATGCAGGATGTCAGGATACTCGTCGAAGTACGTCTGGAGGTGCTCAGTTTTTGGGTGATAAGCTTGTGAGCTGGTCTTCAAAGAAGCAAATGAGTACTTCTATTTCCTTTACAGAGGCGGAATACATAGCCATGTCATCTTGTTGTGCTCAAATCCTATGGATGAGATCCCAATTATCTGACTATGGCTTTGAATTCAACAAAATCCCTGTGTACTGTGATAATAAAAGTGTTATTGCTCTCTCATGCAACAATGTACAACACTCAAGAGCAAAGCACATCGACATCCGACATCATTTCATCAGGGAGCAAGTTGAAAACGGTGTGGTGGAACTTTACTTTGTGAGGACTGAATACCAGTTAGCAGACATCTTCACCAAAGCTCTTCCTAGAGAACGTTTTGAGTTTATACTTCCTCGACTTGGTCTTAAGAGCCTACAACCGGAAACACTCAAACGTCTTCAAGAGGAAGAAGAGGAGTAAAAGGTTTTCTTCATCTATCTCTTGTATATATATATTCAAAAAGCAAAATACAAAATTATAAAACCTTCAAAAAGCAAATAGAAAAATATAAACTTTCAAAAAAAAAAAAAAAAAAAAAAAAAAAACTTGAAAAATTTCGAAAAATATTGTCTTTGTGTCATGTTTTTTTTCTATTCGAAAATATCTACGATATTTGTGATGTCATTCAAAGAACGACACGGGGACTTTAGATGTTGTTCGAATTTTCAAAAAAAAAGATAAATAAATAAAAATAAAAAATAAAAAAATAAAATTGGGAGAAAGAGAAAAAAAATGGTTTACTGTCATTTCAGGCAGTAACCCGCTTTTCAAAGATAGAACAGAGCCATGCTTTATCTTGGTTTTCAAATTTCTTGCTCTGATTCTTTAAACTAATCCTTACTATCTAATGAAAACTAGTTGTTTTGAAAAATAACTCGGACTCTATTTTTGATAATCATCTGGACTTAAAAGTTTGTCAAAATATCTATCTCTCAATCAACAACTTATGTCATTGATTGAGGGGGAGAATGATTTCAATTAAATCAAAAAGTTATTTGTCATACAATTATTTTCGAAAGATAATCATGCATGTTTATTCAATGGAGTTTAAAGTCTCAAAGTCCGATCCTTATCAGCTAAAACGTTTTCATAATCAAGTCACAATTCTCCTTAAAAGCTTTCAAATTCAATTTAAATCTACAGAGATCACAAATCTCAAATGATTTGATAATTGTGATCGGGGGAGAATTTGTGATTTAAATTGGATTTAAACTGATAATTCGGTAAATGGTTTTATAAGGATGTACAAGCTCTCCTTCCCACATGTGCCAAACGATTTCAAATTTTCCATGCACATGTTGAGGGGGAGCATCTATCTTAAACCACAAATATTTGAAACGTGATCAATTTATCTCAATGTGCAGTCTTTTCCTAATATGTGCAAAACATTTTCAATTATCTATGCACATATTGAGGGGGAGCAAGCTTATGAAAACCTCATCCTTCCCCAAAATGCTTTATCTACTTGATTTGATTAGGGAAGTGATGCTGATATTTTTTAGAAAATGGTAATCAAAGAAGTTAATTCTTTCTCTTGCCTCCGTGTGCAAAACGATCTCAAATACTTGATGCACATGTTGAGGGGGAGCTCTGGTTCTAAAAATATCAAAAACAATTCAGGTACAAAATGCTTTGAGAATATATCATAAGTATCTGGATTGATTTTCAAATGGTTTTCAATTGGTTCCTGATTGGTGCTGAACAGTCAAGCTATATCACTCAAGCTAGCCACTTGTGAATGGCTAACCGTAATAAACTTAAAACTGCTCAAACACCAAATGCAATTAAGATCAGAGGAATATAATGGATTCCTGGGTCGTTAAGTCCCACGGAGGATGAATTGGTGTATAAACACTTGATCAGATGATAGAATGATCACTAAGGATAGTGATCAGTAAGGATTTTGATGGATAATTACCTAAAGAAAAGATCTACAAATTACAGCGACTTAAATGCAAATTAAAAGAAATTAAAAAGTTAAAATATATTAAATAAACGCTATCACTATTTTTACAATGATGTTTTTGTGATTTTATAAAATAAAATAAAATAACTTAAATAAACTATTTTAACTAAAACGTAAACTTAAATTACCTAAAAACTTGATTTAAGATGAAAACGTCGTTATTTATAAAAATTACGCGAGTGCGCAAGCAAAAACGTAAAATTTATGAAATAAAAGTCCTACAAGTGTAAAAACAATTTTATTACGTACTATATGACAAAAGAAAGTTTTAGAAAAAAGATTTATATTTTTTTGACTTTTATATTTTTTATTATGAATTAATTAAGATTTTACACTAACTAAATGTTTAAAAATACTAAAACTATTTAGAAAAATCTGAAACTTTTTTATAAAATACTTAATACTAATACAATTATATGAAAAATACAAAAGTTGAAAAAACTATAAAAAATAAGCTGGAAATAAGTGAATAAGCTCGTATAAGCTTATTAAAAACAAAAGGGTTATGTATTAAAAGATGCAAAGTTAAACTGAAAAAGACCCTAGGGCAGATGGTGTGTGTGTGGTGTGGTGAGCTGGGTGGCCAGGGTTCGAATCCCAGCACTGCCTTTTTGCTAACTTTTTATTTTTTTGATTTTCTTTTTGCAACTTGTTAAGAACAATGAAATAAGCACTTTTCACAACTGGAACTTTTTATGAAATTGACTAATAAGCTCAGTATTGAGCTTATTGTCTTGACACTTAACAAAAACTAAAATAAGCACAAGTTTAAGCTAAAATGGTTTATAAGCTAAAAATAAGCAAAAGCTAATAAGAAATAAGCTATATTACTGATAATAAGCTAGTGTTACAACTGAATAAGCTCAAGAACTTAGAAATAAGCACCAAATAAGCTAAAATAAGCACTTATATGACTGATATACACAGGACACTTTGTAAATCACTAGGCACCTTTAAGCTTATTTTTAAGCACTAAGATAAGCTAGAAATTTAAAACAAACACTTGAACTAACAAGTTGACCAAATAAGCTATCCAAAAAGTTAAAATTATCATTGTTTTGTTCACTGGAGAGCTTTTGAGAAGCTTATTAAAAAGCTGAAAAACCACTGAGTCTAGACTCAGTGAATGCTGATAAAAATTGACAAAATAATAGGCCAAGTGCAGCCCTACCAAATAAGCTATATATTGAAAAATAAGAACTAGAACCTTGAGACAGCTGGGTGAGCTTCTCAAAAAACTAAAATACACAAGATAAGGTTCACTAATAAGCTCTGTAAGAGCTTATGAACTAGGCCTGCAACAACTGTGCACAGAGCAATATTTGACTTTTTGATTAACACTAAAAATTGACTTTTTTTGTGATTGATCTTAAGCACTGATATTGATGTATTAAGGTGTATAAATACTAAATTGAACAAGTATAACAACTTCTTAACACAAAACCATGATCATAAAACTTAAAAATCCAACAGACAGATAATAATAGGAGATCAAAAGGAATTTTGACTTTTTACCAAAGAAGGTCTGTATTTCTTGGTTTCTATGAGTTAATTAGACTTATTGTGACACAGAACAAGCAATAACACTGGATTGAACACACTCTAATATAGTTAACAAAGAAAATCCAAACACCACTTTTGTTGACTGTTTTGGTACTTTTCAAAGCTAATGACTGATTTAGACCATGCTATCTATTACAGACCTTATATTGTTATATATTAAGGCTAAATAAACATAAAATAACAACAGTAACAGCATAAAACCTAAGATTAACAATTATGCTAATATGACTGTTACAATGAGATTTTTGCTAAACACAAATTTAAAAGAACAAGTAACTATTTTTATTAGTTAATTATACTTAAATATGACTAATAAACATTAACAAACAGAAATTTAAACTAATGAACAACTCTAATATTTAAATGCCAAAATGGATCAAACTGCTTACAAATGGGATTCCAAGTAAAAGCTGAGAACTGAGGCTTGAGAACAGATCCTATAGCTTACCATTAAGCACTATACCCAAGATAATCCAAGCATTGCCCTTCTTCAACCTCTGATCACCATCTTCCTTGTTTTTTTATTTTTTAACTAATTTTTTAGTATTTTTAGTGATTTTCTGGTTTTGACTACTAAACTGCTTTTTAAAGTATCTAATAGCTTTAATAAGCTATATAGGAGCTTATGTGACTTATAAGTCCAAGACAACAACTGCTTAACAACATTTAACATTCATGAGATTTTTTTTAACTTGAAAAATTGCATAACTTGAAAACAGAACTTGAAACTTGAAATTGATGTTAACAAAAGTTTTATTTCACATAAGTAACTTGAAATACAGAGCTTAAAGCTTAAACAAACACTGGAATTTGAAATTTAATTAAAAACGACATAAGCTATTTTACAATTATAATAGATAGCTTCCCTTCTGCTTCTATTGCTTTCTTTATAGACTTTTTGAGACTCCCACATGCTTCTGATCAAATCCCATCAACAATCTCAGCCATTGAATGAGTCAAACTCATCTCATCCGTTTAAACCACTTTTGGCGCCAAAAGTGTATCTGGTTGCTTGAGATAGTTTCAGAGCAATTAAAGAAGTTTGGGATGTTATGTGAGGTGGAGGGGACAATATGTGAAGTAGTCATGGAGTAGGAGTGATTTGGAAAGCAAAAACAGAGGTTTGTGAGTGCTACAGTAAACTGCTATGGTGGGGATGCATTAATTGGTTATGGGCAGGTGTATAGGTGGAAAGGGGATGGTATACAGGTGTTAGGGGTGAGGTGGACAGGAGTTGGTGAGAAAACCATCTCTGGTTTTGGCTATGCAGGAGGGGAAGAGGAAAGTGAACAGTGGTAGTGGTTTTAGGCGGGTTTGACTTTGTTTGACTTTGGGATATTATAGACAGGGGGTCCAAAAATGGGGGGTCACAGGCATAGGCTGGGGGTTCTTTTGGGTTTTGGCAGGGTTCTAAATACAAAAGGGGTTTAATTGGTTTTAGTTAAGTACAAGGACCAAAGATGTAAATCTGCCAAACTTGAGGGACCAATCTGCAATTCTCCAAAAGTTATAACAAGGACCAAAACTGCCAATTATGAATAGTACAAGGACCAATGTTGATTATTTTCCATTTTTAAATGTCCAAGGACCATTTTTGTCATTTTTAAAAGTTAAGGGACTAAAGTTGTAATTTTGCAATTTTTGATTTCAAGGACTTGTTTTGACAACTTTATGAATCCCTAAGGACTTAAAATGATATTTTTCTTTATTTTGATATACCAGGGACTGTTTTGACAACTTTTTAAACTTGGGGGACTAAAACTGCCAATTATGCAAACTTGATACGTTTTTCACCAGATTTTGATATTTTTGCATTTAAAACACATAAAACACTTGTTTGTGATATTTTAATCATTTTGATGTGTTTCTGAGTGTTTTCAGATGTTTTTGGCATTCTAAACAGTATAAAAATGATGAGTATTTAGACACTCATCAATCCCCCACACTAAGATATTGCTAGTCCCTAGCAATGATTTAAGAAAAATTAATGGATTTCATCTCTTTAGCAAAAGCCATTACTTCTGAAGTAGCCAATTGTTTTAGTTCAAGTAAGAACTTTGGTACAATGATAACCAAATGATTTTGAGCAAATCATAAGCTGTGAACGGATTTGATTTGTCTTTACCAGAAGCCGTTTGCTTCTGGACTAGCCAACTCTTAGATAAATTATCAATATTATCTTTGGTGAGCCGATTACCAATTATGGATTTTCAATTGCCTTTACCACAAGCCATAACTTTGCGGGCTAGCCAACTTTTCACTAGTTAAAGATATGGTGAGTTGAACACCATACAATTTTGGGCAAATTGCAAGCCATAAACGGATTTGAGATATCTTTACCAAGAGCCGTTTGCTCCTGGATTAGCCAATCCTTATGTGGGTTAGACATGGCGGACTGATTACCATTTGCTGAGTAAGTGAAAAACACTTACTCCAAAAAAAAAATTTTTTTTGCCAAAAACGGGGAAATTGGGTGGAATAATTACATGATAAAATTCGTGAGAATTCCCCCCCACACTTAGAAATGAATATTGCCCTCAATATTCAAAGTACCGGCGGTTATGCCGAAACATAGAACATAAAAGGGAAATATTACGGCCATTATTTTATTTTTGATATATACACATTTTTTTTTTTTTTTTTTTTTTTTTTTTTTTTTTTTTTTAGAGAAGATTGATATATACAACAGCGGGGGGAACTCCCCCACACTAGGGTAGTAGAAAAGGGATAAGAAGACAGAAACATGGGTGAAAACCCATATTGTGTGTGCTACTGTTTTTGATTCCCGAGTCACTAGCTTGACTCGATCCCCGCATTCATTGGTTTATGGGGAATGTTTGTAAATCCGGGACAACCACAGATGGAATGTCCTCTCCAAAGTAGTGCTTTAATCGATGACCATTTACTTTAAAATTTGGACCATCAGGCTGAGATAACTCAATGGTGCCATAAGGATAAACCTTAGTGATAGTAAATGGACCAGACCAACGGGACTTAAGCTTTCCCGAGAAAATCTTCAATCTTGAATTGAAAAGAAGGACTCGATCACCAACGTTGAAAACGCGGTTCTTGATTTTTGAGTCATGAATCTTCTTTGTCTTTTGTTTATAGATCAAAGAGTTCTCGTAAGCTTGATCACGGAGTTCATTTAGTTCATTCATTTGAACTTTTCTGTGATCACCGGCTGTCTGTATATCGAAGTTTGCATGCTTCAAGGCCCAGTAAGCCTTGTGCTCAAGTTCAATCGGAAGATGACATGCCTTTCCGTACACTAGCTTGTATGGAGTACACCCGATGGGTGTTTTGTAAGCTGTACGAAAGGCCCAGAGTGCGTCATCAAGTTTATCCGACCATGATTCACGATTTTCGCCTACTGTCCTTTCAAGGATTCTTTTAATACCACGGTTTGAAACTTCCACCTGCCCACTTGTTTGGGGGTGGTATGCAGTAGATAGACGGTGGGTAACACCATATTTTTGCATGACACGATCAAATTGGTCATTACAAAAATGTGTACCACGATCACTGATTATTGCACGAGGAGTTCCAAACCTGGCAAAAAGAGATTTCAAAAATTTCACAACTACTCGGGCATCATTGGTAGGTAAAGCTTTCGCTTCAACCCATTTTGACAAATAGTCAACAGCCACAAGTATGTATTTGTTACCTCGAGAAGATGGAAATGGCCCCATAAAGTCAATACCCCATATGTCAAATATCTCACAAACTTGAATGGCATTTTGTGGCATTTCATTTCTTTGAGAGATATTTCCATGACGTTGACAAGCGTCACAGGTTTTGACAAAATCGTGGGCATCCTTATAAATTGTGGGCCAATAAAACCCGGAATCAAACACCTTTTTGGCGGTGTAGTTTGGACTATGATGTCCCCCAGTGGGTCCAGCATGGCAAGCTTTGAGAATGTCAAGAGCTTCTTGTCCATAAACACACCGTCGGATGACTTGATCCGCGCAGATTTTGAATAAGAAGGGGTCGTCCCAGAAGTAATGTTTAACATCTTTGAAGAATTTGTTCTTCTGTTGGGTCGACATCCCTTTCACAATGAAGTTACCCGCATGGTAATTTGCGAAGTCAGCAAACCATGGGGTAGAAGAGTTTCCACGAAAAGAAACCGCATTGAGTGTCTCGAGAGGAAATGTTTCATTTATTTCCTTTTTCTCGAAAACATCTTGGTGAGGGTTTTATAATCTGGACAGATGATCAGCAGCCAGGTTCTCAGCTCCTTTTTTATCACGTATGATGATATCAAATTCCTGGAGGAGGAGAACCCAACGGAGCAATCTCGGCTTTGCATCTTATTTTGCAAAGAGATATTTGAGAGCCGAGTGATCCGTATACACTACACATTTGGTCAAGATTAAGTACGGCCGAAACTTCTCAAATGCATACACCACGGCTAATAGCTCTTTTTCCGTGGCGGTGTAATGAGTTTGAGCTTCAGTCATAGTCTTACTTGCATAGTGGATAGGCTGAAAATGCTTAGCTCTACGTTGCCCTAAGACTGCACCGATAGCAAAATCACTTGCATCGCACATGAGCTCAAAGGGTAAATCCCAGTCGAGAGCAACGAGAATGGGTGCTTCAGTAAGCTTTTTCTTCAATGTTTCAAAAGCTTTGATGCACTCGGGTGAGAAGATAAAAGGAGCATCTTTTTCAAGAAGATGAGTCATAGGCCGGGAGATTTTAGAGAAATCTTGTATAAATCTACGATAGAAACCGGCATGACCTAGAAAACTCCTAATACCTTTGACGGTAGTAGGATGAGGCAGTTTAGCAATAACATCGACTTTTGCTCTATCTACCTCAATCCCATTTTTTGAAATCTTATGGCCAAGGACTATGCCTTCTTTGACCATAAAGTGGCTTTTCTCCCAATTTAGACAAAGATTGGTGTCTTCACACCGTTTGAGCATTTTATCTAGATGGGAGAGACATGTTTGAAACGAATCCCCAATGACCGAGAAGTCATCCATAAACACCTCCATTGTTTCCCCGATCATGTCGTGGAAAATGGCCATCATACATCGTTGGAACGTGCCAGGAGCATTACATAGGCCAAAAGGCATACGTCTGTAGGCAAAAGTTCCGTATGGGCAGGTGAATGTGGTTTTATCCTGATCCTTTGGATCAATGGGGATCTGAAAGTACCCCGAGAAACCATCAAGGAAACAATAGTATTCATTCCCTGCTAATCTCTCAAGCATTTGGTCCATAAAGGGTAGAGGAAAATGGTCTTTACGAGTAGCGTCATTCAACTTACGATAGTCAATGCAAACACGCCATCCCGTCACCAATCGAGTTGGAATTAACTCGTTATCTTCATTTGTGACAACAGTTATGCCACCCTTTTTAGGAACACAATGAATTGGGCTAACCCAAGGACTATCTGAGATCGGGTAAATCAATCCTGCATCAAGAAGTTTGATAACCTCCTGTTTGATAACATCATGGATTTTTGGATTTACTCTTCTCTGATGTTGAACTGCTGGCTTGAAGTCATCCTCCATCAAGATTTTGTGAGTACAAAACTCAGGGTTGATACCCTTAATGTCGGAGAGTTTCCAAGCAATTGCTTGCTTGTGTGACTTTAAGATTTTTATGAGAGCAGCTTTTTCATCTTTACTCAAATCTCTAGCAATAATGACTGGTAATTTATCATCACCTTCAAGAAATGCATACTCGAGATGAGGCGGTAAGTCCTTAAGTTCGACTTCAGGAAATTCTTTAGTTTTCTCAACTGACTTGACTTCCTTGTTATGAAGTTCGACGGGAGGGAGTGAAAATGATGATGGATCATCATTAAGCAATTTCTCAATGAGAAGTATGTCCCCCTCGATGTCGATGGGAGCGTGATCAATTTCCCATGGAACAGAATCACTAGACAAGTAGGCTTCAATCTCTTCTAAGATGAAGTCACTTTCCTCAAATGGGGTGAGAGAAGGAGTAGAATTGGCGATGATGGGTTGAGATGAATGAGTGAGATTATCACTCGAAGAATTATGATCATAACCAAGAACTTCTTGAGAGTACTCATCAGAAGCAACATCAATGATATCTATTCGGTTAACCGACTTAGAATCATAATTTGCGGAGTACCTCGAAGTCTGATCAAGGTTAAAGGTGACAGCTTCATTACCAACACGTAATGTGATTTCTTGCTCAAATACATCAATGAGAGCACGGCCCGTTCTCAGGAATCCTCAACCAACAATGAGAGGAACCCGATGATCGGCATCAAAATCAACAACCACGAAGTCAGCTGGGAAATGGAACTTTCCTACTTTCACAAATACATCCTCGGCAATGCCAAGAGGACGGGATATGGAACGATCTGCAAGCTCGAGAGTCATGCATGTAGGAGTAAGTTCCGGAAGAGAAAGTTTCTTCCATACTGAATAAGGCATCAGGTTGATGCTTGCACCAAGATCGGCTAAGGCAAAGCATTCAACCATTCCTGGAAATACACAAGGTAAGAGAAATTTTCCAGGATCTCCAAGCTTTTCTGGAAGCTTCTTTAGGATAACTGCTGAGCAGTTCTCGTTAAGAGGAGTTTTAGCCATTTCAAACAGCTTTTCCTTATTGCTTAACATGTGTTTGAGAGTTGATGCAAATTTGGGCATCAGCATGATAGCATCCGCAAAGCTTATGTCAAAGTGTAGTTCTTGGAAAATTTGAAAAAATTTATCCATTTGATGACTAGCTTTTTCGCGGAGCTTTTGCTCATTCAAACGTGATGGGTAAGGAATGGAAGATTTGGATTTGGTATTTTCAACGGGAGCTACAGGTGGTTCAAAAACAACTCCTGGATTTGATTTGGGTTTCTGGACAACTTGAGGTTGGACATCATTGGTTCCTCCGTTATTAATAGGAAGTTCCTTATCCTTTGTCGCCTTGGTAACTTGACTCATTTCTCCTAGTGGAGGAGGCATTGGATTCGTAGGTCCATTGTGTGTCCTAGGTTCACTTTCCACTACCTTCGGGAGAGAAGAAGAAGAGGTAGTAGGAATAGTGGGTCCATTGTATGAAACACCACTTCTGGTTGTGATCGCCTTAGCATCGCCCCTCGGGTTAGCGATCGTGTTGCTCGGAAGTTTTCCTGAGCCCGAGGGTTGATCATTTAAAGACTTCTTGAGATCAGCAATTTGGCTGACCAACAACCTGTTCATTTCATCTTGGGATTTCATGAACTGCTTCAATAACTCATCAGATGATGGTACTGGAGGATGTGGAGGGAAATTCTGAGGTCGGATGTTTTGATTTGGACCTTGTTGTTGAAAATTCCCTTGATTAGGATTCACAATCCCCTGAAATTGATTCCCTCGATTGAAATTGTTTTGATTAAGGTTTCCTTGATGTTGGAAACCTTGATTGGGTCCAGGATAGAAATTACCTTGGTTTTGATAACCTTGGTTCATTCTAGGTTGATTCTGATTCCGGTTAGGATTCTGGTTAAAACCGGGTGGTGCCTGATAAGTGTTAGCACGGTAGCTTGGTTCATTTTGAGGACGGTATTGATTACCTCCTTGATGTGAAGTACCGGCTATAGCATTGGCTTCAAACGGACTACCATCGGTGGCAGTACAATTGTAGTATGCATGAGGACCACCACAAGTAACACAAACTTCAACTTTCTTCACTTCACCATGTGATGGTGTCTGAGTGAATGTGACTTTCTTTTGGTTAGCAAGAACCAAAGCCTGAACAATATCTGTGAGTTTATCAATCTTAGCATCGGTGCTAGATGTACTCACAGGAGATGAAGTAGAAGGTCCAACATTAGACTGAGTCTGATATGTCTTTGTGCGGAAAGAACGGACCTTGGACTTGTTTTCAATGATTTGTAAGGCTTCTTTTGTGGTTTTGCTAAGGAAATTACCTCCCGCGGAGGCATTCAAAGAGTCTTGGTCAGCTTGTCTCAGACCATTGTAGAAAGTATCCATTTGCATTAACTCGGTAAAACCATGATGCGGACACTTGCGGAGCAATTCTTTGTAACGATCCCATGCCTCCCCGAATGATTCATCAAATCTCTGAGAAAATTTCATTATCTCATTCTTAAGACTTGTAGTTCGGGATGGAGGATAGAATTCGTTAACGAACTTGGTGACTAAATCTTCCCATGTCTCAATAGAACGAGGGGGTTGTTTCTCAAGCCACGTCCGGGCTTGTCCCTCTAGAGAAAATGGGAACAGAAGAAGCTTGATAGCTTCATGTGGGACATTCTTGTACTTGATGGTAGATGCAATCTTGTTAAACCATCGAATGTGTGCATGAGGATCATCCCGCTCAAAACCATAGAATTGGCTTTGGGTTACTAGATTAAGCAACCCGGTTTTGAGCTCGAAGGTATCAGCTACAATGGCTGGAACAACAATGGCATCTCCGTAACCCTCGATGGGTGCTTGGAGAAGCTCATTCATGGGTTTGTCTTCTGCCATTTCGACAGGAGGTGGTGGTGGTAGACGTTCCTCAGTCACGGCTGAAGGAGCAGAACGTCCTCTACGTCTACGAGGAATCTTTCCAAGTTCTGAAAGTGGACTTGTAGAACTGGAAGAACGAGTGCGCATGCACTAAGTATAAAAATCAATTTTTCAAAACAAATGTGAGGCAAAACGACAAGTGAACTTAACCAATAATCCCAAATGAAATGGCTTCTTTGAAAAAGGTACACCAAATCACAAGGACACAAAGGCAAGTTTTAAATCTGATGTTCGGGAACTTATTATGGTCACACCCCCAGTTAGTAGGTGTACTGCCTTGATTTGCGGTGGTTGATTTTTATGTATATATTAAGTACCACTGAAAAGACGTAGGTATGATTTGTGCAAAGGGGTTTAAAAACTTTTGAAAAATATTTTTGGTATCGTCTCGTTTAACCAAATCGTATTTCTTTAAGAATCACCTTAAAAGAAACACAAGCTAGAAAACGTTACGATTGTTTTGTTGTTTTATATTGTTTTTGGTGTTGTTAACACTTTAGGAAAAGTGTTAATAAACTTTTTGATTTATATTTAACTTTACAGAAAACGTTTTTACAAACGATGGTATATGTGCAAGTACGGGTCTGAAAAATGCTTAGAACACGCTTACAGCCTCCCCGGCAGCGGCGCCGAAATTTGATTGGTGCTGAACAGTCAAGCTATATCACTCAAGCTAGCCACTTGTGAATGGCTAACCGTAATAAACTTAAAACTGCTCAAACACCAAATGCAATTAAGATCAGAGGAATATAATGGATTCCTGGGTCGTTAAGTCCCACGGAGGATGAATTGGTGTATAAACACTTGATCAGATGATAGAATGATCACTAAGGATAGTGACAGTAAGGATTTTGATGGATAATTACCTAAAGAAAAGATCTACAAATTACAGCGACTTAAATGCAAATTAAAAGAAATTAAAAAGTTAAAATATATTAAATAAACGCTATCACTATTTTTACAATGATGTTTTTGTGATTTTATAAAATAAAATAAAATAACTTAAATAAACTATTTTAACTAAAACGTAAACTTAAATTACCTAAAAACTTGATTTAAAATGAAAACGTACGTTATTTATAAAAATTACGCGAGTGCGCAAGCAAAAACGTAAAATTTATGAAATAAAAGTCCTACAAGTGTAAAAACAATTTTATTACGTACTATATGACAAAAGAAAATTTTAGAAAAAAGATTTATATTTTTTTGACTTTTATATTTTTTATTATGAATTAATTAAGATTTTACACTAATTAAATGTTTAAAAATACTAAAACTATTTAGAAAAATCTGAAACTTTTTTATAAAATACTTAATACTAATACAATTATTTGAAAAATACAAAAGTTGAAAAAACTATAAAAAATAAGCTGGAAATAAGTGAATAAGCTCGTATAAGCTTATTAAAAACAAAAGGGTTATGTATTAAAAGATGCAAAGTTAAACTGAAAAAGACCCTAGGGCAGATGGTGTGTGTGTGGTGTGGTGAGCTGGGTGGCCAGGGTTCGAATCCCAGCACTGCCTTTTTGCTAACTTTTTATTTTTTTGATTTTCTTTTTGCAACTTGTTAAGAACAATGAAATAAGCACTTTTCACAACTGGAACTTTTTATGAAATTGACTAATAAGCTCAGTATTGAGCTTATTGTCTTGACAGTTAACAAAAACTAAAATAAGCACAAGTTTAAGCTAAAATGGTTTATAAGCTAAAAATAAGCAAAAGCTAATAAGAAATAAGCTATATTACTGATAATAAGCTAGTGTTACAACTGAATAAGCTCAAGAACTTAGAAATAAGCACCAAATAAGCTAAAATAAGCACTTATATAACTGATATACACAGGACACTTTGTAAATCACTAGGCACCTTTAAGCTTATTTTTAAGCACTAAGATAAGCTAGAAATTTAAAACAAACACTTGAACTAACAAGTTGACCAAATAAGCTATCCAAAAAGTTAAAATTATCACTGTTTTGTTCACTGGAGAGATTTTGAGAAGCTTATTAAAAAGCTGAAAAACCACTGAGTCTAGACTCAGTGAATGCTGATAAAAATTGACAAAATAATAGGCCAAGTGCAGCCCTACCAAATAAGCTATAGATTGAAAAATAAAAACTAGAACCTTGAGACAACTGGGTGAGCTTCTCAAAAAACTAAAATACACAAGATAAGGTTCACTAATAAGCTCTGTAAGAGCTTATGAACTAGGCCTGCAACAACTGTGCACAGAGCAATATTTGACTTTTTGATTAACACTAAAAATTGACTTTTTTTGTGATTGATCTTAAGCACTGATATTGATGTATTAAGGTGTATAAATACTAAATTGAACAAGTATAACAACTTCTTAACACAAAACCATGATCATAAAACTTAAAAATCCAACAGACAGATAATAAGAGGAGATCAAAAGGAATTTTGACTTTTTACCAAAGAAGGTATGTATTTCTTGGTTTCTATGAGTTAATTAGACTTATTGTGACACAGAACAAGCACTAACACTGGATTGAACACACTCTAATATAGTTAACAAAGAAAATCCAAACACCACTTTTGTTGACTGTTTTGGTACTTTTCAAAGCTAATGACTGATTTAGACCATGCTATCTATTACAGACCTTATATTGTTATATATTAAGGCTAAATAAACATAAAATAACAACAGTAACATCATAAAACCTAAGATTAACAATTATGCTAATATGACTGTTACAATGAGATTTTTGCTAAACACAAATTTAAAAGAACAAGTAACTATTTTTATTAGTTAATTATACTTAAATATGACTAATAAACATTAACAAACAGAAATTTAAACTAATGAACAACTCTAATATTGAAATGCCAAAATGGATCAAACTGCTTACAAATGGGATTCCAAGTAAAAGCTGAGAACTGAGGCTTGAGAACAGATCCTATAGCTTACCATTAAGCACTATACCCAAGATAATCCAAGCATTGCCCTTCTTCAACCTCTGATCACCATCTTCCTTGTTTTTTTATTTTTTAACTAATTTTTTAGTATTTTTAGTGATTTTCTGGTTTTGACTACTAAACTGCTTTTTAAAGTATCTAATAGCTTTAATAAGCTATATAAGAGCTTATGTGACTTATAAGTCCAAGACAACAACTGCTTAACAACATTTAACATTCATGAGATTTTTTTTAACTTGAAAAATTGCATAACTTGAAAACAGAACTTGAAACTTGAAATTGATGTTAACAAAAGTTTTATTTCACATAAGTAACTGGAAATACAGAGCTTAAAGCTTAAACAAACACTGGAATTTGAAATTTAATTAAAAACGACATAAGCTATTTTACAATTATTCTAGATAGCTTCCCTTCTGCTTCTATTGCTTTCTTTATAGACTTTTTGAGACTCCCACATGCTTCTGATCAAATCCCATCAACAATCTCAGCCATTGAATGAGTCAAACTCATCTCATCTGTTTAAACCAATTTTGGCGCCAAAAGTGTATCTGATTGCTTGAGATAGTTTCAGAGCAATTAAAGAAGTTTGGGATGTTATGTGAGGTGGAGGGGACAATATGTGAAGTAGTCATGGAGTAGGAGTGATTTGGAAAGCAAAAACAGAGGTTTGTGAGTGCTACAGTAAACTGCTATGGTGGGGATGCATTAATTGGTTGTGGGCAGGTGTATAGGTGGAAAGGGGATGGTATACAGGTGTTAGGGGTGAGGTGGACAGGAGTTGGTGAGAAAACCATCTCTGGTTTTGGCTATGCAGGAGGGGAAGAGGAAAGTGAACAGTGGTAGTGGTTTTAGGCGGGTTTGACTTTGTTTGACTTTGGGATATTATAGACAGGGGGTCCAAAAATGGGGGGTCACAGGCATAGGCTGGGGGTTCTTTTGGGTTTTGGCAGGGTTCTAAATACAAAAGGGGTCTAATTGGTTTTAGTTAAGTACAAGGACCAAAGATGTAAATCTGCCAAACTTGAGGGACCAATCTGCAATTCTCCAAAAGTTATAACAAGGACCAAAACTGCCAATTATGAATAGTACAAGGACCAATGTTGATTATTTTCCATTTTTAAATGTCCAAGGACCATTTTTGTCATTTTTAAAAGTTAAGGGACTAAAGTTGTAATTTTGCAATTTTTGATTTCAAGGACTTGTTTTGACAACTTTATGAATCCCTAAGGACTTAAAATGATATTTTTCTTTATTTTGATATACCAGGGACTGTTTTTGACAACTTTTTAAACTTGGGGGACTAAAACTGTCAATTATGCAAACTTGATACGTTTTTCACCAGATTTTGATATTTTTGCATTTAAAACACTTGTTTGTGATATTTTAATCATTTTGATGTGTTTCTGAGTGTTTTCAGATGTTTTTGGCATTCTAAACAGTATAAAAATGATGAGTATTTAGACACTCATCAGTTCCAATAGCAGATGAACAATACCAAATAGACCGACCAACTTTACTTTATGTATGGTGATATAAGGATGATAAGGTTAGGTATTTGTTCCCATGATCCGCCAGAACCGGAGGGATCTACCCAGGGACAATCCACTAGATAGTGTAGAAGTCCTTAGGTATATTGAAAAAAGGAGAAAAATGAGAAATGGGAAGAGTGCGGACTGAGACTGAGCTAGTACTGGAATAAACCCAACAAGGTTCTGGCTATAAATTCTCGGTAAGCACTGAAGGGGTTGAAGAATGAAAAAGAATTGAATGAGAAAAGGGTGAAAACAAATAGCCCTCTAATTATTCAACCTTAGGGCAGAAACCGGGTTCAATTCATTTGCTACTGGTGGTTACCAAGGTAACATCGGTATTGAAGACAAGACGTCATGGACCCAGTGACGCACTGCACTTCAACTTCCCAAACCACTCAAGTTCCTCATAAAAAGGACTTGTTTCATTCTCACGGGGAACCGACATTATCTATCGACTTTCTCTTAGAGATTGTTGATATTGAAGAAGGAGACCCTCTCCCTAGTCTCCGATATAGGATCCAAATATGCACAAAATTAAGTCTAGAGCCACGAGATCATCAATAAATCTCATTAGGACACTTTCAATGAAGACTCTCTGTTTCACACAATGTGGAAAGAGAGATTATATCTTGAGTCCTACGCATTATCCTTGTGGTATTGCCAGAACATCCGAGTGATATGCAAATATATTCACAATGAAGATGGAAAGCCTTCTGGAGCCAACATCAAACAAGCTCCTGGTAGGTGGCATGTGAGATCTATTCTATAGATCAACCATGTGACAACTAAACAGAAACAATGGGGCGATTCAATCTTTTGAATCAATCCTGGTTCAGGTTATGGATTGACGGATACCTTTGAAAAACCGGTCGTTGTGCTTAAAAACTCTTTTCTTTAGCACTTCGACCGTGTTCGAATATTTCAAATCAAAAGGTGTTTATGATTGATAATTGATTTTCATTAAAACCTTCGTTGTATTGCAAAAACAATTTCTATTGAGCGATACACGATTGTATTTCAAATCTCTTTTCATCAATCAGTGAATCTCTATTCGCTGGTTCACTCACTCTGTGTTGTCTTCTTTGAGACGTTCCGGTTTGAGAACACCTAGAGCAGCTGCGAAACCCTGTCAAGGAAATTCTTCGGAATTATACCTGATCACAGGCAGTACTTGTACTGATCAACGGGGAACCGTGGGCCGTGTACCTCAATTCAACGAAAGTGATCAAAGACACTTCCGTGCGCTTTATTGCTAAATCTTTTATGCAGGTACGCCCTACGTTTGCAGCTGATCAGAATGATGCGGTCAATCCATAGCCGCATGCTCACTCAAAACATTCATCTCAAAAGAAATCATGATTAGTGCATCAATGACTCTGATATTTTCACTCCATGCTTCTGCTACGCTGCTGCAAATATCATGAATCAACGAAAGCTTCCGCTACTCTAATGAGAATATATCATGATCCATAATGTGAGCATGTCGGTCCGTTTGTCACAACATCACATAATACCAACACCACAATGGATGTCTCAGAGATTTTTTGTTAGCTGATGATCTCAAAAGCTGGCTCAAAATTATTATCACGTGGATCAGTAAAAGACCTCCACTTAGATTAACCAAACATGCAATAAGAAGAATCAATGACTACGAGCTTCGGAGCAAAGTACTATATCAAGAATGCTAGAACAATCTTTTAATATAATATCTGTTTGTATTCAATGTATGTTTAATGTGTGTTTGAGGTGACCTCCCTTAGGGGGAGATTGTTAGGATTTAGTAAATCCAGTTATTAAAGAGTCGGTCACCTCAAGTATATGTAATCGTTAGAAAGCTCGTAGTCGTAGATTATTATAAGTTAAGTAGTATTTAGTTTAAGTAACACCGTGGAGGATGGACGGGTCTTTACCCACTGTATGCCTGATCCACAGCCCGATAGGTGGCGATTTATGTAATGACTATAAATACTCTCTACCTCCCAAGGTAGAGAGTTGGAGCTCATAATAAGATTTTTCTTTCTCTCACTAAAGTTCCCAAACCTCTAACTTTCTCTCTCTAAAACTCTTGTGTACGCCTACTTTGCTTATGGTTTGATGTGTATGTGAAATCCAATATGTTACATTTAGGAACAATCATGCCAAGCAACCGACAACAAGACTATTAAGATACCGCTCATTACATAGCCATGTACCATAGAAAAGATGGACTTAGTCCCGAAGATAGGAAAGCCTTTAAAATGCTCGAAAGGAGATATTTTCATGAAGGTCAAGTAGTAGAACCATCATTTCCTGCTAACACCGACATAAGACAAGTTTTTAGGACGATTGGCTTTGATTGTTTATTGGACATAAACGAACAAATTTGCCCGGTTTTCGTACTCGAGTTCTATAAGACAATGAGGATAGTTAGAAATGATGATGGGTCCATCTCGATTGTCTTCATCATAAATGATCATGAGTACACCCTTTCGCTTGTGGAGTTTGGAAGAATAGTAGGTGTTCCATATCAAGGTGTTTGCATGTTTTCCAATGAGTAGTCTTTGGGAGAGATACACACTATGGTTGATCATCATGAAATCTACCACATGTTAATCCCGGAAGCAACCACGGTGAGGGACACCGTGTTCATGCCAAGAGCATCCCCATCGAGGGTCACTAGGAATTCAAAAGTGATCTATAGGGATCCTTTCCAAATGGAGCTCTCCGAGATTGTATAGGAAATGGGAAGTTGTGGTGAGGGAGAATGTGTTGTGCCTAGTAGGAAACAAGGATCACCCCAACGCATGCCTAAGTTTCATGATCTATTGCCTAGTGACCGAGACTCGCTTCAACCTTGCTTACTACATGATTAAGAGAATGGCAAGTGTAAAAAGCATGGACAAAATGGTGCTCCCATACGCAATGCTCCTAACCCGTCTTGCAAAATTCATCTTTGCATTAGATCCTTCTCCACATACCTATGATCATAGCTTTTACAACAAAGTTATGGTGTCATTGACCGAGGGTAGAACTACAAGGTTTATGGTGGAAGGCAAAAGGCCTCACCCACCCACGGATTCCTCGGATGAAAGGGAGAGACAAAGAGAAGGTGAAGGTAGTAGCAACCCACTCGGAAATACCGATCTCGACCCCTTGGAGTACATCAACCAATTGCCGGACGTTCCTAACTCATCACCCGAATGACAACAAACCAAGGGAATCTTCAAGTGATTCGCCAACTTCTTGAAGAAAAAGAAGTAGAGATGGTGTGATAAAGAGTGGAGGATGGGTGAAGGCGGGGAGTGGTAGAGAAGTAAGGTAAGGTCATAGGTCCTAAATTTGTGAAAACAATTTCAAACAATGGGTTGTAACTTTTAAACAATACTTATGTAGAGTAGAATGTAGCATGTAGGTCTTGCCATAACTTGGCCTTGAACAATCTTAACTTAGGAACGTGTAGAATGCGATTTTATGACTTCTTGGAACCATTCAAGTAGTCGTCGTCACTCATTTTTAGGTACTTTTAGTTCCCCCACATTTGTTATGCTTTACACTTAATGTGTTCTTGCATTTAGTCCTTGTAGAAACAACTAGGAGAAGCATTTGCTAAAGAATGTAAATTTGCACATTTGCTGAAAGTCTTCTGATCTACAGTAGGCGGATCCCAGCGGTATAACTAGCCGGATCCCTCCCAGAAGGGAACCGTGGGATCCGTGACTACAGATGAGCAATACAGACTTGCTTACTAAAAAAAAAGCTCACTAGATCACCCCACACTAGTCAAACATAAGACATTAGAACCAACTAAGTCTTCCTCAAACATTTGAAAGTTTCACACTCACCCATAGCTTACCTAAGATCTATTTCAAAATGTTTTTGATTTATCAACTCATCAAAACTCACCATCTTTCCGCTCCAACGCTCACACTTTATTTCTCACGTCTCATAACACTTAGTTTGATATATCCATCAATTTTAGCAAATTGATTTTAGTCACCATTTACTCAAAAATAAGCTTGAAACTAGTTTTTCATTTTTCCTTATTTTTTAAGATTTTATTAAATTTTTCTTGAGGCATAACCTGACTTCTAGGACTAATTACCACCTCTTTTCCATCTCAAATCAAATAATACTCTTCTCAAGCACTTAGTTAGACTATCTAAATTCCACTTTTCTACCCAAAACCATCATTAAGCACCCTCACCCCTTATGGCTAAGTATTTAAAACATCCAACACTCAAGACATCAAAATAAAGTCAAAACCTCGAGACACATAGGTACTAGACCTTACACAAAGCATAATCACTTCATCAAGAACATGTCTGACAGACGGATCCCTGGTTTATAACCAGACGGATCCCTGGTGAGAGGGATCCATGGGATCTGTGTCTGCAGAAAGCTTTAATCAGCTTCCCTCCTCAAATTTAAGTCACCTTTTGGTTTTCTAACCACTTTTAGCTATCATTTAATATGTTCCTAGAGCTGATCAATATCCTAAGTGCATGCTTAATCCTCTTAGTGGCCAAGAATTGAATTCCCTAATTCAAAATTATCCTTTATAAACCAAACACTCTTAAGGTTAAGTCATCACTCTCACCTAGCTTTCAAAAGTCAGTAGTTAGAAGATCATATTGCATCCTTACCATCACCATGACCAAAGCTCTTAGCAACAACTCTTCAACAAAAGGCTCATCCAAAAGAAAGGGTCATATGATCCATGAAATTTCATCCACCGAATCATCTCACGTAAGAGATAACAATGCTAGAATCCCACCTCAACAAACCCACTCAACAATTGCTAAGAGAACCGCAAGGATAAGCATCAAACCTTTTGGGCTAGAAAAAGGGTCATCTAGTTCAAAACCAAACATAGCTAGTTCTAGCAAGCCATCTAAGCCCTCATTCCTTAAGAATGGACTACACTCATTTAACGAGCCTCTTACTCACCCAAACCTCTATTCATTAGAGCATTCACCACCAAGAACCTCCCACTCACCAACTTTCTCGTTAAATAGGGAACCACCTACAACACCGGCTAGTCCATCATGGGAAACAAGGAACCACCAAGGACTTGATCATATGGAGGAATTTCCATTGCCACCACCCACATTTTTAGTAGAACCTCATCCCACATCTCAAAATGAAACCCCACAAACTTTCGTAGAACCTCCTCAAATTATCCATTTTCCTCCGGTTCCCAATCAAGACAATAATTGCCCAAATTGTCTAATTACCCAAGGACTTGTTCAAGAAGCACGAAATGAGTTGCATTTCATGTTTAATCATCTTCTTGAAAGATTGGATCAAATCAACAAGTCCACTCATCCCTAGACTCAAGCACATTGTTGCGTTTTAAGTTTTAGTAACTCATTGGTATTAGTAGAATATGTATGGCTAGATCATTCTCTTAGTTTTAGAGACTTGTTGAGTATCTCTTTGTTTTATTGAATGATAATTTGCCATATTTCCTTGAGTATATGTTTGTTGTTTGTATACATATCTCACTTTTATGTTTAGCATTCTTTGGTATATCACCTTTGCTGAATAATCTGTCACCAGACAGACGGATCCCTGGAAATTGCCTAGACGGATCCCACAAAAGAGGGAACCGTGGGATCGGTGGTACAGAAGAACAACATTCTACTAACTGAAGTCTTATTTGCAGGAACTTATGCACTATAATCTTGTTTTCTAACCTTTATCTTCTAGATTTTCAAAATAAACATGAAGACTTTGACATCTTAAGCTAGGGGAGCTTTGTGTCAAATCATACATTGCAAATCCATTTGCAACATAATTCTTATTTGGATTACACTTCATGACACCCCATTGCAAAGTTGCAATCTTCAAGGGGGAGCATTCTCGTCACAAGAACGAAACCATTTGCAAACAAAATTGCAAAACATTAGCTTACTAGTCTTTTTATTTACTTGACGCCCTCACAAAGGGATGGACTCGTCAAGGGGGAGTTAAGACGAGAACCATTCCCGTCACTTGCTCTCCTTACATTTTTTTCTTACATGTTTTTCTTAAAACAATGTGTTAGTTTCTTTTCGACGCTCTTTTTTTTCGACAAAAAGGGGGAGAAGATAGTAAAAACTCCAATTCGAACTTTTACGAATTTTAGTTTTTCCTTAAAATAATTTTATGTTTTGTCATCAACAAAAAGGGGGAGATTGTTAATACAAATAAGCCGTAAAAACGTTTATTTATATTTTACGATCTTCTAATGTTTTGTCGATAACAAACGTAAAATCATTTTAACGAAACAAATAAAATACGTAAATAGTTTGAGCCAATAGTTTTCTAACACACTTACGTTTTCACATAAAACACTAAAAACAAGTATAAGTGATTTTATGATTTAGTAATACATATGTACAACAACTAGTGTTTACATATTGGGCAAATATATACATAACTAGTATGTAATATAAATGGGTAAAAACTACAACCCATGGTATTGACCCATAACCATTTGACTAGGTGCATTGCACCCATTAGGTACATTGTATCTAACTAAATACCCATGGATCAACCCATGACCCATAACCAAAATACCCATGGGCAAAGAGGAGCGTCCCACGGATCTCTAGTTTTATACTAGACGGATCCCTTGAGGGAGGGATCAGTGGGATCCAGGGAACAGTAAGCATTTCTCCTCTATAAATAGTGAGCCATTTCTTCCTTTTGGTTTGCCACTCTTACACATACTTTCCCCAAGTATTGTACCTCTCTAACCACTGATCCTAGGATCTTTCTATGTAGCTTGTTTTTTTATTTTTGTGTGATTCTCTAGGTTACTCTTAAAGGCGAGATCACCACTTCTTGAAGTCAAGCAAGCTCAAGTCCATGAGTTGCCATGCTTCGTCATCATCAAGACTACTAAGGTTCTCTTGTTGATAGTTCTTTCTTCCTCCGTAGATGTGTTGTGTTGAAGGCATTAGTAAAGGATGCCGAAAGAGTCAAGACGAAAGCATTAGTGAAAGGTGCTTAACGCCCGTGTCTAAATCATTAGTGAAGAATTCTAAAGGTGTCAAGACGAAGGCATTAGTGAAAGATGCCAAGCGTTGTGTCAAAGGCATTAGTGAAGGATGCCTAGGAATCAAATCAAGTGGCATTTGTGAAGAATGCCTAGGTCGTATAATCGATGAGGTGCATTGTTATACACATAGTGATAGTTTGTTTCCAAGGGTGATGATATCCTTGATGGTGTTGTAATAAGGAGTGAGTCTCCTTTGGGATTAGGTGTTGTGTAGTGTTGGGTAGTAGTTCCTCCATTGTAATGAAACTCGGTACTTAGCCTAGTACCAGATAAAGAGTATGCGACGTTGTGGTAGGTGTGGTTCACCTTGGTGTGAAAGAACCCGGTGGTTAGCCTAGTACCGGAAAAAGAGTAGGCGACGTTGTGAAGGCTTCTCCGCCATAAGGAGTTGGTGTCGTGTATTAATTACGAACTCTCGAGTAGGTGACTCGAGGAGTGGAGTAGGGCAAGGAAGGTGTCCTTGTAGCCGAACCACTATAAATACTCGTGTCGTGGTTATGTGCTTCTTACTATTTATCTTTCATTACATTCTTTATATATCTATCTATCAACGTCCAACATACACATCTAAATAGATTAACATAAGTTGATCTAAATGTTTTAAAAACAAAGTTTTAATTGGTAAAACTATTCAACCCCCCTTCTAGTTTTCCACAGTTTTGATGGCATTGCCGCCATTACCAGCAAACTTGAAACTCTTGGTCGTGACATGCTAAAGCTCAAAGAAAGTGTGTACGCTATTCAAGTTGGATGCGAAAGTTGTGGTGGAGGTCATCTCACTAAAAATTGCCCTCTTAATAATGAAGATAGCAAAATCGAAGAGGTCAAGTATTGTGAAGCTAATAGGTCGTTTCAAGGGTCTAATGGAAATGGATATCGTGGAGGACCATCAGGGTATTACAATAGTGGGCCTTTTGAGAACGGTCTAACATCGAAGACACCATCAACAAATATCTTGAGGTCTCGGCCCAAAGACAAAAGGAACAGGACGAGTGGTTAAAAAGCTTCCAAGAAAATACGAATAAAAGCCTCTCTAGCCATGACACATCTTTAAAAACCTAGAGGCAATGGTGGAAAAACTCAGTAAAAAGATGAAGAGAAGTAATACTGAACCTGAAGAAATTAAACCTATGGTGGTTTGCAAGGCCATCTTTTCTGAAGAAGAGGTAAATGTACCAACCGATGATTTCCATACCTCTATTATTAAATTGGAATCGGGGGTCGGATATGACGACAGTTACCAGTTACGCCGTAACTCTTGTGATGCGTTATGGAGTAACCATGAACCAGAGGTCGAGCCAAGGTTGGAAAATGAAATACCTGGCCAACTACCAAATAAAGATGTTTGCACGGATGGTTTCGTTCTTCCATGTTCTGTAGGTAATCATGATCTTTCAGCATTAGCCGATCTTGGGTCTTGTGTGAACGTCATGCCGCTCTCAATATTTCCAAGACTTAGATTAACTAATCTTTGGAAACAAGCATGCTAATTGAGATGGCCGATATGACTAAGGCGACCCCTATTGGAATTGCGGGAAATGTGTTGGTTAAAATCCATAAGTTTCTATTTCAGTCCGACTTTGTGGTTATTGACATGACGAACACCCCAAGAGAACATTTAACTCTTGGAAGACCTTTCCTTGCTTCCTCGCGCGCCCGGATCAAGGGTTTTGAAAAGGAACTTTCTTTGGGATACAGTCATGATAGAGTGGTGTTTAGGATGGATAAAACTTTGTGTCAGGAGCCTGATGAAGTAATAAGCTCAAGCATGGCAAATGAAGTTACTGAAGAAGAGCCAGCAAATTTTTCTGATAATACTAACGATAATTTCCCCCTTCATATTTTGGCCATTTGCAGGATACTGAGTCAAGTGATGGGGACGATAGCGATAAATCTTCTCGGGAGGAAGACGACGAAGCTCGGACTTCACCGACGGTGTCAACAAAAGTGGTGTTACTGTAGTTACGGGAAAGCTTCATTGTTGTGCTCCTATCACTTCTATGATAGAGGGTTCAAAGTTAACTTTGCCAACGTGTTCCCCGTTTCTCAATAATTGCAATGGTGGTGGCCAATTCTTTGTAAAGTGAATGAAAAAAGAGGCAAGAGTATGGTAGTGTTTCGAAGATGAGAAAATAATTAAGGAAAATTGGTTCTGGGAGCACCATATTATGGCCGATTGGTTTTAAAATGTAGGTTGGACTATCCATTTCTATGAACCGGCAATTATGATGTCTGGAGGAACCACTCAAGCATGGCCTACGTGTGATCCTCGTCTTAAGTTTTGCAATAGAGGAGAATTTCCTGATCCCGACTGGCTCAAACGTAAGGAGTGGGCGTGTTTTAATGAATAAAAGAGAAAGGAAGTCGGCTACAATGGGATTTCGTTTGAGAACTGGGTTAAAGTAAAATTTGGGGCTATTAAGTTAAAATGGGATGTCGAGTCTAAATTTCGTTATGAATGGCAAAATCTAATTTTCTGCAAGAAACTCGATATTGCATGACTCCTTACTTTTCTCCATCTGTTTGGGACCAGCCTTCCTCTGGTAAAAGATCAACTAAGGATGGCCAAGTTCGAAGGCCCCCATAAAGGCCTATGGCTTTGAGTCTAACTTAAAGACTCGGTAATAAAGAAAAGTGCTCTTTCGGAAGACAATCCAAATTATCCCTTTTATTTTTGTTTCTTTTTCCTTTTATTTGTTGGGTTTTGTGTTTTTAACATTTTTGCAGGAATTGGAAACGAATTCACGGCGATTAAAATTGGGACATGTTCTGTCCTGTTATGAAGTTACGGCGTAACTTTCTCTAAGGTTACGCCGTAACAACTCTTCAGTAGCTGATTCTCTCCAGGTTTTCAACCATTACGGCGTAATCTCCGTCTATTGTTACGCCGTAACAGTCTTCTGTAGACAAATTCCAGGTTTAACCAAAATTACGGCGTAACTCATTCTCATGGTTACGCCGTAATTCATCCTGCAGTCTAAAATTTTCCAATATTAGCACGATAACCTTGTATTAGTTTTAAAGGAACTTTGTGGGTATGTTCCCTGTAAGCCCTCACGAGACTACACTCGTCCACTTGGGACACCAAGTGGTTTAAAAGGCTTGTTGCATATACTAAATGCAACCGTGATTCCTACGAAAGTAAGTTAGATTTATTTTGCTTTTGTTTTCTTTTGTTTAGAATTATGCTTGTTGGTTAGTTGTGATTTCAGGGATCGAAGTTTGCTCAGGATGCTTAATGAAGGCACGATTTACTTCGTGGGCCTTTTTTCTTTTTAGGAGCGAATTTTAGGGAAGTTCTCGCTCTAATTCTACTTTATCTTCACATTTATTTAACATTTAGTAGAAAAGGGACTTTGTACATCTCAAGTGGGGGGACGGGAGTAAAATTATTACTTGAACTTATTTGCCGTTGTTTTTCTAGTTTATTTTGAAAAATTATGCTATTTTTAAAATTTTGACATGTTTTTCTTAACTTAACTAGATTATACCTTAGCCGAGCACATTATAACCTTTAATATTTCATGGTGAAATTAGCCTTATGCGTTTCCACTTATTTACCCAAATTCACCAATTTATGAGTGTGTCGGTAGCTTGTAAACTTTAGAACTTGGCATTTGCATCATTTCAAGACCATAAACGAGGTATGTTAAGTTAGTTTGATATATATGGAATAATCAGTTTGAGAAGGCAATATTTTTAGGGTTATCACCCAAATAGCCTATTTTTGTGTGTCTATCGATTAGTCACCTCGACTCTTCGACCCCCATGTTAAACCCTTTTTGTTGCACTCACCTTTAGTGCAAGATACCCCTAGATATACCTTTCAAAGCCTTTCCTTTCATTTCATACCCTTTATGTTTGTTTCGTTACGCCCATTCACCTTAGCCTACCCGTGTAGTCTTAATTTGTGGTCGAGAAGTCACTGTTTGCCTAAGTTCAAGGTTCAAGTAGAGAGGTTCGGAAATCACGCTTTCGTCAAAGACTTATATTTGAAGATCATCGAAGACCCCATATTCTCATTATATGTTCATCTCAAGTGAGGGAATGTTATGTTTTTAGTTATGATTCAAAAAAAAATAAAAAAATGATGATTCGAATATATATATATATATATATATATATATATATATATATATATATATATATATATATATATATATATATATTATATCTTTGTTTTCAAACAATAGTGTTATTTGAATGTTTTTTGGACGAAAAGCACAAAGACATGCATTTTATTTTAGATTCTTGTTTGGTTTTTTCGTACGTTTTTTGTAGCTTTATATGTTGGATATTATGCTACTATTAATATTTATTTAAAAATATTTTTGTTTGAAAACGTAAACTTTATATAAGATTAAACTTGCTTGTTGTTAAGTAAGAAAAACTTAAAAAAGCTAAAACCGTACGGATTAAATGTTAAAAACCGAAAAATCACAACTCAAAAAACGAGGAAAAACTGTTTATAGTTTTCAAAAACCAAAATATACAGTTCGGTTTTAAGTTTTACTATAAAACCGCCCGACCCACCCAATGCTCACCCCATTAATTTTTGGAAATTTCCCGAATAAAATGGATGGGTCCTAAAATTTCAAAACCGAATTGAAGTTCCAAAATAAAGTCCGCCATTTCCCAATTTCCATATTCTATTTCCCCCAAAAAAACACTCTTTCTATACCTACTCCATTCAGCGACTCTCCAAACCCGTCATTGTACTTGTTTCTACTTTGTAAGGCAACTAATTGATTTACTATGCATTGATTCATTCTCCACAAATCTTCTTATGAACTGCATTACAAATTGTTTTTAGTAAATGAGTACTGTTTTTGTCCCCTTTTAATTTATCTTTCTAGATTATTACTTTGTCGCCTTTGAATTTATGATCCTGTTGATACTAATACCATGTATGTGTTTACATTGTTTACATCATGTTATATTATAGTAGCAATTCGTAGTGGGTTTAACTATAGCTTACTCTAGGTTAGGGGTTTAAGTGCACTTATATTTAGAGTTAATGTTATACTAAAAATTAGATTTGTTTAATTTGTGTACAAGGCAAGCAAAAAAAAAAATTGAATTGCATAGGATTGATACAAGATGTAACTTTTGGTTCCTTCTTTGTACTCCTTACGTGGTAACTCGGTTAATAAACAAGGTAGCGTTTGAGGGATATTCGTGTGTGTTATCTGTCGAGTTTGTTGGTTTACTCCATTGTGCTAGGCAGGGACGGAGCTAGGGGGTTCCCGTGGGTGCCCGGGAACCCCATGGATTTTTTCGATGTAGTGTTAATTTTTGAAAAAAACACCGATTTTTTTTAAATGTATCTTAAATGCACCCGGTCATTCGAAATGTGTTTCCAGTATTACGGTTCAAAAGATTTTTGTGCACCCGTTCATATTTGGTCCCGGCTCCGTCCCTGGTGCTAGGTACAATCAAACTCATGTTGCTTATTGCTCTTTGATAGTTTTCTGCAAATTGCATATCAGCATGTTATTGTTATTTGTAATAAACAAATGCATTCTGCAATTGTGTTGCTACAAATTGATAAAGTTATTGTCGTGTATGCTATTGTTAAACTATATTAAGAAAATGATTTTAATCTCATATCTATTATTGTGTTTATGTTTCTATTGTGAATTCATAAAGTGATGATGTCATCCACATTTAAATCGAATCAAGAAATAGCCAAGAAGTTAAAGCTGAATCCAAACACAAAGCATCAGTGGAAGGTGGAGCAACAAACAAGGAATTGGCTGGAACTCCCATCAGATATAATGACAGATATACTCTTCAGAATTGGCGTGAAGGACATGCTTCAAAATGCCCAGAAAGTGTGCACCACTTGGCGTAAAATCTGCAAGGACCCTTCTATATGTAGGGTCCTTCATGTGGACGGTTCTACAGAATCATATCAAGAGTCACTGAGTTTGACGTTTAAGCATGCTGTGGACAAAAGCCAAGGCCAGTTGATTGATTTGACAATGGTGAATTTTGATGATGATAGACTTCTTACCTATGTTGCTGATAGGTACGAGACCTTAATTTTAATACATATTTTGTAAATTTACGATTAGTATAAACCTGGATGCATAGTGATTTAGAGTTACTTTCTGAGTAATTATTGTTGAACCACACTGGGGTTTGATATCTTATCTCTTTGCATTGGATTTCAGAATTTGATAGTATATAGTGGCTTGAATAGTAGCACGACTGGGTCTTACATTATATAATTGTTTGTACTCTTCAAACAGATCAAGTCAGCTAAGACGTCTTGAAGTTGCATGTTGTGATGGCTATTTGTATGAAAGCATGCTCAAATGTTTTAAGAAATTTTCATTGTTGGGGGAACTCAGCCTTCAGAGTACAGTACTCTCTGCAAGGATTGTTGAAAAACTTGGCCGTTATTGCCCTCTGCTAAAAATACTGAAAGGGAATGAAAGACCTGATACTTATTGGGATGAAGATTGGATTGAGGATGAGACAGCTCTAGCTATCGGGGATGAGTTACCTGGGTTAACTCACCTGGAACTTATTGGAAACAACATGTCGAACTATGGGTTGAAGGCGATTTTGGATGGTTGTAGTCACCTTGAATTACTTGACCTACGTGGGTGCTTTTACATTGAACTCAAAGGAGCCATACGGAAGAGATGTAAAAAGATAAAATGTTTCAAAATGCCTAGAGATTCTCTTAAAGGCTGTCCATATATCTTTGAATATACTACGACTGAGAGATGGCTACTAAACTCAGCCTGTCGATTCTACTAAAACAAGAAAGGTATGCTTGTTTATGTTACCATGCAATTGTTGCACTTAAAACTTAGAAGTTAAAACTACTAACTGAGGTTGATTTTTTTGTCTTGAAGGTGTAGATGTTGCCTGCAAAAAAACATTCTGAACTACGGCAAGATAATTTAGATCAGGTAATCAACAGGGTGCTGTTGCTTTTGTGCAACCTTTGAAATGAAAATTTGGCCTTCCTTATTATGTAGAGAACTGAGGCATTTTGTGAATTATCTATGGTTCTATGAAATTCATTTCCTACAAAATGTAAGATTATTTGAATTTGTCAATTCATTTCCTACAAAATGTAAGATTATTTGAATTTGTCTAACATATGGGAGCTGTTGGAATTATATAACATGACAATCAATAAATAATCACAAAACATCAAAGTATACATGCGGAAGCGTATAGGATTTATTAACGAATAATTAATTAACATAAACAAGAATATGCGTACCTTACTTGATTCTAGCCGAACAAGAATCAAATCCACAAACTAGCAATGGAAGAACCCTAATTTGATTTAATTAGGATTATATGAATTACCCCTTACCGTTTTGTAATTCAATCCAAGAATACTAACAATATTGTGTTAGTACCACTTTTTTGTATACACGTACTAAACCGAATTAAAGTAATGCTAGTTTTGATTAAACAAATAACTTTGTATGGAAAAAGATTGAGGATCGACACCCACAAGATGTGGCCGATCGGTTTTAAGCAAACACGCACAAACAAGATTTTAGGTTTAGCTTAATGAATACAAGAGATGCAAAACACAAGACCCCTAGCCTTGTATATATACTAAACTAAACTTGGTGAACAAGTTTGAGTTGTAATTGGGTTGGGTTGGGGATCATTGGCCGATCGGTGGTGTTATCCCACAAGGATTTCTGGAACCTTCCCAATATTTGCAATCTAGTCCTTTTCCAATTACATTTAACGACCGTTAGTCTATTACAACTAATTACTTAACGTCCGTTAGTTATTTCGTTTAATTAATAAATAAATACAATATTTATATTTAATTATTAACTTTAATTCTCATACGTAAAGTGTGCAATCCCGTGGTCTCAAGTTCGATCCTAACTCACGTCTACTAATTTATATCCATAAAACCAACAGCTCCCACTTGGATATATCTTATTAGAGTGATCACATCGGTTAGCGTCTAGCAACACTTCGATGCCTCTAGTACGACTTGAGTAAGGCTCCTGGAAAACCTTTTAATGATTTCTCATTATTATTATCCTTTTGTTTCTAATACCACGTTAAATAAAGATATGGAATTAAGTCATTATTTATTAAACTATTATGTTTCTCGTTGTAAGTGATTGACCAAGATTACCAAATCTTCTAAACATATTTAGGGGAGATTTTGGGTGTGGCCGCACAAACATCTTGTCAACCCTACGAGGGGCCCAGCAGTATTAAACTCCAAATAAATTTGAAGGGACAAATTATATCTTGACTACGAGACTAACCCACAAACTTTGTAACATTTCTGAAAACAACCCTTATGACTACCAGTTACGTATAGCGTTAAGTTGTTCCACATAAATGCACTACATTTATGACACTTATCTGGTATCTCAAGTCTGAGGATAACTATTCATAATTTACTTATAACAATATCCACAAAGTAAATTATGTAGTTGGGATAAGTCCTATATTCAATTCATTGAATATCATCTGAAATTGGTATGCATTCTCATCAATATACATTCAAGTATATTCTACCACATCTCTCAGATTTGTCTTAATTTAATGATACTCCCATATCATTAATCGACAACGGACATTTAGAATAACTTAGTTACTCACGGATTAAACATGCAAATATAGGACAACAATATTATAAATGAAAATAAACATAATCAAAAATTTATTTCATCAAAATAATAAATGTTTTACAATATCCTTTATCCAAATACTAATCACAGTTTTGCATGAAACTATTAGCTAAACGAAGTCCAATTCCATTGGCAAGTCCAATAAGCTTGTCTTTAGCCAAAGCCTTAGTGAAAGGATCAGCTAAGTTATCATCTGTGTGAACTTTCAATAGATTAATTTCACCTTCACGGACTTGTTCCCGAACATAGTGATACTTCTGTAGAAAATGTTTGGTGCCCTTCATGACTCTAGGTTCATTGGCAAATATGATTGCAGCAGAATTGTCACAATACATATCAATAGGTGATTCAATTGAAGGCATAACACCAAGCCCTAAAATGAATTTCCTAATCCAAACAGCCTCCATTGCAGCTTCCGAAGCAGCTATGTATTCGGCTTCTGTCGCAGACATCGCAATTGTACTCTGCTTCTTGCTCTTCCAGTCAACGGCTCCTCCATTGATGACAAAGACATAACCCGTCTGACACTTCGTATCATCTTTATCACACTGCCAGGACGCATCACAGTAACCTGTAACACCAAGCTCTGTGTCTGGATTTCCACCATACACTAAAAACATATCTTTCGTATTCCTAAGATACTTTAGAATATGTTTAACAACAGTCCAGTGAAGTTCACCCGGATTCTGTTGATATCGACTGGTCATGTTCTGAGCGAACGCCACATCTGGCCTTGTGCATCTCACAGCATACATAATAGATCCTACTGCCGAAGCATAAGGAACTTTCTGCATGCGTGCCACCTCAGCAGGTGTTGAAGCACACATATAGCTACATAAGCCATGCTTAACTTCCATCGGCAAATATCATTTCTTGGAATTTTGCATATTGAATCTCTTCAATATTTTATCAATGTAAGAGCTTTGACTTAAACCAATTAACTGCTTTGACCTATCTCGGTAGATCTTGATTCCCAGAATGTATGCAGCTTCTCCTAAATCCTTCATGGAAAAACACTTCCCAAGATATGCCTTAACATTTTGCAAACTTGGAATGTCTTTTCTCATAATTAATATGTCATCGACATAAAGGATAAGGAAAATTACATCACTCCCACTAACTTTGTGATATACACATGGCTCATCAAGATTTTGAATAAATCCACACCTTTTGATTTCTTCATCAAATCTCTTATTCCATTGCCTTGATGCTTGCTTCAATCCATAAATGGACCTTTGAAGTTTGCATACACGGTTTGGAAATTGTGGATTCACGAACCCCTCAGGTTGCTTCATATAGATGTCTTCATCTAAGCGACCATTCAAGAAGGCGGTTTTGACATCCATTTGCCATATCTCATAGTCATAGTATGCTGCTATAGCTATGAGAATTCTAATAGCTCTAATGTCCACTACAAGAGAAAAGGTCTCCTCGTAATGTATGCCATAAGTTTGAGTAAAACCTTGCGCAACTAGACGAGCTTTATAGACGTGTATATTGCCATCCATGTCAGTCTTAATTTTATAGAGCCACTTACTTCCAACCACCTTGGCGTTTGGAGGTAAATCGACCTTTTCCCAGACTTCATTTTCTCTCATGGATTGCATTTCCTCATTCATTGCAACTTGCCATTTATCCTTATCAGGACTTGTCATGGCAACTTTATAACTAGTAGGCTCTCCAAGATCTCCTAACATAGTTTCCTCAACCTCTACGTTAAGACATAGACGTTCAGGTGCACGCGTAGACCTTACGGATCTACGAACGGGAATCACTTCAACTTCTGGTGGAGGACCCAGACTATCAGGTTCTACCGGAAGTACGTTAGTGTTTTCAGAAGGTAATGCATCTTCTTGATCATCTTCGAGATCATAAACTCTCCCACTGAATTCTTGAGATACGAGATCACTTTCAAGAAAATCTCCATACCTAGCAACAATTACTTTATTTTCAGTTAGATAGTAAAAGTAGTAACCCATAGTTTCCTTAGGGTATCCTACAAAGATACACTTTACAGATCTTTGTTAGAGTTTATTTGCTGAGTCACGTCTAACACACGCCTCGCAACCCCAGACCTTTAAATAAGACAGGTTAGGAGCTTTACCATGCCATATTTCATATGGTGTCTTATCAACCTTCTTTGTGGGAACCATATTTAGAATGCGAACAGCTGATTCTAAAGCATAATCCCAAAAGGATAAAGGTAGAGTAGTAAGATTAAACATAGATAGTATCATGTCCAACAATGTATGATTTATTCTCTCAGATACACCATTTTGTTGTGGAGTATATGGAGAAGTGAGATTCTGGATAATTCCATTCTCAGCTAAGTAATCTTTAAACTCTTGGCTTAGATACTCGCCTCCTCTATCGGATCGAAGAGCTTTAATCTTCTTTCCCAATTGCAGTTCTACTTCCGCTTTGAAAATCTTAAATGTTTCAAACACCTCATGTTTATGCTTAAGTAAATAAACATAACCATAACGGCTGAAATCATCAGTAAAGGTTAAGAAGTAGCTAGCACCTCTCTTTGACACATGTCTAAGTGGTCCACACACATCAGTATGAATAAGACCAAGTAGATCAGAAGCCCTCTCCATATTGCTATGAAAAGGTTTTTTCGTCATCTTCCCAGATATGCATGACTCACATTTATCAAATGATTCATCATTGATATTTTGCAAAAGTCCTTCTTGTTGCAGCTTATGCATGCGAGCCTTGCCTATATGAGTAAGTCTATAATGCCAAAGATAAGAAGAATTCAAATCCAACTTTATTTTCTTATTGATGCTGAACATCGAATTATTATATTTGTTAGATTCATTTCCAATCACATCAATTTCAAACACACCATTCACAGTAATCGCATTAAAATAAAATACACCATTTAAAGAAACAGAAATTCCATTACGTGAAATAGTATGAGTAAAACCATCATCCAACAAAACTGAAAAGGAAACAACACCTCTAATTATAGAAGGTGCGTAATTACAATTGTTCAATAACAGTACTAAGCCCGAAGGCAATACTAAACTAAACGCTCATATGGCTTCAACAGCTGCATGTGCGCCATTTCCCACGTGCAGATATTGCTCCCCATAGGCTAGCTTCCTTTCCACTTTAAACCCCTGCAGTGTATTACAAATGTGAATACCACATCCAGTATCATATACCCAGGAATTTTTATGATTTAGAGTAAATAATTCAATGACAAATAAATTACCTGAAGAAACGGCGCGCAAGGACCCTTCGTACTTCATCTTATTTGCCCGCAATTCATCAAGATAGAGAGCACAGTTTCTCTTCCAATGCCCAATGACCTTGCAGTGGTGGCATGCTTGATCCTTTTTAGGATTTTCCTTCCTAGGAGTAGGGTACTTCTTGGGTTCTGGTTGATAGACCATAACCTTTTTACCTTTATCAACTTTCCCTTTGCCCTTCACCTTCTTGTTGTTCGCACGCTGCTGTTTTGGCTTATTTATCCTTCCACCCTGATTAGCAAGTACCTGGGGAGTTGGAGCCTTTTGAGGTAACCCTTTCTCATAATCAATTAGCAATGCGTGTAGGTCAGTAACTGTCTTCCCCACGCAGTGCATATTGAAGTTTCGAACAAAACCATTGAAATCCTTGTTAAGGGATCTGTTGATCAAGTTCACGGCCATATCATCTTCATAAGTTTTGCCAAGTGCCCTTAATTGGTCCATGTAACTTTTCATTTCCAGTACATGAGCACTCACGGGTTTACCCTCTCCCTGCTTACAGTTGTGTAATGCATCGATCAAGTCATAAATCTCGACAGCAGCTGGTTTCTCGAACATAGTTCGAAGTTCATTGAGCATGTTAAATGGGAAGTAGTTTTCGAACTGCTTTTGGAGAACAGGTTTTATCGTTCCCAACATAAGACAAGCCACATCATTATGACGCTTATACTCAATTTTCAAACCATCCTTTTCAGCTTGAGTAGCTTCAGGTGCTATTGGTTCAACATGACAAGGTTCATACAGATAATTCAATCGGTCAGCAACTCTACAGACAATTCTCAAAGAGCGGTGCCAATCATTGAAATTCTTATAGCCAGTCAACTTTTCTCGATCAAAAAAGCTTTTGAACGCAGAACTTAGTGCAGTGTTAGTGTTATCGTTGTTTTGAGCCATTTCTACAGAAAAAAGTTCAAGTATTAGTATTTTCGATAATACATTTTTTCAAGAAAATAAATATACCCAAGGTAATATAAACATATAACCATATAATTTTCTCGAAAAACTAGGATCCAAATTATCATAGGTTCATTACATCAGTTGATCTGCTAGTAACGAAAGCATATAATAAGGTAATCTGTCGAACAATAATTGGCAAACAATTTCCAATTCCTAGATCATTATGGGATTTATATTTTCCAACGTTATTGCAAATATAAACATGTTTCATCCCATCTTATGCCTTGAGTCCAGTTCTCACTTCCTACTCAACTTAAGTGTCTAACTTAAAGAACTGCAAATATGTCCATGTAAGGTCTGACTTTACATAGAGATTTACCTCTCCATCACAATCTCGCCAAGTACTGTCATGACGTAAATTGCAACTTCAAGTGTTCCTTTTAATTAGATGGCACATAACTTAATTTAAAAGGGTAATAGTTTTTTATTTTATGTGGTCAAATCAAATATGTACAAAGATGTCATGCATTCATCTTGTAGCATAAATTTAATAAATTTTTTTTTATTACCAATTCATAAAAATCAAATTATCAAAGTTTTGATTGAGGTATTGGGTTCACCAATCAAAAAATTTAGCGTTAATTATCGTCCATTATACCGTACTTTTGCATAAGTGTAAACACTTAGTGTTTCAGGTAATTACCACCGAAGTGGCGCATGGAATTAAAATTAATTCGCCCTTAAGATGATTTTGTACGCATAGCCTACTTGGTAACTTCAATTTGACTCGCAAGCAAGCGGAGAGTTTGGTCAGCGCTGAAGCAATAACCTCCCTCTTTAGGGTTACAATTTAATGCGCTCCCCTCCTAATACTTCCCACACACTCCGTCAAATTGGGTGAGCCGTTCTCACTTTTTGTACCAAAATCATCAATCAATTAAACTATTGAAAACTTAACTCTTTAAAAAAACAAATCAAATTTCACCATTGTTTAGTCCGTATTATTTTTCTATTTAAAATTACCCTTTGCTTAAAACTGTCATACATAATAAACAAACAAGTAAACAAATAAAAAATAAACAACTAAAAAACAATGCGCACATAATAAACAATTTAATACGTGTAAACAAGTAGCCACATGCAACTTATTCGATAAAACCCTATTAATAATCAATATCTACGTTAAATTAATGTATATATTAATTAGGGCTTTCACTCTCCCAATTGAAAGTGAGCCACATACTTCGATGAATCGATTGCGTAAACCCATAATTAAAATATACCAAATAGCACATAATTGATTCATTAATATATGTAATTGGAGTCTTCCCCAATTCAAGATTTATCGTAAATAAATATGTGATAAATATATCTTAACAATTAAACAAATATCAAAGCAACTATCCATGACGAACATGCATGTATCATCATGGATATATCATAACAATTATACAAATAGTCACAAGATCGCATATCAATAATCCCATGTCACATAACAAATTATTCATGAATTAATCACGTAACATATATATTAATTCTAGGTTTCGATAAGGTTAGCAAAACAATTTTCAAACCCTAAAAAAAATTTAAGTGTGTCGACTAAAAAATTAAAAGGGGTACGCCCCATATTAAAAAAATAAATCAACCCATATAAAAAAAATAATCAAACCCTAGATTAACCATATCAAACAACATACAATTATTCATTTTTTACGCGTTTAGTAATTAATTACTCATTAAAAACCAATGACTCGTGATGCCACTGTTGGAATTATATAACATGACAATCAATAAATAATCACAAAACATCAAAGTATACATGCGGAAGCGTATAGGATTTATTAACGAATAATTAATTAACATAAACAAGAATATGCGTACCTTACTTGATTCTAGCCGAACAAGAATTAAATCCACAAACTAGCAATGGAAGAACCCTAATTTGATTTAATTAGGATTATATGAATTACCCCTTACCGTTTTGTAATTCAATCCAAGAATACTAACAATATTGTGTTAGTACCACTTTCTTGTACACACGTACTAAACCGAATTAAAGTACTAGTTTTGATTAAACAAATAACTTTGTATGGAAAAAGATTGAGGATCGACACCCACAAGATGTGGCCGATCGGTTTTAAGCAAACACGCACAAACAAGATTTTAGGTTTAGCTTAATGAATACAAGAGATGCAAAACACAAGACCCCTAGCCTTGTATATATACTAAACTAAACTTGGTGAACAAGTTTGAGTTGTAATTGGGTTGGGTTGGGGATCCTTGGCCGATCGGTGGTGTTATCCCACAAGGATTTCCGGAACCTTCCCAATATTTGCAATCTAGTCCTTTTCCAATTACATTTAACGACCGTTAGTCTATTACAACTAATTACTTAACGCCCGTTAGTTATTTCGTTTAATTAATAAATAAATACAACATTTATATTTAATTATTAACTTTAATTCTCATACGTAAAGTGTGCAATCCCGTGGTCTCAAGTTCGATCCTAACTCTCGTCTACTAATTTATATCCATAAAACCAACAGGAGCCTATGCTAATTTTCTGATGTTAAAATTCTTTGTGGCCCTCAATCTCCCGTATAATTTATGAAGTTATTGTCAAAGACAACTGTATTGCTCATTTTATAAAACAAGTTGGCCATTCAATGACTATACCAGGCGACTGAGTCATTGTGTCGATTGGTTTTTGAATGTTAATTTATTAAAATATACTTTATTTACCCAGTAATGAGCAGCTCCGAAAAGTAACTTCATGGTGTTCTTCTAAGTCGAATACCAGGTAATGAGCAGCTACAAGAAGTAACTTTATTTTATCACATCTGGTTAGTGTTTGGCTTTAGGTGAGCATGGGGCTGTGTTTGGCTAAAATCAAAAGCCGAACCGAGACTTTGATTTTAGCATTTTCTAAAACCATAAACTGTTTGTCCTTTGTGGGTTTGGTTTTTCGTTTTTCCGGATCAATTTTTGGTTTTTCATTAGGTATTTTATTCGATGTCAATTTTTTATTGGTTTGAACTTTAGAATTTTGTCTAGAAAACAATTTGCCCCCAAAATATTAAGTCCAATTGTCTAGAAAACCACAGCAGTAAGTGATGATCTGATCAAATGCAAATGTCACAAAGCATTAAATGAACGAATATGGCCAAATTGTGAATTAGAATAGCAACAACAAAAAACAGATAATTAGTTTGTTTATAAGTTGCTAGGGATGAGAAAAATATTATGTTTGGTATAACAATTGATGTAAAATAAGAAAAAACGAGTATAAAGCTGTATAGCACTGTTAGCATAAAAAACAAGGGTGTCTTTGGTTTATGGGTATAGGAACAAAGGAATTGCGTTTATTCTTAATAAAGTGTTTGGTTAGTGCCGTGGGTTGTATTTATGAAATTGGATATGAAACCTATCAAACTAGCCATAGTCTATACCCATTAAGAGTGGTGGATTTACATAACTCATACTATTCCGATACTCATAGTCCCAAGTCTTACACTTTTAATATGCGCGTGTCTTTATTTTTATACTATCTTGACTCATTTGTGTAAAAACTTATATGCATATATATAAAAGACTAGTTATGTACCCTCTATGAGCAGTGGCGGAACCAGAAAATCACAATATGGGGGGGAAAAAATTATACCTTAACGTAAGTCGTTAAAAAAAAGCTTATATTGCGCAAAACCAACTTAAGTTGCGTAATAGTTGCACCAAAATAACAGGATATATTATGTAAAAGAGTAGCTTATCCAATGCTAAAATAATAGCTTAAAACAAAGAAAACTACATGTGAACAACAACAAAAAAAAAATCATGCCAAAAAAATGCAGATGAAAAACTGATGTCTATATTGGAAATAACTACAACATAAAGTGCTACAGAGGTTCGTCTCTGCAGACTTCGGGCTATTCATAAAGGTAGTCGCTTTAAGATTAATCTGCTCGTAATATCGAGTTAGAAACCCAAATAAATAAATAAATAAATAGCCTACAATAACACCTTAGCTTAAGCGAAACATAAACGATTTATAGAAGAAAAAAAAAAAAAAAAAATAAATAAAAGTTCATCAAAAGAAACGGTTTATATTTATTAGAAGAAAAGTTAGACATTTAATTTGAGCAAAAACATAAAAATAGCAAACAATATAAGAGGATATTGTTGAAGATGAAATTTCTCCTTTTTTTCATTGCATATTCGTGCCCAAAAAATATAAGTAACAAAGTTCACAATTATTGTTTCGTACATTCACATCATAACGAATTAACTAGACACTTAAAAAATCATAACATATAATTAAAAAAAAAAAAGAAAGAAAAAACATGAAACATTAAAAGTCATATATTTTATATCTATCCACTTTTACACCGTACCTAAATTGACACAATTGGTAAACAAACACAAAATCATATACATTATTAAGATGAAATAGAAAAGATAATAAATAACTTCATTTTCAAGCTTCGATGCATCATCTTCCCCATCTATCTTGAACTCATTTTCAAGAACTATGAGACTTACAGAGGGCATAATCATTTTTATGATGGTGGCAACACCATTAAAATCTCAAAAACCAAATATTACCATCGAGAAACTAGACTACTGAAGAAAGTGTTGGGGGCAAGTGCTCTCCTTACCTTGCACGTGGCTCCGCCCCTGTCTATGAGTACAACACATTTTATTTTATTTTTAAATCTTATAAAATGTGCTTTAACATAAGCCATGATATATCTAAGTTTTAATTATTTGTGCTTGAGAATCGTACATTACCTAATTTTAATAATACAATTAGCTAATAATGTACTAAATTTCTATCTTAGAATGTTAAAGCTTGTCTGGTGCTCACACGGTGTTGTTAAATAGGATTTATCTATAACATTTCATAAAATCTTTTATACTTGTATAGTTATAATGCTCGCATACGTGCGGGTTTTACATAAATTTTTCATTATATATTAATATCGATTAATATTTTGTATAGATTCTTGTAGGACGAAGGATTTTACTTGTTTAATTGGCATGATATTGAGGTTGATGTTGTTTAAAGTTAGCTATGAAAATTTACAAACTGTGACCCAAGATGACATTTAATTCCAACTTGACTTAACTTATGATATATTTCTAAAACTAGGATTTTAGATATAGATAAAGAAGGTTTTTTTTTTTTTTTGAACAACATTTTATACGAGAGTCTAGCTAAAAACTTAGATAAAGAAGTTTTGATATGCCTTGTTATTATTATCTTTCTCTTATGATCTTATATAACTTTTTAAGCCTTTTTTTCTTTTCACAATGATACTAATAATATTACAGAATAATCATCAAGCCACAACCAAAACTGAGTTTATATATCAATTCAAAAAACCTCCAAAAGAAAAAACTTTAAATTAAACTAAATCGGATGATAGGCTACCAATATGAACTATATATGAGTTAGAGATTGAAGCATACCACATATATATCGAGATAATCCATGATTTATAATGAAATCGTCAGAAATTGGACTAAGCTTGCAATTTGTTTTTACATTTACCGAATCGCAATGTTAGATGTTATATACTAGAAAATATTTCGCAAGATACAAAACTTTGACAAACTTTAATGAAAAATGATTTGTACGCCTAAGTAATGGAGTTAAAAAAAGACCTACAAATGTGATTGATGTAATTGGTGAATATGAGAAGAGAGAAATGATGTATTTCAAAAATTAAATATGTAAATGTGATAGGCGTATTTATAGGTCTAGTTATAGGCCTTTTTATCATTACTTAACTTTAATTATTCATAAAGGGTTCGCAAACCCTACATCAAAAATAAAGTGACGTTTAGTTGGAGAAAACATTCATGCCTGCGTTCAATTTACTTATTTACAAAAAAAAAAAAAAAATCATTAAATAGAAACTCTTTATTCCCTATTTTTTTAAACACAGTCTATTTCCTAACTTGACAAGTAAAACTACAAACCATATTTTTAATGTTTTTCAGTGTGACCTAAAACCCCTATTCCCTTCTTCAAAACTAAAAACACAAAATCAAATAAATCATGTTTTTGCTTTTTAGGTTTTCAACTTTTTGCCAGATAACAATCACTTTCAAACTCCTAAAAAACTAAAAGTAAAGATTTTTCCCTAATTAAAGGCACCCTGAGTATCATGGTTTGAAAAATTGAGTATTTGATTGTGAAAAGTGTTTTTCTGATTTTCTAAATTAAAATGCAACACTCCCAAACACAAAAACCGAGAATATAATTATTTGATCACTAGTTTTATCTCCACCGCCGATTATCCTTCATTGTCATCACCCACCATGTGTTCCACCCGTCATCACTGTAAGTTTCACCACTCAACCTCACATTTTCAATTTTCTATAACATAACGATACCACATTACTAAATTCATACAAATCAGACAAGAAATCAATTATTTCTGCTTTAACTAACTCATTCAAAACCCTCCTGTGTAGCCCATTTACTACAAAACCATGGAAACAAAACTTTTACAACATTTAATTTCATGGGAAATCAGATATAGTAAACGTTTTACGCGGTTTTCCGTATTTTGTTATGGGATTTTATGTAGCAGTAATGGCGTGGGACTCTGAAAAAACTTTGGATGAGATGGAGTTTAGTAGAGGGGGGTTCTGGGTACAACTTCATGATTTGATTTTAGGTATGTTGACTAGTGAGTGTGCGAGTAAATATGTGGAAATGTTGGGGAGGTTAGCATAGGTAGATTGTGTGTAAAATGGGCTATAGATGGATAGGGGCGTTTGAAGTTTAGGGTGGAGGTGGATGCGACGAAACCACTTATTCCGGTGTTTTTTTTATTCCGCGTGGGGATTGGAGGGAGACGTGGACGCAACTGAAGTATGAGGGGTTGGGTGAGTTCTGTTATAGTTGTGGGTGTCTTGGTCATTGTAGAGAAACGTGTGCGAGTGAGGTGGTTGGTGAAAAGTGGTGGAGTCCGGATATTTGTACTTCTTTGGTTCAGAGTGTACAAACTCTATATATAACTTAAATCCTAGATAGCCATTCGCGCACACTGATTCCTCCCGAACCACCATCTTTTATTTCTCCGTTACACTTGTGAACCGTAACAGATGATAAAAGGGCGACAGCCCGGGAGAGAATGCAAGTTTACCAAGGATTAAAAATGTCCTTGGATCGTTTATGTCCTGGTGAGGCGTGATATTCCACATAAAATGACTTGTGAATGCTGAAATGATATAGAATGTACAAAAACAGGAATCTGATTGACTAACACTATGAATAGTAATAGCTCTGTCACAGCTATGTCAATAAAAACGTACAATCAGAAGCCTAAAAACGATTATAACTATAGTAGGGATTTGCATGTCTTAGCGACTTAAATGCAAATTAAATAGAATTAAAAAGTTAAAATCTATTAAATAAACGCTATCACTATTTTTACAGATCGATGAATGTTTATTTGATTTTATAAAATAAAATCACTTAAATAAACTATTTTAACTAAAACGTAAACTCAAATTACTTAAAAACGTTACTTAAACTAAAAACGAGCGTTATTCACAAAAATGACGCTGGAGCGCAAGACAAAACGTAAAATTTATGAAATAAAAGGCCTACGAGTGTAAAACTAATTTTATTACATACTATATGATAAAAGAAAATTTTAGAAAAAAGATTTATATTTTTTAGACTTTTATATTTTTTATTATGATTTAATTACTATAAAACACTAATTAAATGATAAAAAATACTAAAACTAATTGGAAAAATCTCAACTTTTTACAGAAAATACTTTAGACTAATACAGATTTATTAAAATTTAGAAAACTGAAAAAGCTACTCTTAATAAGCTACAAATAAGCTAAAATGTTCGAATAAGCTAAATGAGAAAAGAGTGGTTATGTATTTGTTTGTGTAAACCTTGACAAGAAAGACCCAAGGGCGCTATTGGTACAGGTACACTCACTAACACTCTTGCAAAGGGGGAGGTCTCAGGTTCGAGCCTGCCTACCCCCTTTTTGCTAACATTTTTATTTTTGATTTTTTTCTTTACAAACTTATTAATAAGCTATATATAAGAAACTTTAACAAAGGAAAACTTATTAATATTCACAAATAAGCTCTGTGTGAGCTTATTTTGGGCTCAGATCATTTTTTTTAAGCAAATAAGCCATAAGCCCTCTAAATAGAGGCTATCACTTAGCCTTAAAGGTGGTTCTTTTTGGATTTTCTGTTTTCTTGACTATCTAATTACTTTTATTATACATATTTGAAGAAAATGGAAGTATATAAACAAAGAATAAGCTGTTTCACAGCTTATGATCACCTCAGTTAAGCTTATAAAGCTCATGGTTGAGTCACAAGCTATGAAACAGCTTAAAAAGCTTAACAAAGGAAAACAAAGGAAAAGATAGATGAAAATAGGTTTATGGACAAGTATATACAAGTGTGGTGCACTGGATTAAGCTAATAAGCTCATACAAGCAAATAAGCTGTTCCAGGTACATACAGTCCCAAACACTCCCTGCAACCTTTTATTTGGCACAATTAAGCTCAGTAAATGAGCTTAAAAACCCAAGTTGTGAATTGAAGTTGCAAGTTATGCTGGTTGGCTTTCCAAAAAGCCCAAGCTCACCTAGTGGGGTCCACTAGTGAGCTTGTAGGAAGCTTATGAAAATGGTCCCAGACCACTGACTCAGCTCTAGCTGAGTCAGTGAATGCTGATAAATGGGACAAAACAAATGGATGTTGCAGCCCTAGAGAATAAGCTACAAACTTGGATATAAGCACATGATCAAAAATTTGGCTTGCTAGGCTTCCTAAAAAACCAAGCCACACATGATATTGATCACTAATGAGCTTATGAGAGCTTATTGGAAATGGTGTAAATGGACTGCATAAGCAGTCCATTGTTGTGAATGAGCAAACAACAAGCTCTAAAGGACTTATCAAATAAACTCATGATAGCTCAACTTAAATTGAGGCATTGAGATGGACTGCTTGGCTTTTTGAAAAGCCAAGAGTCACAAGCTCAAACTCAATAAGGAGCTTTTCCTGAGCTATTGAAAACTACTCCACTACACTGTTTGCTTCAGTGTAGTGGATGAGATGGGACAAAAAGGTGTGGGAGATTAAGCTAGGTAAATAAGCTAAATACTGAAAAATAACCATACACATAGATAAAAGACCATAAAGGCTACACAAAACAGTAAAATACACAAGCTTGGGCCAAATCCACAAGCTTTTGCAAGCTCATGAATTAGACAACCAAACCTGTGCACAGAGCATGTTTTTCAGACAAGGACTCAAAATAAGCTAGTAAATAAGCACTTTAAAAGCTAAGAATTGGTAAACTAATATTTTTGTATTTTTCTTTAGCAACCAAACTTTAATAACCTAAGAGCTTTTAAGCTAAAATACAGTATTAAACTCACACTAAAAAGATCTATTTTAATCAAAAACGACCCAAATGAAAATTGACTTTTTAAGTTTATGATCAAAGTTGACTTTGATCAACTTTGATCTGAATTTAATGACTGAATAAGCTATATTATGATACAAAAACATGAAATAAACAAGTATGAACAATATTTAAACACAAATGGTGAGTATGGCCATACAAATCTTCACAGTGTTCAAATGAGGATCAAGGAAATGAATTTTTGACTTTTGCTTGAATACATAATAGGCTTAATGGTTTGTCTGACCTTAAGGAACTCCATGTATCAAATAGCAACCAAAAACAACACCCTAGACTCATCTAAACACCCTTGAATCAGTAATGCCCAAACATACCTATAATTAACTTAAAATAAGATTTTCATTCCAAAAGTTTGTATAAACCCATTTTATCAAATCTAAAAGCTTTCATTTGTTAAATTAGGACTTTTAATAAGTTTAATCAAGTAGTCACACTAGATTAAACCATGATTATCAAAAATAAAGTTCACACAGTCAAAAATGGACATTTAAGCATATCCAAATTCCAAAACATAACAAACTTATATTAAGATATAATATCCTAAACAAACAACATTTAAACATAGAAAACAAGAAATCAAGACAGATAGATAATTTAAACTATAGAAGCAAAAATTGTAAGAATTGGACTTACAAGGTGAAAGTACTGAGACATTGGAACCAAGGATCAAAACCATAACCTATTGTCCTCCATAGGACTCTAATACCATGGCAATCCAGTATGAACCATGCTCCTAGCAGAATCACCCAAGAACATTGATTTTTGATTTTTCATTGTATTTTCTCTATTTTTTTATGATTTTTGGTTTTAAAAACTATAACTGATTAAAGGTTTCTAAAAGCTTACACAAGCTTTGTCAGGAGCTTATGTGATCTAAAGAGTCCATATAATCAACTATAATCAACAGCAAAGTAAATGACATGATATTAAAGAAATTATGAAAACATGAAATTATAAAAGAGACTTGCATTAAAACTGAAAACAGAGGTTCCATTACACTATTTTGAGATTATTACACTATTTTAAAGCTGTAAATGACAATAATTAAAGGAAAGCATTAAAAGTTACATTATGATTAAGCTAAGTCTAAGTGACAATTGCCTAAGGCAAGAGTAGTCATTCCTCTGCTTCTTCTCCTTCTTTTATACTTGAAAATCCTTCCACGTGGCCTTCTGAGCAGATCCCACCACTCCTCTGAGCCAATGGGAGAGTTTTGAGCACAAGTGCCCATTTGATGGTTTTGGCGGGAAATCTTATTTTGACCTCTGTTGACTTTTTTGCTGCAACTAGGGGGGGGGGTGGGTTTGTAATGATGAGGTGGGTTGAGTGTGGAAGAGATAAGGGGAAAAAAGTGAGGTGATGGTGAGAGTTGCAGAGCTTTTGGCAGTCAAGTGGAGGAGAAGAAGGAGGTGGAGGGAAACCAGTGGTTTGACTGGGTGGTTTTGACCAGGGGGTTCAAATTGCATTGACAGGGGTCATTTGGTAAGGCAGGGGTCAAAAAAAAAAGGTTTGACAAGTCATAGGTTTAGTAATTGATAAGGACTTGTTTTGTAACTTTTCCAAACTTGAGGGGCCATTCCTGTAATTTTCTCAAAGTTAATACAATGACCAATATTGACAAGCTTCAAAATTACAAGGACCAGTTTTGACAATTTCAAATTTTCCAGGGACCAAACTTGACAATTTTGAAAGTTCAGGGACCTTTTCTGCCATTTTACAAAAGATTTATTCAAGGACCATTTTTGACAAATTAGAATATTTCAGGGACCTTGAATAACATTTCTCTTTATTTAGATTTACCAGGGACTGTTTTTGACAACTTTTGAAACTTGGGGGACTAAAACTGCCAATTATGCAAATTTGATACGTTTTTCACCAGATTTTGATATTTTTGCATTTAAAACACATAAAACACTTATTTGTGATATTTTTATCATTTTGATGCATTTCTGAGTGTTTTCAGATGTTTTTGCAGTTTAAATAGTACAAAAATGATGAGTATTTGGACACTCATCACACACCATTCGCGCTATTGTGCATCACTCAACATTGATTTTCGCGCAATTGTGAATCGGTATTTTTGTGGAGAAAATGAGGGTTTTTCGCGGGTCGCTTCACGAAAAAGAGCCTAGGTTTTTAAAGTTTTGTCGAAAAAAATATTGATTTTCGCGTTAAAACTCTTGTTTTGTGGTTTGATGATCAAACAGTGAAACTTTTACGCAAAATAGAGTTCTCCGATGAAACTAGGAAGTTTTTCGGTATATGGAAAAATGAAATGGTGGCTTGTTGTTAAGTTGCGTATATCACGGATGGTGTCAAGTTTATGTATAATACGTATTGAGGGTTGAAGTTAGTCACTCGTTTGGTTTCCCACGTTCGGTAAGGACCTCAAGGTGTGATTGGTTTCACGAGTTGGGGTAACACTCACGAGGTGACTAGTGTGTGTAAAGTTTTAGTTGGGAATGACTTGGTCCATATCAAGGAAACAACCCAATACTTATAGATATGCTTTTAGGGTTGCGTGCAACCCGTATGTGGAAAACTAGAAGGGGGTTGAATAGTTTACCGTTTAAAATCTTTGTTTTGAAACTTATTGTAAGATCAATTGATATTGATCAAAGATATGTTAGTGAAGAATAAACAATATGCAAGCAATATATAATGAGTAAATAAGGAAATAAACAATCAAACCACGACAAGTTGTTTATAGTGGTTCGGTCTACAAGGACTCTTTTTCCTTGCCCTACTCTACTCCCCGAGTCTCCAACTCGAGAGTTATCTTCACTAATCAACAAGCTCCTTTAACCGGCGGAGAAAACCTTTACACGTCGCTTACACAATATTTCCGACACAAAGCTAGATTTCGAGTTCTTTTACAAGGGTACAACCACTCCCACACACTATGTATTTTGAGGACTAAAATACTAACCACTCACACTCAGAGGTTTAAGATGGTTTGGTACAACAATGACGTATGAACAAGACTAGATCATACAACAACAAAACAAACAAGCCTTCCAACTATTTGTTGAAGCTTGATTATGCCTTGATCTTCTTTGCTACAAAATAGGATCACTAGAATGAAATGAAACTGAGTTAGAAGTAATAGAAAGAGAGAATGTATGTGTTTATGCTTAGAAAGGATGAGAAAACAACTTGGGTTGGCTTGCTATTTATAGGCCAAAATAAACAGCAGTGGCCACGGACCACGGAACCAAAAAAGGGTTCCGCCCTTGTATTTTTTTGGTTCCGCTGATCTGACAGCAAGATTACAAAGATCTTTCCAAGATCACCCAAATCTAACCAAGATCATGTAGGATATGTAGAGTCCAAATCTAAACAAAATATTCTATGAAATCTTCTAAAGATTTCCAATATGATGCAAGCCATGATGTAATATGTTGTTTTCTATTTTTAGAATTAATATGTTAAATGCAAATACATATGTAATGTTGTGTTTAAGAAACTAAAACATACTTGTTCTAAAAATGTTAAAGCACATTATGGTTTTAGAAAGATATTAAAGTTAATTGATACATAACTAGTCAAAATGTAAATGCTTAACTGATGAATACTTTATTTAAGGAAAACTTGTTTTAATGTCTATTAATCTTGACAAGCTTTATACTTTACAAAAATAAAATTTACTTTTGTCGTTAACAAAACTAGGTAAAGATCATAAAATATAAATAACGTTTAATGACGATATTTGTAGTAACAATCTCCCCCATTTTGTTGAGGACAAAACATAAATTTTATTTTTATCAAAGATGCAAAGTTGTACAAGATTTTATAAAAATATGAGATTAATTTGAACTTGAAAGAACTAGTTAGTTAGATAAAGTTGGCAATCAAAAGTTTATTTTATCTTATGACTAGTTTATCCAATTATTTAGTTTTTAACAATTTTGACTTTTTGAAAGTTAAAGCATGGTGTTGACTTTTTGAAAGTCAAAGTTCAAGTTCAATAATATTCTCCTCTTTTTTGTCGAACAAAAAGAAGAGGCGAGGCGGAAAATGCAATGAGCCCGAGCCATTTTCTCCCCCTTGGCCAATGCTCCCCTAAATTGGGTGCCAAGAGAAAGATACATGGATTGTGAAAAAGCTACAAAAGAAAGGTTAGTAACAAGCATCATCATAATTATACAAGTAAGTTCAACCAACAAGTAACAACCAACAACTATATAAGAAACAACATTCATTTGTTAAAATTTTATGACTTTAAAAGTCATAAAGGGGAACACAATGGATGTGTTTGATACATAAAGAAATCATAAAAATTTGAAAAAGAACTTAAAAATAAAAATAAAAATCCTAGAAAGAAAAAAAAATAACTTAGAAATAAAAAAAATCCTGAAGAAAAGTCTAGAACCATCATATTGAGGAGGTGGATGAGAAAGAGCGTTGATACACTCAAGGATGTGATTGAGGATGAACCTCATCTCATCTTGTAACTCGTGGACCATGATCCGGGTCCGTTTGCTAATATGGGCGGTCCGCTCACAATTTGAGCAACCGTGTCTAGGTGGGAAAATAGGATCATGATTAGGTGGTGGTGGATTTGTGGAAGTGTTGTTGGTGTTTGATGGAGTGATAAAGATGGAAAGCAAAGCAGTTTGCATTTGCATAGCTTCACTAAGGTGAGAATCCACCATATTGGAGAAGTTTTGGAAGTTTTCTAGTTGGGCTTGTATCTCCGCTTGTGATTGTGGATGATCTTCCCACATAGATTCATCAATGTCATCGATATGAGGAGAGAAGGATGTTGGTGGTAGAGCATGGTCCCTATACAATAATCCATGAATGTCATTATGGATTGGGTGGAAGAGACGAGGCCTAGGTTCTAAAGGGGTGTTTGGTTCAAATGTTGGACGTGGTGGTTCATGAGCGATTCGCTCAATGGTACCGAATGATGGTAGTGGAGGTGGATTTGCGAGCCTAGGAGGTAGGTCCTCTAAGTCTTCTAGGAATGGGTTTGGAGATGTTGGTGGAGTTGAGAATAGTTCTAAAGGTATGAGCTTTGGAGATTTGGGTGGTGATGGTGATTTGGATGTTTGGATTGGAGCCGGTGGTGGAGAGGTGACAATGGGTGTTTTTGTAGGTGGTGGAATGGTGATGGTAATAGGTGATTTTTGAGGTGGTGTTGGAGTGCTTAAAGTAAGAAAGTTTTCATCTCTTATGGGGGATGAAATGGTTAGAGATGAGGAATCGGAGGAGGAGCTAATGTTTACAAAACAACAATGTCTAACACTCATTCTTGCGGTTTTCTTACATGGTTTGTTTGATGGGGATGATGTGGATGACTTTGTCATTTTTGCTTAAGCTTATTCTAGGAGAAGATGAGAGAAATTGTTGAGGTGTGAGGATGATCATCTTTGAAGCTCTTAATTTATAGGATTATGAGATTATGGAGAATTGTGTTTGATTTGATGTTAAGCCATAGAAATGAAGTGATTTCTAATGATTTGGAAGAGTTTTAATGTTAGTCATATCATCTAAGTCAAGACATACAAGAAGGTTTGAGTGAAAAGACCAAGATATGCAATAAATGTGTCATAATGATTGCAAGATCTTGAAGTTCAGATCACCCACGGATTTCAAGGATATCCTATATGTCTAAGTAAGTTAAACTAGTTCTAATATGAATAAAAAGAAGTAAAAACTATCCTAGAAACAAATTTTGGTAAATTAGAATGCGGGAATGAGTGAAATTCAGCAACATACCTGGGCATCCTACGGTACCAAAAAAATACACAGACGGATCCCAAATTTTGGGTCTGGCTGGTCCGTCAGTGCAGAAATGGCGGCACCAAAATTTTGAACGGACGGAACCAAAAATTTGGTTCCGTAAGATCCGTCAGTGCAGATTTTTTTGGCAGTGGCGATTTTTGACCCCCGGGGAATTTTCCGAATCCTGAAATATTTCTTAAAACATATGGAGATAATTATTTCTAGTTAGGAACAAGCAATAACACACATATAAACATAAGGGAGCATCTATTTTCAACAAGGGCTATTGATTTGTACTTAAAAGTGAAAACGGGTAAAATTTGATAACATCTGTGTATTATCCCCCTGCGTGAAAAAGTTAGTATACATCAATGTTTTAAGTTAGTTTATCATCCTACGAAGCGATAACACATAAATAATATCATACAACATTGTTTCTTGTCTTATTCCAAACACCCTCTTAAACCTCAACTCACTTATCCAACTTCTTGTAAATCTTGGTTATCATCCTACCAAGGCACTTGATCATCCCCTTGGTTTGCTTGAACTCCTCCGTAGGGTTCTACACTTCTGGAAGTGAGGAATAGTACTCATGTGGTTGAAGCCTTGAGTTGGGAAGACCGTATTCGGAGCTATTTGATGATGATGAAGGAGTTGGAGGTTTTGGCCTTTTTCCCTTTGCCTTAGTTTTGGATACTCTTTCATCACTCAAGGGCACAAATATGTGAGGGATGAGAGAATAGTCTAGTTTCAACCCTCTAGGACATGGTGGAATGGGTGCATAAGCTCTATAAAGACGGGTAAGTAGCATCCCGTATGGAAGAGCAACGGAGCCTTGAATAGGAATGTCTACCATTCTCCTAGAAATGTAGTAAGCCAAGTTGAATGGTTGACGAGTAGACAAGCTATAAAGCATGTAGCAAAGGCAAGCATTGATGTGGTCTCGGTTTCCTATGATGCTAATGACATTGGCTCTAAGGATTTCCTCCCAGTTTTTGAATTGAGGCTTAAGCTCATTGAGTTCCATATCATATGGATCTCGATTGACTTCCTTTCCCGCTCGAGTGACACGGGTTAGTGATACCCTATCATTAAAGAGATGCTCACGAATGACATCCTTGTCGACCAAATGAGTTTGGTAAGGAGGAGAACGGTCATGAATAGCATCAAGGATAGTGAGTGACCACTTATCCGAGTAAAGACAAGTACCACGACAAGGAATTCCTAACACTTGATCAAATTGGTTGAGAGAAATTGTGTAGTCATTTTGGTTGATCTTAAATTTGAGAGCCATTTGATCATCCTCATTTGTTATGGAAACAACACTAGCATAGAATTCTAGGACAAACCTAGGGCAAATTGGCTCATCGAAGTCAAGGAGACAATCGAAGTTGATAGTGGCTAGTTCTTGACGGAGATTTGTTCCGTCGACAAAAGATGAATGAATTGTCCTACCCTCATGAAAATACCTTTTCTCTAGACTCTTAAAGATTTCAACTTGTTCTTTGGTAAGGCCCTTAGTTTTGTGGTGTTGAGGGATGTATCCAAGAGTGTCTTTGTGATCGTAAAATTTTACGGCTACCATGTTTGTTCCTAGGAGCAAGAATTTACAAGTTTTAGTAAAAACGAAAACTAAATTAGCGTTTTTGTTCTAGTGTGTGCCTATATGCAAACAATTTGGAGTTGCGGTTATCTCGACTCATTTTATGCATAAAATAATTTTTATTAGTAGTGTTTGACAAAAAGCAAGAGAAAACCCAAACGCTCCTAATTCAATGTGGCTTCATTTGAATATACCCGGAAATGCATATTAGTTATGCATTACCTTTAGTATTCAAGAGACATTATACAAGTGATGAAAATAATATTTTTATTTGTATGAACAATGAGAAATTGTTTTCCTACAAGTGAGAAGTTTTTCAAAATTTTGACATGGGGTTTTTATTTTAATTAGGATAATGTCTTATGATAAGTAGCTTCTAACTAGTGGGAAACATGATTAGTTATGTAATTTGACAATGTAGTTCATAATTTCTGTAATTAGCTATGCAATTTAACAATGTAGTTCATGTTTTGTGCAAGAATATACATTATCCCCATGTATTGGTTTTGTGCATAAATTAGAACTCTAGACTCAGAATTAAGACAAGTAATGTAGTTAGGATACTTACAATGATGTTTTTGGCTGTGATTAGTTGAAGAAAAAACCTTAATAATGAGTTAGGTATGTTTGTGGCTCGTTTTGGTAAAGTGGATTGTGAAGAAGAAGGTGTTTTGTATTTAAAAATTTTGCTACTGTTAACACCACGGACCAGACGGACCCAAAAAAGTGGTTCCGTCTTTGATGTCGTTTGGTGTCATGGGTACTGCAGCAAAGTTTTGCGAAATTGTTTTGTTTTGGTTATTCTAAGGTTTAGGCTATGTTTTAACTATATGTTTGGTTCCATTAATCCTAAACCAAGTCTAAGAAGATTAAATGGTTCTCGTTTAAGAGGTTTAGTTAGGATGTCGGCAATGTTATCTTCAGAGGATACTTTCTCGATTGAGATGTTTCCTTTTTGAACATTGTCATGAAGGAAGTGATGGCGAATTTCAATATGTTTCGTTCGAGCATGTTGGACGGGGTTTTTGCTGAGATCAATGGCTTCTTTGTTGTCACAAAGTATAGAGATGTCATTGAGATGAATTCCGTAATCCACGAGAGCTTGCTTCATCCAAAAAGCTTGTTGACATGCCTTTCCGGCTGAGACGTACTCGGCTTCGGTAGTTGAGATAGCGAGAGCCGTTTGTTTCTTTGCGGACCATGAGGTGAGACAATGTCCAACAAAAGTACAAATACCACTTGTACTCTTTCTATCGACATAGTCACCGGCATGGTCTGAGTCGGCATACACTATAGTTTCTACACCCGTTCCTTTGGGATACGATAATCCTAAACATGTAGTGCCTTTAATGTATCTAAAAATTTGTTTCAAGGCTTCTAGGTGTGATGCTTTAGGATCTTCTTGAAAGATAGCACATAGACAAACACTAAACATAATGTCGGGTCTACTAGCCGTGAGATAAAGTAGGCTACCGATCATTCCTTTATATTTGGTGTTATCTACGGATTCACCTTCCTCATCCTTCGTGAGTTTTGTTTTCGAGGACATGGGTGTTTTAGTTGGTTTTAAGTCTTCAAGACCAAATTTCTTAAGCATATCCTTTATGTATTTAGATTGGTTAAAGAATATGCCATCTTCTAGTTGTTTAATTTAAAGTCCTAAAAAGAAGTTTAACTCACCCATCATACTCATCTCAAACTCGTCGTGCATGATTTTAGAAAAATCATCACATAGCTCTTGACAAGTTGATCCAAATATGATTTCATCAACGTATATTTGAACTATGATAATGTGTAATTCCTTTTTCTTGGTAAAGAGAGTATTATCTACTAATCCCATGGTGTATTTGTGTTCAACTAAGAAAGTCTTAAGCCGATCGTACCAAGCTTTTGGTGATTGCTTAAGTCCGTATAATGCATTCTTAAGTTTGAAAACATGATGTGGTTTTTCAAAGTCGGTGAATCCGGGAGGTTGAGCAACATATACTTCTTCGTTAATGAACCCATTTAGGAATTCACTTTTAACATCCATTTGAAATAATTTAAAGTCATGAGCGCATGCATATGCAAGTAAGATTCTAATAGACTCAAGCCTAGCTACCAGTGCATAAGTTTCGTCGTAATTAATTCCTTCTTGTTGATTATAGCCTTGTGCAACAAGCCTAGCCTTGTTTCTAGACACTACACCGTTTTCGTCCATTTTATTTCAAAAAACCCATTTCGTTCCAATTATAGTTTGATTTTTAGGTTTTGGAACTAATTTCCAAACAGCATTTCTAACAAATTGTTTTAGCTCTTCTTGTATAGCAATTACCCAAGATTCGTCTTTTATTGCTTCGTTTATGTTTTTCGGTTCAACGGACGATACAAAGCAAAAGTAGTTACTTTGATTTTGGGCTTGTGATCTTAATGTTCTTTGATTTAATTATCCTATGACTTTTTCTAAAGGGTGACTTTTGGATTATTTGATGTTTATAATTTCTTTATTTAATGGTTCATCTTCCTTGTCGTTTTCATTAATTTCTTGACTTTCAACAAGTTGACTTTCAACTAAGTCATCATCTACCGAAGGTGATGTCTTAGAGGGAGGTGGACTTTCGTCGAATGTTATGTTCAACGATTCCTCGACTCTCATTGTTTCTTTGTTTAAAACTATGTATGCTTTGCTAGTTTGTGAGTAACCCAGAAACACACCTTCATAAGACTTTGGGTCAAATTTGGTGAGATAGTCTTTGGTATTTAGAATGAAACATTTACATCCAAACACTCTAAAATATCCTAAAGTAGGCTTTTTGCCTTTATATATTTCATAGGGTGTTTTGTTCAAGAAAGGACGTATTAAAACTCTATTTAAGATATAAGTGGAAGTATCAACGGCGTTACACCAAAAATTTTGAGGTAGGTTTTGTTCATTAAGCATTGTTCTGCTCATTTCTTGAATAGTTCTATTTTTACGTTCTACAACCCCATTAGATTGGGGTGTTCGAGGAGCCGAGAAGTTATGTGTTATACCATTTTTATCACAAAAGTTTCCAAATTGTGTTTCATTGTCGAACTCGCGACCATGATCCGTTCGGATCGACACAATGTTAACACCTAGTTGATTTTGAATTTTCTTACTAAGTATTTCAAATTTATCAAAGGCTTCATTTTTAGTTTTCAAAAACATTGTCCAAGTAAACCTTGAGTAATCATCTACTATGACCAAAGTGTAGAGGTTGCCTCCATAACTTCTTATAGCGGATGGACCAAACAAGTCCATATGCAAAAGCCCAAGACACTTAGATGTGGAAACCATGTTTTTAGCCTTATGGCTACTATGAATTTGTTTACCAATTTTGCAAGCGTCGCAAAAGTGTTGGTCATATTTAAATTTGGGTAGGTTTCTAACTAGCTCTTTTGAGGATAGGTTTTTGATGAGTCTCATATTAGCGTGACCTAATCGTATATTCCAAAGAGTAGAGTTATCATCTAAGGTTGTTAGGCAAAGTTTGTCTTTAGATGTTCTATCTATTTTCATGACATATATGTCATTTTTCCTAACTCTTTTGGCTATGGTGATACCATCTTTTAGTATTTTACTACTATTTTCTTCAAATAGTACTTTATACTTTTTATCACATAGTTGGCTAATTGTTAGGAATTAGAAATTCCATTGTGAAGAGTCGGTCACCCCAAATATAAGCTAGCATAAGTTAGCTCGTAGACATATCGTTATTTATGTGTTTATTAACTTAGTTATTAGCTTAGTTTAGTTTAGAGTAACACCGTGGAGGAAGGACGGGTCTTTACCCACTGTATGCCTGATCCACAGTCCGACAGGAGGACGTATTAGTTGTAACTATAAATACCTCTTCCATCCTTGGAAGGGGTGGACCTTTCACTCAATCTAACCTTTCTTTCTTTTGTTTACTTTCTCTCTCTAGAAAGGATCCCATCTTCTACTTTCTCTCTCTAAACTCTTGCATAATTCGACCCTATATGTGATTGTTTGTGTGATTGTGAAAACCAATATCTAACAATTGGTATCAAGAGCCATGGTTTGATCACTCATCTTTCATGTTCTTGGATTTCTAGTGGTTTTCATAAGGTTTTTGGGTTTGAATGAGTTTAGAGTAGTTTGCATCATTTGGATCATTTCGTGTGTTAAAGTTTGGATTTTGATAGTACTTTTGTGTTTAGAATCATTATAAGTGTTTAGGTTTTGGTTTGGAAGGCTTGAATCATCGTGGTTGGGTTGTTTTTGGATTGAAAAGTGGTGTTTTTTGAAAGTTTCTTCTATGCGATTTGTGTCTCGTATAGACCTTCTTCTATGCGATTTGTCCTTAAATGCTATGCGATTTGTCTCTTTAATGAACGCTTCTTGAAGCGATTTGTCATTTTTGTGAAGCGATTTGTCTAGTATGCGATTTGTCTATTGAGACAAAACGACAAGAAAGGACAAAGTAGTGGAAGTAGTGGGTGTACTTGTGTACTATGCGATTTGTCTATTTATGCGATTTGACTGTTATGCGATTTTTATTTTAAGCGACTTGTCATCAGTGCGATTTGTCACCAATGCGATTTGTCATCAGTGCGATTTGTCTCCTGTGCGATTTGTCTCCTATGCGATTTGTCTCCAATGCGATTTGTCATATGTGCGATTTGTCTGAAGCGATTTGTCAAAAAGAGGATTGTCAGAGCGGTTTGTCAGTGCGTTTTGTCAAGGACTGAGATTTGTCAATTCCTGCGATTTGTCTCTAAACCTAACATACAAAACCCTTGTTTTCAAACCCTAATTTTCTGAAACAGGGGGTATATATAAAGAATTAGGGAATATCACAAACCATAACACCAAATTCGTCTTTACTTCCTTATCATCTTCTAGTTCCTTTACTATCATCTTCTAGTTCTTATCATCTTCTAGTTCCTTTACTACATCCTACGTCTAACTCTCTTACGATTTGGTATTGATTTTAGTAAAATCCCGCGAAAGATTCTATTTCTCGGTTTAAATCACAGACTTGTAAAATCCCGTGTACACATCAACATCATGTCTTACACTCCTGATTCAGTGATTTCAGAAGTACTTAAATTGTATGATGCTGTGGGCAACAATGATAATGTATGCTACACTGAACGATTAAAGATGATTGAATTAATCAATGAGGATGTGAGATCTTCATGTTCTGAGTACAATGAGAAAGAATTGCACCTGCTAGTGCTACAAAATGCCATGCCAAAGGAATGCTGCATTATACCCTATCAACAACTTCACTCTCACCTCATGTTACTTCTACCCATAACAATGGAACAAACATGTATTGCCCTCTTCCGTCAGGACTTATCCACATTAACAGGAACTTTGTTGTTAAACTTACAACAATTGGAGCTACAACTTGACAAAGAGAAGGTTCAAAAGGATAGTTCCAGTGCTGCACTTCAAGTGATCTACAAACAATTTCAGTCATTCATTAGAAGGGAATTCTCATCAGATTATGATCATCACATGACTGAAATCTCCTTCAAAAGACACACTGGAATGGAAATTAACGCATTCATTGAGACATTTATCCAGCTCATGGATACTGTGGAAAAGTACATTGAGGAAGCTGCACAAACAGATGAAAACGTGAATGAGTGTCAGGTGTAATTGAGAGATAGTTGTGATGAGTCGGGTAATGTATCAGTTGAAAGGTCGGGTGCTGCTGAATGCAGAATATCAGAGACAACTCAGTAACTCCTGTCACACAAGAAGTGGATGCTGTGATCAGAAAGGTGAATGAATGTCGGGTACAATCAATAAATTGTAGTGTTGAGACCAGTAAGGCATCGGATGATGGATCAACTGACACTGAATACAGAGGCTCAGAGACAGATAAGCTTGAAACAGCCAGTAGTTCAGTGACTCTTGTTACACATGATGTGGATGCAAATATCAGACCGACAAATGAACAGGTGTCATGTGATGAGGTACCCTTAACTGATCAACATAGTGCATCTGCTAATGTACCTAAACTAACTGATCTTAATACTAAACATGATTCTGATAAATGTTCCTTGGTTGAGGCTGAGTCTAATAAATTCAAAACAAATGATATGGTTGATAAAAAGGCTTTTGATGAACTTTCAAACAAATTCTCAAAACTTGAAAAACATTGCATTTCTCTTGAAATTGCAATACAAAGAAAGGAGCAAAGTTTTCAAACTAAGAAACCATGTAAAAATCCGGAATTTCCTGAATTTCGTGAATTTTTTGAAATAAACGATTTAAAAGCTCAGCTTCAAGCCAAAAACTCGACTATCAACAATTTGAAGAAACATATTTCTGGTATGCATGTGAAAAGTAATTCAGTCAAGACTGCACAAGACATTGATACTATTATAACAAGAAATAATGAACTGTCAATTTATGTGGCTAAGTTACTAAAGGAAAATGAGACTTTGAGAAAGCATCACATAGAACTAAGTGACTCTGTCAAAGAAGCTAGAACTAAGTCAATGGAACAAACAAACTCTTTGATAGCAAAAATTGATGAAATCAAATCTCAACTTCAGGAAAAGAGTTTCGCTATTGTTGCCTTAAAGAATGAGATTAGAAAAACCGTAGGGAAAAGTGTGAACACTAAGTTTACAAAACCATCAACCTTGGGGAAGCCATTTTCTCATCCCACTAGAGACCGGTCCGTTGTTAGGCAGCCTACTGCATTTATATCTGAAAGAACAAAATCTTTAAAGACAAGGCTTGCCTCCCAAGTTGATGCGATACAAGTTTTGTCAAAACGAGTCACTTCACCTGAGTTACCTAAGAATAATGCTTCTAGCTCCGTTAACCCTCAACAAGTAGCTACTTCTACTCCCAGCACCTCTAGGAATAGTTCAAAAACAGTGTCAAAACCAAGCATTAAAACCCAGAATTCATATGATATGAATGACTTGTGGAAGAACTATTTTATAGAAGAAGCTAGGAAAAAGGCACATATTCGAAAAGACGGAATTTTAGGTGCAAGACCTAGGGTGATGAATTCCACAAGATTTCAAGGCACTACTAGTAATAGTAAACCATTACCTAGGAACACTCAAAAGACTAGGGGTTGGCTTGCATCTAAGAGTAGTTATATGAAGAAGAATGCTAAGCATGTAGAAAATGAAACTGGAAATTCTAAGTCTTTTTCGAATAAGAAACATTTTCCTAATTCACATGCTAAGGTACAATCCACTAAGACTACTAACATGGCTAAGGTTCAACATGTTATGAAGCAAAACAAACCTAAAACTTCGCATAGATGGATCCCAACTGCTAAATCTTTGGAGTCTAGGAATAACGATAAGTCTTCCACTGTGCATAAGAATATCAACAATCCTAGACCTTTCCATAAGTGGATACCGTCTGGTAGAATGTTTAAGGATGTTGGACTTAGGTGGATACCTACCGGAAAGCTATTTACCGATGGCAAAATCAAGGTTGACCGTGAAACCCCAAAGGGTTTGGATACTAATGTCACTAACCAATATATATGCAATCAAGCTTGTAATGTTAGTACAGGTAGTCCTTACTCTGTTGCAGATACTTCGATCCTTCAATACATGGACTGGCTTAAAGTATGGATAACAAAAGGATTGATATCTCATAACTCATGGGTTCAAGTAACTCAACCTTGATATTCAATCGGAAATGACGTTTAAACACAACAGTTCAAGTCTCGTACTCTAAATAAAAGAAAAGTGTACGTTTCAGTGCGCTTTATCTTCTGAAGAAGAGAAATCTTCTTATGACGTTTGAACACAACAGTTCAAGCCTCGTACCTCAAAGAAAAGAAAAGTGTACGCTTCAGTGCGCTTTATCTTCTGAAGAAGAGAAATCTTCTCAATTATGACCATTCTCATCAACATGCTTCATGATTTTTCCATGCGCCTTCAGTCATCAAGTGAACGGAACTACTGTTGATTGTCTTCTTATTCCACTTGCTCAATTATAATGACGATGGCGACATCATATGCTACCTTTGAGGAGGAGAAGTGTGAATAAACTACATTTGGATGATTTCACTTACTTAATCAAGAATGGCATCTCCGTATGCAATTCTTGAGGGGGAGAAGAAGTGTGATAATACTGCATGGTTGATTGATATCTGAGAATAAATGGTCATACGGCTCCAAACTAATGTAAGAACCGAGCTTTTTCTTATTGGGTCATCTTCATCATGTCTTCGATAGAGATGGTGTACAAATGAGTTCCACATGTTCCCTTTAAAAGTTCAACACCATCTAGTTCTCTATGAAAGCAAGAGTGTTTTCTGAAGGCCACTTCAAGATCAGAGTCACTGAATTGACCAACAGAGAACATATTATGACTAACATATTAACGAAGCAAGTGTGTTCTTCTAAGAGCCGTTGGTTGACATCTTCACATGGGCGGATATGATTAAATGACAAAATGCTTCCAGTTGCGGGGCTGATTTCCTTGATGAACATCTTTCTGTTCTTGTTTGATTGGGAGGGATTTTAGTTAAGGGAATTTGCTATATATAAGTTAACGGGAATGCATTTGGTGAGAAGAAGATGTTAACTTTTTGATCCCCAACTGGACAATCTTGAAGAAGGTCGAGTCTACAGTCTGTTCTACATTTTCTGCTGCATGTTAGAAGACTAAAAGACGAATTGCATTTAATGATCTAAAGACTTCTTCTTATTTCGGGCATTTATTTGAAAGATTGTCAGTTTAGGGGAGAGCACTAATTGGGGGAGAGTGAGTTGTATGATTTAATCCCTAATTAGATTTGCTCACACTGTACTTCAGCAAGTTGATTCTCACAAAGACTTCAAGCGATCTTCTCAAAAGATTTCAAGTATCTGGGATTATAATATGTTGCTGATTCTAAAGTATCAAAACCAGTAAAGGGGAAGGAGACAAGCAACTAAACGCGAGTAAAATTGATGAACTTAATACTTCTAAGTGATTGAAGATATCCCGGGAAGACGAATGTCATCACCGCAGAGAAACTCAAGGTTTGACTCATGGCGTTTAGTGTCCTTATTCCAACTATGTGGGGGAAGAGATGGAAGAGTTAGTTTCTGAAGATAAAAGAGGTACAAAAGTGTGTGATGATTTTGATCTCCATCATCACAATCATCAGGGGAGAGAGAGATTGTGTACATTGGGGATTCTCAGCAGTTTCACTTGAGAGCTTAATCAGTGATTCAGAGATATAATCACTTATTCCGGAGTTGGCATCCGCAAAGATAATCAGTGATTCGTCCTGCTTCTTCAATGTTATCGATTATTCTCTCTTTGGGCATTCGGGTACTTCGGGTTCTTGAGCTTCATACACTTTCTTCAGGGGAGAGAAAAGTATACATCAGGGTTATTCTTTGGCTATCGGACTTAATCTGCTACTTTGATGTTATAAGCTTCTCTGTCTTTGGGTATATGTGTATTTGGGTTCATGAGCTCTATTCTATGAGACTGACTGCATCAATTCATCTACTTGGGGGAAGTGGTCTCTGGATAACTTTTTGGTATGGATCACTTCAGACGTCAGTAGAAAAGAAATATGAGAAGATTGTTTTATGTGTGGGATGATACGTTGCTGTTCTATTGGATGATATAACCTCGAACGAAGAATCACGATGATTATTCTTAAAAAAAGCAGCAAGATCGATGATAAAGGTGTGCTTCTTTGTGCACCTGGCTAAGGCAAGCTTGAAATAAAGCTTCGAATCTGCTCAACAAAAGGATTTTCGGTTCGGGGGGAAGCTGCCAAAGTATGACTTTCAGATGGCTCAATTTCTCTCAATTTAGGAGCCTCGAAAGCTTTGATGGTGAATGTTTAAGAGATGATGACTTCTATCTTCTACAACGGGGCTGCTCGATATCCTTATTTCGGTACTCATATCATCATCTTCTTAAACTATATCATCTACTCTATCTGTAAATATTTATCAAAAAAACCAAATACAAAAATATAAAACCAACAAAAAGAAAATAGAAAAATATAAAACCTTCAAAAACCCATAAAAATCAGAAAATCTGAAAAATACCAAAAATATGTTTTCTCAAGACATGTCTTCTGGTATCGATAACATCTACGGTCTTAGAAATGTCATTCAACAATGGCACGGGACCATAGATGAAGTTCGAGCAGAAGGTGTAAATATTTCTTTTCAAAACATGTCACAAACTATGGCTTGCAGTTACTTCAGACTGTAACCCGCGCTAAAACCATGGTTTGCTATTATTTCTGATAGCAACCCGTTCTTCAAAGAAGGAAAGTGTTGCGCTAAACTAATTTTCAAAAATTTCATGCACCTATCCTAAAACAAAAAATGAGGAAAGTATGTCGAAGGACTGTTGTTCCTACTCAAATATTTTTCCTTCTAAAATTCTTCAGAAAAATATTTGTTTTAACAAAATGGTGGTAAATGAGTTGCTTGAAAATCAATCAGAATCATGTTTTCATAAATTTGCAAAACCCAATCAATGACTTCAGCTTATTTAAAAATTTTCATAGAAAGAGCCATTGATTGAGGGGGAGAATGTTTTCAAATTTATATCATCTATCGGGCTTATCTACATTTTCCTACGTGCTTAACTAAAAAATATTTTTGCCTATGTCGAAGGACTAGGAATTTAGGATATGATTGTTAGGATTAGATGATTAGAGTTTTATGAACACATAAATCACATGCCTTATATGAACTGATTGATATGTTGGATTGACTTTTATTAGTCTATTGCTGTTTGGGTGTTGTCGACCACCATATATCTGTTTGTATGTCCACTAACGTATGCAGATATCATGGTTCATAAGAATGTTCCCGATCCGGATCCCACTAATGAAGATGATTGGATGCTGAATGGAAAGGGTAACTATTTCTTGGGTCGACAAAAGAAGAAACGGAGCTTAATTGGATCTCTCTATGGATAGTTGGCACGATAGATGCAACTTCAGAGGTCTCACTGCATCAGCAGATGGTTTTCTCTAATCCTCTCAGCAACAACATAAGCAACTTGTTATTCTTAACCACCTAACGTATCTTGTGCAGGAAAAAGTAGCGGATATTACCATTTTTCTTAAAACAATTTTGAAAATATTGTTTTGAAAATGGAAAAATATTTGTTTGAAAATAAATTGGACTAAATTTTGGAAATCAACCAGACTTCTTTTTTTAAAAAACTTAAGTCACTCAATCAAGGACTACGGTCATTGATTGAGGGGGAGAGTGATTTCAAATTAAGTATTTTTAAACAATATATCATCATTAAAGTCCGTTTGTACAAAATAAGTGATGATCTAAAGATTTAATGTTATGTCATGGTATGATTTTCTTTAAAACTCAAAGATCTTACAAAATGAATTTTTTTCTGTTTTTGTTTGATTGTGAAATGGTTTTATTTTACTTAAAGATCTCTTAAAAACTATCATATCTGACACTAACAATCTTTAATGTCTATAATTGGTCCTCATCAGTCAATTTTCAAAATTAAATCAGGCCACGTCTTTCCCCAAACTTTTCTAAATAATTTAAATCAATTGGGATCACAAATCTCAAAAGGTTTGAAATTTTTGATCGGGGGAGAGATCGTGATTTAAATCTCAAATCTGTTTTAGTCCTTTAAAGGCACTCCTGCCTCCATGTGCCAAACGATTTCATATACATGATGCACATGATTGAGGAGGAGCATTTATCCAAAAACAAGATGAGTATTTAAACCAGGCCACATATTCTCCCAAGTTATCTAAACCTAATTAAATCACTTGGGATCCAAAATCTCAAATGGTTTGATATTTTTGATCGGGGGAGATATTGTGATTTAATATGAAATCTGATAAAAGGTGATCGTTTGATTCAATTGTGCAGGCTGCTCTCCCATATGTGTTAAATGCTTTCGAATCTCGAAGCACATATTGAGGGGGAGCATTTTAAAAGAAAATAAACTATCAAGGTACAAATGCTTTTATGTTTTAACATAAGTACCTTGATTGATTTTATATGGTTTCTCAATGGCAAATGTGATCCTGGAAGTTCTTCGAAAACCTCCTTCCTCTATGTGACAAATGATTTCAAATAACCAACGCACATATTGAGGGGGAGAATTTACCAAGAAAATCAAATGGCTTTTTCCACGGAAATTGTGATCAAGAAATTAATTCAAAGAACTCTTGCCTCCATGTGCTAAACAATTTCAAAATCATATACACATGTTGAGGGGGAGCATTTCTAAATGATCAAAACTATTAAGGTACAAAATGATTTGATATTATATCACAAGCACCTTGATTGATTTTCCAAATGATTTTTCAATTGGTTTCCATAAGGAATGAACTATACCAAAAGACCTACCAATTTACTTTATGCATGGTGTTATAAGGATGGTTAGGTTAGGTATTAGTCCACGATCCCGCCAGAGCCGGAGGGATCTACCCAGGGATAATCCACTAGTTAGTGTAGAAGTCCTTAGGTATGATGAAAAAAGGAGAAAAGTGAGAATAAAGGAAGAGTGTCGACTGAGATAGAGCTAGAACTGGAATAAACCCAACAAGGTTCTAGTAATGAAGTCTTGGTAAGCACTGAAGGGGTTGAAGAATGAAAAAGAAATGAATGTGAAAAGGGTGAAAAGAAATAGCCCTCCAATATTTCAACCTTAGGGCAGAAACATGGTTCAATTCATATGCTACTAGTTGTTACCAAGGTAACACTGGTATTGAAGACAAGACGTCATGGACCCAGTGACGCATTGCACTAAAACTTCCCAAGCTACTCAAGTTCCTCTTAAAAGGACTTGTTTCATTCTCACGGGGAACCAACATAATCTATCGGCTTTCTCTTAGAGATTGTTGATATTGAAGAAGGAGGCCCTCTCCCTAGTCTCCAGCATAGGAAACCAAAGTGCACTATTGAGTCTAGAGCCAAGAGATCATCCACAATAACTCATTAGGACACAAAATTAATGAAGACTCACAGTTTCACACAATGTGGAATGTGAGAATACATTTTAAGAGTCCTACGCATTATCCTTGTGGTATTGCCAGAACATCCGAGTGATATGTTAAATATTCACGATGAAGATGGAAATCCTTCTAGATCCAACATCAAACAAGCTCTTGGTGGGTGACATGTGAGATCTTTTCTAAAGATCAAGCTTGTGACAACTAGATAGAAACAATGGGGCGATTCATTCTTGAATCAAACTTGGTCCAGGAAATGAATTGACGAATACTTTTGGAAAAACCGTTCGATGTGCAAATCTCTTCTTTTCTCTAGCACATCGAATGTGTATTCATTTTCAAACACAAAAAGTATCTCTGATTGAAAAAATACTTTTGGAAAAACCGTTCGATGTGCAAATCTCTTCTTTTCTCTAGCACATCGAATGTGTATTCATTTTCAAACACAAAAGGTATTTCTGATTGAAAATTGATCTTTCTTATAAAACCTTCGTCGTATTGCAAAACTCTTTCTTCTAAGCAATACGCGATTGTTTTCAAATCAATTTTTCATCAATCGGTGAATCTCAATTCGCTGGTTTACTCACTCCGTGTTGTCTACTTTGGGACGCTCCGGTTTGAGAATGGCTAAAACAGCTGCGAAACCCTGTCAAGGAGATTCTTCGGAACTCTACCTGATCACAGGCAGTATTTATACTGATCAACGGGGAACCGTAGTTCTTGCAACTATATTCAACGAAAGTGAACAAAGACACTTTCATATGTTTTAGTGCTAACTGTTTTTTGCAGGAACATTGGACGGTTGCAGCTGATCGATATTGAGAAGTCATTTCACAACCGCATGCTCACAGCATTCACGCTTAATTGAATAAAATCATGACCATCAAAGACATACAACAAAGATGCTTCCGCTACTCTGATGAAAAGATATCATGATCCAGAAAATGTGAGCATGTCGGTCCAAAAGTCACAGCATCACATGAAGGCAACACAACAAAGGGTGATCCAGAGATTTACTGTGGCTGATGATCTCAAAGAAAGCTCGAAGATCATCAAAGATGTGGATCAGATCAAAGACCTCCACTTAAAGTACAAAGTAGTCGGACTTTGAATAATCATTGCTTAAGCACAAAGATTGCGGAAGTGAAGAATTAAAGTCTACGAGCTCAAGACTGAAGATAAAATAGAATGCTAGGATTCGAAATGTAAAACATGGGGTGACCTCTCTTAGGGGGAGATTGTTAGGAATTAGAATTTCCATTATGAAGAGTCGGTCACCCCAAATATAATCTAGCATAAGTTAGCTCGTATACATATCGTTATTTATGTGTTTATTAACTTAGTTATTAGCTTAGTTTAGTTTAGAGTAACATCGTGGAGGAAGGACTGGTCTTTACCCACTGTATGTCTGATCCACATTCCGACAGGAGGACGTATTAGTTGTAACTATAAATACCCCTTCCATCCTTGGAAGGGGTGGACCTTTCACTCAATCTAACCTTTCTTTCTTTTGTTTACTTTCTCTCTCTAGAAAAGATCCCATCTTCTACTTTCTCTCTCTAAACTCTTGCATAATTCGACCCTATATGTGATTGTGAAAACCAATATCTAACACTAATACTAAGTAGATTAAATCCTAATCTATCAACATGAGCAACATTTTCAATCGTTAAGGAGTTATGAGCGATCGTACCTTTGCCAATGATTTTGCTTTTGAGATTGCTACCAAAAGTGGCATTACCTCCGTCATACTCTTGGTATGTTGAGAAGAGACTTTTGTTACCCGTCATGTGTCTTGAGCATCCATTATCTTTTATCCATTCATCAGGTTCTAATCCAACTTTCAAGTATACCTATGACACAAATAACTCAAGCGTTTGGTCCCCAATATCTCATGGGTCCGTTTGGGTTAAACATACCATTTACTTGGTTCATGTATGGAAATGATGAGTAAGGGTTCCATGGCATGTAATTTGGAGTTTGATATGGTCTAGGGTAGTTTTGATTACAACCGGTATGTTGATAGTTGGGTTGTATGTTGTAGTTGCTTTTGGGAAAGGGGCGTTTGGCAATAGGTGTTTTAGGCCGTTGTTGAGTAGTTTTAGATCTAAATTCATTTCTAGCAAGTCCTACTCATAATGTAACAGCAGGTTTTAGTTTAAAAACATCCTTGGTTTTCTTTGTTACCTTGAGAACTTCACTACGGTCCGTTTTGCAAACCTGCTGTCCTACTACAGACACCACGGACCCAATTTTGTCAACGGACGGAACCAAATTTTTGGGTCCGTATGGTTCGTGCTGTACTGTTACAGATGTGATAGTTTGTTTGTCTTTTTCGGCCGTTTTGGTTTGACTACATGGAACCATTACTTCATTAAAACCTAATCCACTTGTATTTCCTGGTACTTTTTGAATTCTTACTATTTCATCGGCACAAGAAAAGTTTTTGTTAAATCTTTTAAATTTAGAGTTATGTTCGATGAGAACTTCTTGTGTGAGTTTTAGCTTTTCTATTTCAAGACTAAGCTCTTGACATGATTACAACCATCGTCATTTGATTTGCCCTTTTCTAATCGTTTTGCCTTTTCTTTTAACTCATAAACTTCGTTTTCTAAAAATTCCTTTTTAGTCTTTAAAAACTTGTTTTTAGTTATGATTTTTAAGCTAAGCTTACACAATTGATTATATTGTTTTTGCAAAGTGTCATCATCAATAGAAGAGTAAGATGTGTTGGGAATTACAATTGAGTTGATAAGACAAAATAGTATGAAAGATGAAGGACTGTTTATGACAAGGAGGACAACTTCAAAGAAAAGAATATGCAGAAGATCAATTTACTTGTTAAAGAAGATATTCTGTATATTCACATTTATCTCTTTGTAAACCCTAGCATTCTCTAGTATATAAAGAGATTCAGGGTACGTAGATTACATATATGTGTCAAACAATGTAAACATCAGACAAAGGTGTGTGTGTGTGGGAAAACCTAGGCGTGGGATGCCTAAAGTTTTGATGATAGTCGACTTAGTGTTTAGCCTCAAGGATCATTGATCCCTGTTAGATTGTAACCGTCTTAGAGTTGATCGTCTAGGATTGGGGCTGTAGATGTGTTTTGTAGAACACATGATGATGACGAAGAAACCTTTAGCAATAACAATAATGTTTAGTTTATCCGTTGTGCATTTATTTATTATTGTTATTGTTATCCCTAGATGAGCTTAAACGATTTTTAACAAGATGAGTCGGAATGTACCTCGTTTGATTCATGTGCCATTAGAGCGGTTTCATCCTTGCTTGATTCTTTATCATCCTCACTATCACTCCAAGCACCGCTTACAAAAGCTCGTTGAGTTTTGCTTTTAGGTGGCTTGGGGCAATCTTTTATTAGATGACTTGTATCATCGCATCTAAAATACTTCCTTTCACCTTTTCCCTTTTTGTCATCTCTGTCTTTCCGAAATGACTTCTTTTCATCTCGGGGTTGCTTTACGAACTTTCCTCTTCTTCTAAAAAACATTTTGAAATCTCTAACGGCCATGGCATACTCCTCATCTTCACTATCCGAGCAAGATTCTTCATCATCACCAGATTCCGTTCTTGCCTTTGGAGCAACGGATTTGACTTACTCTCTTTTTCCTTTGATGATCTCTGAATCTTTCTCCATCACCATTTCGTGTACTTTGAGATTGCCAATTAGCTCGTCAAGTAACATTATTGAGAGATCTTTTGATTCCACAATAGCCGTTACTTTTGCTCTCCACTTCGGATGGAGTGCTCTAATAAATTTCCGGACAAAATTCTTACTACGAAAAGTTTCATCAGGTGCTTTAAGAGAAGTAACAATAGTGTTAAAGCGAGCAAATCCACAATCAATGGTTTCATCTTCAGGGATAACAAATTGTTCATATTGTTGAACAAGAAGATCAATTTTGTTATCCTTGACTTGTGAATTTCCTTGATGTGTAATAATTAAAGATTCCCAAATATCTTTTGCGGTTTCACACATAAAAATTCTTAGGAAAATTAGCCAAATAGACCGCGCGCCCTGATGCATATCACTATATGGACCACGCTTTTTTGCCTTACGGAAATGGACTTGTTGCCCAGCGATTTTCTCGTAGCCAACCATATGGTGCCACGTGTCCGACAAAGGTACGACAGAAGTACATATTTTGAACGTATTTGTCATGTATTGTAAGGTATTGTTTTTTGGGCAACCAAAATGTATTTTCGGGCAACTATATTTTATTGGGAAACTTGTATTTATACACGAGGATAATATGGTCAATTTACAATGGCTGTATTATGAAAGTAATATTAATAAATCAAACACGTACTCACACACCATCACGCGCACAGACACACACAATCAAACATCTTCTACTACAATTTAACAGCTTCTACATTTAAACATCTTCTTTTAGATCACGCGCACACACTCACAAACCACATCTTATTCACAGAACCCTCTAACCCCCTAATTAATTTTACTGTATAATTACGTATGACAAAATTAAAGTTGTACAATTGTAAAATCGCAGTTCGTTCTACATTGAAGTTGCTGCCAGATATTAAACTCTGTTTGTCAAAGAACGAAAACCGGGAAAGGTTGTTCAGGCAAACAGTATTTGGTCCATGGTTGGATATAAAGTCGTGCGAGAATGACTGTCTTCTGATGCATTATGTTTTGCAACACCAGGTATATGTTTCTAACATATCCTCTGATTCCCCTCCACTAACATTCCAAATAGGGGAGTGTAGGATATTGGATTTCACATACACATCAAACCATAACACAAAGTAGGCGTATAAAGGTGAGTTCTAGAGAGAGAAATTTAGAGGTTTAGGGAACTTTAGTGAGAGAAAGAAAATTCTTATTATGAGCTCCAACTCTCTACCTTGGAAGGTAGAGAGTATTTATAGTCTTACAATAAAACGCCACACAATGGGCTGTGGATCAGGCATACAATGGGTGAAGACCCGTCCGTCCTCCACGGTGTTACTAAACTAAATACTACTTAACTTAAAATAACTACGACTACGAGCTTTCTAACGATTACATATACTTGAGGTGACCGACTCTTTAATACTTGGAATTTCTAATTTCTAACAATCTCCCCCTAAAGAGGTCACTTCAATCATGTACTAAAATTACATTGAATACAAACAGATATTACATAAAAAAGTTGTTCTTGCATTCTTGATGTAGTACTTTGCTCCGAAGCTCGTAGTCATTGATACTTCTCATTGCATATTTGGTTAATCCAAGTGGAGGTCTTTTACTGATCCACGTGATAATAATTTTGAGCCAGCTTTTGAGATCATCAGCAATAAAAAAATCTCTGAGACATCCATTGTGGTGTTGGAATTTTGTGATGTTGTGACTTTCGGACCGACATGCTCACATTCTGGATCATGATATCTTCTTATCAGAGTAGCGGAAGCTTTCGTTGATTCATGATATTGGCAGCAGCGTAGCAGAAGCATGGAGTGAAAATATCAGAGTCACTGATGCACTTATCATGATTTCTTTTGAGATGAATGTGTAGTGTGAGCATGCGGCTATGGATTGACCGCTTCATTCTGATCAGCTACAAACGTCGGGTGTACCTGCATACAACAGTTAGCAATAAAGCGCACGAAAGTGTCTTTGATCACTTTCGTTGAATTGAGGTACACGGCCCACGGTTCCCCGTTGATCAGTACAAGTACTGCCTGTGATCAGGTATAATTCCGAAGAATTTCCTTGATAGGGTTTCGCAGCTGCTCTAGCTGTTCTCAAACCGGAACATCTCAAAGAAGACAACACGGAGTGAGTGAACCAGCGAATAGAAATTCACTGATTGATGAAAAGATATTTGAAAAAACAATCGTGTATTGCTCAATAGAAATGGTTTTTGCAATACAAATAAGGTTTTAATGAACATCAATTATCAATCATAAAACACCTTTTGATTTGAAATATCCGTACACGGTCGATTTGCTAAAGAAAAGAGTTTTTAAGCACAACGACCGGTTTTTCAAAGGTATCCGTCAAACCATAACCTGAACCAGGATGGATTCAAAAGATTGAATCGCCCCATTGTTTCTGTTCAGTTGTCACATGGTTGATCTATTTGATAGATCTCACATGCCACCCACCAGGAGCTTGTTTGATGTTGGCTCCAGAAGGCTTTCCATCTTCATTGTGAATATGTAAACACATCACTCAGATGTTCTGGCAATACCACAAGGATAATGCGTAGGACTCAAGATATAATCTCTCTTTCCACATTGTGTAAAACAGAGAGTCTTCATTGAAAGTGTCCTAATGAGATTTATTGATGATCTCGTGGCTCTAGACTCAATATGTGCATATTTGGATCCTGTGCCGGAGACTAGGGAGAGGGTCTCCTTCTTCAATATCAACAATCTCTAAGAGAAAGTCGATAGATAATGTAGGTTCCCCGTGAGAATGAAACAAGCCCTTTTAAGAGGAACTTGAGTGGTTTGGGAAGATTGAAGTGCAGTGCGTCACTGGGTCCATGACGTCTTGTCATCAATACCGGTGTTACCTTGGTAACCACCAGTAGCAAATGAATTGAACCCGGTTTCTGCCCTAAGGTTGAATATATGGAGGGCTATTTGTTTTCACCCTTTTCTTATTCAATTCTTTTTAATTCTTCAACCCCTTCAGTGTTTACCGAGACTTCATAGCTAGAACCTTGTTGGGTTTATTCCAGTACTAGCTCAGTCTCAGTCCGCACTCTTCCCATATCTCATTTTTCTCCTTTTATCATCATACCTAAGAACTCTACACTAACTAGTGGATAGTCCCTGGGTAGATCCATCCGGTTCTGGCGGATCATGGGAACACATACCTAACCTTATCATCCTTATATCACCGTACATAAAGTAAAGTTGGTCGGTCTATTTTGTATTGTTCATCTGCCATTGGAACCAATTGAAAACCATTTGAAAATCAATTCAGATACTTAAGATATATTATCAAAGCATTTTGTACCTGAATTGTTTTTTGATATTTTTAGAACAAGAGCTCCCCCTCAACATGTGCATCAAGTGATTGAAATCGTTTTGCACACGGAGGCAAGAGAAAGAGTTATCTTCTTTGAAATCCTTTTTCTAAAAGATATCAACATCACTTCCCTAATCAAGACAAGTAGATAAAGCATTTTTGGGAAGGATGAGGTTTTCATAAGTTTGCTCCCCCTCAATATGTGCCTCGAGATTTGAAAAGAGTTTTGCACATACTAGAGGGAACCTGCACATTGAGAAAAGTGATCATGTTTCAAATCATAGGTTTAAGATAGATGCTCCCCCTCAACATGTGCATGGAAAATTAGAAATCGTTTGTCACATGTGGGAAGGAGAGCTTGTACATCCTTATAAAACCATTTACCGAATTATCAGTTTAAATCCAATTTAAATCACACATTCTCCCCCGATCACAATTATCAAATCATTTGCGATTTGTGATCTCTTATAGATTTAAATTGATTTTGAAAGCTTTTAAGGATAATTGTGACTTGATTATGAAAGCGTTTTAACTGATAAGGATCGGATTTTAAGACTTTAAACTCCATTGATAAAACATGCATGAATATCTTTTGAAAAAAATTGAGTGAAAAATAACTTTTTAATTTAATTGAAATCATTCTCCCCCTCAATCAATGACATAGGTTGTTGATTGAGAGATAGATATTTTGACAAATAAGTCCCGATGATTATCAAAAATAGAGCCCGAGTTATTTTTCAAAACAATTCAGTTTTCAGCAGAAAAATGTTAATAGAATCAGAGCATGGAATTTTGAAAACATGAAAAAGTATGGCTCTGTTGTTTCTTTAAAAAGCGGGTTACTGCCTGAAATGACAATAAACCATATTTTTCTCTTTCTCCCAAAAATATTTTTTGATTTTTTTTTTATTTTTAATTTTTTTATAAGAATTCGAACAACATCTAAAGTCCCGTGTCATTCTTTGAATGACAGCACAGAGACCGTAGATATTATCGAATCGAGAAAAACATAACAAATTGACAATATTTTTTGAAGATTTTTCGAATTTTTCAGATTTTTATGGATTTTGAAGGTTTTTATATTTTTCTATTTGATTTTTGAGGGTTTTATAATTTTGTATTTTGATTTTTGAAAAGATATATACAAGAGATAGGTGAAGATAGACCTTTACTCCTCGTCTTCCTCCTGAAGACGTTTGAGTGTATCTGGTTGAAGGCTTTTCAAGCCAAGACGTGGAAGAATAAACTCAAAACGTTCTCTTGGAAGAGCTTTGGTGAAGATGTCTGCTAATTGGTATTCAGACCTCACAAAATAGAGTTCCACCACACCTTTTTCCACTTGTTCCCTGATGAAATGATGTCGAATGTCGATATGCTTAGCTCTTGAGTGTTGAACGTTATTGCATGAAAGAGCAATAGCACTTTTATTATCACAGTACAGAGGGATTTTGTTGAATACAAAGCCATAGTCAGTTAATTGAGATCTCATCCAAAGGATTTGAGCACAACAAGATGACATGGCTATGTATTCTGCCTCTGTAGAGGAAATAGAAGTACTCATTTGCTTCTTTGAAGACCAGCTCACAAGCTTATCACCCAAAAACTGAGCACCTCCAGACGTACTTCGACGAGTATCTTGACATCCTGCATGATCAGCATCTGCATAGGATGTTAGTGACATACCGGTGTCCTTCGGGGTACCAAAGTCCCATATTGATGGTTCCTTGGAGATACCGAAAGACCCGTTTAACCGCTTCAAGGTGCTTTTTAGTAGGCTTAGCCTGGTATCTAGCACACATGCAAACAGCGAACAAGATGTCTGGTCTACTAGCAGTGAGGTACATCAGGGATCCAATCATACTACGATATTTCGTTTGGTCAATCATGATCCCTGAGTGGTCCTCATCTAGTTTGGTTCAATCAATCATGGGAGTGTCAACAGGGTCACTTGAATCAAATCCAAATTTCTTTAAGATCTCAGTTGCATATTTAGATTGATTTATGAAAATGCCTCCGGGACTTTGTGAAATTTGTAATCCCAAGAAAAATGACATTTGTCCCATCATTGACATTTGAAATTTTGAACTCATTTCATTTGAAAAATGGTCACACTCATTGGGGTCAGTCGAGGCAAAGATGATATCGTCAACATAAATTTGAACATGAATTAAATGTTTGCCTGACTTCCTGGTGAACAATGTTGGATCAACTGCTCCTTTGCTAAATCCGGTAGATAGAAGAAACTTTGATAGTGTATCATACCATGCCCTTGGAGCTTGCTTTAAACCGTAAAGAGCCTTCTTCAAGCGATAAACGTGAGTAGGATGCTCTTGATTCACAAATCCTTCAGGTTGGCTGACGTAGACGACTTCTTTAAGATCTCCGTTCAGAAATGCCGTCTTTACATCCATCTGATAGACTACCATGTTCTTACTAGCAGCATTAGCCAAAAAGATTATGATTGCCTCGATTCGAGCAACAGGAGCAAAAGATTCTTCAAAGTCAATACCCTCCTCTTGACGGTATCCTTTAGCAACTAATCGAGCCTTGTTCTTCAACACATCACCATGCTCATCAAGTTTCACTTTGAAGATCCATTTTAGAGCAATAATCATAGCACAATCTGGAGCAGGTACTAACTCCCATACATCAAGTCGATCAAACTCATGAATTTCTTCTTGCATGGCATTGAACCAGCTATCTTCATTCATGGCGGTTTTAACATCTTTTGGTTCGATCTTAGAGATTACGGAGTTGAAGAGGCACCATAAGGCATCGGTTGCAAGTTGTTTCCGTGTGGATACTGGACGAGAGGGATTTCCAATGATGTTGTCTAATGGATGATCGTGAGTCCATTTTCTGAGGTGTTCATGTGGTAGTAGTTGAGGGACTGAAGTAGCAGTGTCGATGTCTCCTGAGGAAGATGGTTCTGATGAAGATTCAGGAGCAAATATGTTTTCAAATGGAGCATCTTCAGGAGTAGCAAAGGGATTAACTTCATCATTGATGCCAGAAACAGTTCCATGATGTACATTTGAAGAGTGATGATTTGTTGATGAGACTGAAGGATCAGCAGCAAGCGCTTCTTGACTTAATGATATTGAGACTGAAGGATTGACTTCATTCACATGAATATGAGCAGCCTCTGTTGTAGAAGTCGACACCTCATTAGTACTTGGCTCATAAAGTTCATCAAACATAGGATCAAACAATTTCTTTAAATCATCTTCAGATGGAGGTACATATGGAGTTGCTGGAGAAGAATTAGGTACAAGGGATGAACCAATGGGACTGTTTTGAAGTGCGGGTCCTGAACTGGATTGTCCAGGAGCCATTTGACCGGTCAGCTCATCAAACGTAACGTGAATTGTTTCCATGATATTTCGGGTTCTTTTGTTGTAGATTCGGTATCCCTTTTTGTTTGGTGCATACCCTACAAATACTCCAATGTCTGCTTTAGCTCTAAGTTTGCCTAAGTCTTGACCCTCATTTGTTGGATAACACAATGCACCAAACACACGAAGGAAAGAGAGATTAGGTTTTATGTTGTGGACAAGTTCATATGGAGTTTTTCCATGAACAGTGTGAATCAGGGAACGATTTTGTGTGTAGCATGCAGTGGCAATAACTTTAGCCCAGAGAAACATTGGAACCTTTGAGTAAATCAGCATTGTTCTAGCGGCTTCTACAAGAGTTCGATTTCGTCTTTCAACTACACCGTTCTGTTGAGGAGTTCGTGGAACACTTCTTTGATGGCTGATTCCAACGCTTTCATAAAATTCACTAAGTTGTTTGTTAACAAACTCAGTTCCATTGTCTGTTCAGATAATTCTGACGGTTTTGTTAAGTCGAACCTGCAGCTATTTGATGAGTTTGATGATGATATCAGGAGTTTCATCCTTTGTCCTTAAGAACTTGACCCAGGTGAATCTAGAGTAATCATCAACCACAACTAACACATATTTCTTCCCAAAGATATTCTGCACTCTCATTGGTCCACATAAATCCATATGAATTATATGAAGAACTTCTGTGACAGAGTTAGTAGGTTTGGGTTTATGGGCATACTTCTTGCTTTTTCCCAATTGACATGCTGAACAAAGATGATCCTTTTCATACTTGAGTCTAGGTAAACCTACAACTAAGTCCTTTCTGGAGAGATCATTGATGGTGCCGAAGTTCAAGTGATTGAGACGACGATGCCATAACCATGACTTTGTTTTAGAAGCCTTTGACAGCAAGCAAATTGGAGAAGACTTCATCATATCTTCGATAGAGATGGTGTATAGATTTGAACCACGTGAACCTCTTTAAAGTTCCTTACCATCAAGTTCTCTAACGAAACAGGTATGTTTTTTGAAGGCTACTTCTAGATCAGAATCGCAGAAATGACCAAAAGAGATCAAGTTATGACCAAGACCTTCTACATAGTAAACCCTGGAGATAACACTTTTGCCAACAACATAATCTCCATAACCCATAATTGCACCGAAATGATCATTCCCGAATCTAACTGTCCCGATGAATTTGCTCACGAAGTTCATGAGCCGCGACCGGTCGCCAGTCATATGCTTGGAACAGCCTGAGTCCAGGTACCACAGAACGATTTGAACGATCTGCAGTTGAACACAGACAAGAATGGATAACTGGATTATTGGGATCCCCATGCAAGAATGGGTTCCATTTGGTTAGTAACAATGGTTGGAACACCCACATCAGAAATAGAAGCATTCATATTACAAATTGAATCAATGGAGTTATTATGAATAGATGCAGTACTAGTGTCCGTATTTGCCCTATTTAAAGTATGTTCACTTCTTAAGGGAATATTTCTACCAGTAGGCATCCATTTTCTAGTGGGCATTGTCTGATTAACCTTATGGCCAACTGGTATCCATTGATAACCTATCTTACTAAATGTTCTTCCTGTGGGCTTCCACTGTTTTCTAACTTTCTTTCGCCTTTGCCTTTTTGCCTTCTTAGCATGATATTTTGCATTAACAGAGTTAATTGGGGATTTGACAGCATTAGACAAGACATTCACACCACATTCATGATAAGAAACAGAATTCAAGCAGACATCATTACAAGGTTTGCAAATAGTATCAGAATTCGAATTAATTACAGTACGCCTATGGCTAATACTAGAATCAACACGATTCGTTTTATTCGGCTCAAACTTAAGGTTCCTAGGTTGGTCTTCTACTCTCTTCCAATGCACATTCTTAGCTTGCGAGGTCCTGTCATTCCTTGTATTGTCTTGAGACTTTGACCTGCTTGCTTTAATGTCACTGATTACTCCTGTAGAGGGAATGGGAAAATTAGTTGGTTTTGCTACTCTTTGCTTCTCCTGTTTAGATGTGCTGGGATCTGAACTACATGCAGGTACACTAAGGTTCACTTTCTTAACACTAGAAGTGCTGGGATTTGTAATTCTCGAAGGCACACAAGAGTTCGCTTTCTTAGCTTTTACAGATCTGGAATCTGAACTACATGAAGGCACATTAAGGTTCACATTCAAAACATTGGGCATCGAATGAATATCATACTTGGCACTAGGCATAGAACACGGAATCAAAGGATTAACTCTCTCACCTAAGGACTTAGGGCATATTGTGATTAAGCATTCTAGAATTTCTTGAGATCGTTTGGCATATAAGCATGCATGCCCAATTGCATTGTCAAGTGGTTTCTCTAACTTATCCTCTTCAACAATCTCACGGAGACATTCTAGACAGTCCTTAAGGGATGAGAAATATGTTTGAATAGCAAGTTTGTTATTCCTGAGAAGTTCACGGTGGTGGCGAGGTTTGAAGAGAGATTTACAAACACAGCTTCAACTTTACCTAACAAATGCTGGGGTACGGCATAGTAAGGGCATATCACCCGAGGATTATAAAATCACATACAAGTTTCCAAAAGTCCCACAACAATCAAACTTGTATGGCGATTGCGGAGTATGGGTTTGCATTATATTGTACAGATTGCTCCGTAACCAGCCTCTCGAAGTAGACGACCCTCTTCAAACAGCTTTAGCTTACCGTGAACGGATGCTTGAATACTTCTGGAAGCACAAGGTTGAATACAAAAATGGTCAGCGGTCTCTCAAGGTAGCATCCTTAATGTCCTTTTGACCCATAATTATTGTCACATGTTGACTTGTGCATGCTTTTTCTATCACTAGCAGTAGTTAACATAGCTAGCAGTTCTTATTTTACTACTAGCAGTTGTAACAATACAACCAACTCGGTTTGACTACCTACCATTTGTAAAAGTAACTACCAGTTTTAAGTATACAAGCAATTCGTTTTATGTTTCGAGATTCCTAATCTAAGTAATCCAGCATAAAAGCAGTGCAGCTTTTTTTTACGTTTACAAATATCGCATATAGCTCAAAATAATCAGCTCAAATGAATTTAACTGTACACATCATTTCGTTGAGGTCTTCTATCAGTGGCACTAGTCAAATTAACAAGTACATGATACTATACTACTAGCAGCTGTACTAGCAGATTTTCTATCCTTTTTGGTATTTGGATAACGCTTATCCACAATTATAAACACTTTGAATTTAACTACTCGACCTTTTAATTCGCAAATACCATTTTTTTGTACCTTAGGGACTCATTGAATATCTTTTTATAAGCTCATACACAAAAAGGCGTATGGTTTGCAAACCAATTCTATATTGGTTATGTATATGTTATTAATATTTGGTATACATCTGAATTAAATATTATTTGGTTGCCCTAAAGTACATCATGCTACATGTCCTTTAGTGCCTCTGTTCCCAATCTCTTTCTTCAATACAAATCTTTCTAATTTTCTTTAACAAAATATTTCTTTCTTCTTTTGGTCACTTCACATCTTTATCTCAATCTTTCTGCTTTTCTTTAACAAAATGTCTGACAATATCCCACTGGATGTTCAACTAGATATCATCCGTAGGCTACCTCTTAAGTCTATACTCCAGCTACGTATTGTTTGCAAGTTATGGAAGGCTAGTATAGATTGTGGAAGCTTCATCTATAATTACGGTGTTCGTCGTAATGATACGTGTTTTTTTACGCTAACATTCGATCTGGGTCACCAAGGGTTTATGTTAGGTTTAGATGAAAAGCTAATAGCTACGCCACTTCGTACAGATTTAAGGCTTTCATCTTTGATTGCAGTTGGCAATTCTAATGGTCTTTCGTGTTTTGTTTATGGTTCTAATCTAATGTCTGTTATTTGGAACCCGGCAATAAAAAAATCACTTGCAATATTTGTCCCGTTTTACACGCATCAAATTGAATCTCAAAAGATTTGTTTTGGTTTTGGCGTCTGTCCTGACACTCTTGACCCGACGATCGTGAAGGTCTCCTATCCTGTTTTCCAAAGTGGTTTCTGGTATGTGTCTGTCTTTTCTTTGAACTCTTCACGGTGGACACGCCTTGAAAATTTCCACCCCCTCGTGAAACAATCAAATTGAAACGTAAAACTCAGGCAGTTGTGGGTCGTTTTATCTATTGGACTGGGAGTGAAAAGTTAACTAATGAGGACGATGTTACCTACAAGATTTATATGTTGATTTCTTTTGATTTGGTAACCAGCGAATTCAAAGTTATCGACATACCGCATATTTTCAAAAATGAACTCCCAGTCCCATTCTATGTTACGGATCTTGGAACTTCTCTGGTCATTTCTGGTATGATCATTGGTGAAGGTATGCCATTGTTTTGTGGATGGTTGTTGGACGTGAATGGTTGTTCCATACGATCATTCAGAAGCCTATTCGCCATCCCTAGCCTAGTTTCTGTTCATTTGCTTGGCTTTACAAAGTATCATGCTCCAATAGTGGAAGCCTACAGCGGTAATAATTTGCATCACTTTGTATTTGTGTATAACCAAGAACTTGAATTATTCGTCACCATGGGAATGTTAGGAGATGCTGGAACTTTCTACATCGCCCCATACAAAGAATCTCTTCTTTTGTTAAATCACACAGATCGTGCTATATATAGTATGTTTTTTATTTTTTATTTTTTTTGTAACTTAACATTCTATTCGTATTCCTTTAAAAAAGATTATCACTTTACTTGGTTAATGATATATGAAGGGCCTTTTAAATAGGTACGTCGGCCTGAAGTTATCGATCATGATTAATGGGAATGAGGCTTTGTGGTTTTAGTACGTTGTCTATGGGGAGGAAGCATGGAGTGCTTATCTTTTTTGTAGTCGCTGAAAGTTATAAATCACGTGGTTCTATAACTATGTAACCATTAAACTTATAATTATGTAGTACGCTTAATATGTTGCAGGTTGTGTGTATGAAACATTGTAAGTCAACTTATTTACTATTTCATGCGTTTATGTAATCTTGGCAACCAGCATTTCGTAGGGCAACTTCATTTCCCTAGCAACGGCTTTTATAAACGAAGTAGTCCTTTTAGTCGTACAATTCGTATTCTACAATCTACTAATACCTGCAAGCTACTGACATAAACACTCCACACTAATACCTACACACTTGACAAAAACATATTTAACACTCCACACTAGTACAATTTATCTAGCAGTTGTCAGTTTAATACGACTGTCGCATCATTTCCTTGATTTCTTCTATCACTAGCAGTAGTTAACATATCTATCAGTTCTTATTTTACTACTAGCAGTTGTAACAATACAACCAACTCGGTTTGACTTAATATGACTGTGGCATCATTTTGTTGATTTCTTCTATCACTAGCAGTAGTTAACATAGCTAGCAGTTCTTATTTTACTACTAGCAGTAGTTAACATAGTTAGCAGTTCTTATTATACTACTAGCAGTAGTTAACATAGCTGTACTAGTAGATTTTCTATCCTTTTTGGTATTTGGATAACGCTTATCCACAATTATAAACACTTTGAATTTAACTACTCGACCTTTTAATTCGCAAATACCATTTTTTTGTACCTTAGGGACTCATTGAATATCTTATTAAACCACACACACAAACCTGATTTTTGCGTCCAAAATATGCAACTTTCCATTAAAAAACGGATACATTATTAAAGTTTACATACGCGCTATTCCTTCTATCTTTTCAACAAGCACATATGCCACTTCACTTATTCTATTTGTCGTCAGCTTCTTAAACAACATGTTACAAGCTAGAGTTGGTGTTAGAGGGTAATCCGCATCATCCAGCATGTACAGATAACTTGTCGGCGTAGTAACCACATGAACTCCACACTGTTCGTACAATCTCCAACTCGTGACCAGTGTTTCTTTCCATTCAACGTCCTCTATATCGGGCTCAAACATGCACTTCATCCCATACCACTTATCAACTCCTAGGCAAACTGCGTCCCGGCCTGTCTGAAAGCCAATTTTAACGTACTGCCAAACAGTTTCCAAATCTTGTCTGTCTATAGTATGTAGCAACTGACCCAAGCTGTTAAATGTAGTTTTGAGCCCGTCAGACCTCTTGATGGTAATTACAGTGCCACCATTTGTCAAGTAAACGTTACGTGCACGATATGTTATTGTCGGCTGACGTGCACCCAGTCTTTGTCCTGTCGTATCAAGCACAATCAAATGGTTTAACCTTTCAATCCTTTGTTTTGGATAAATCCTCTGCCTCTTTGACTGATCCTGCTCTAAATCATCAACAGCTCTTTTGGAACTTCCTTCATCTCTCTCACCTGTACCTTTGTTCATAGGAGTTAACTTATCAGGCCTCATTCTACACTTTTCAAACATTTCTTTCACTTTATCATAAGTTAGCATCCGCAAGACATTTACTTTATGCCCTCCCATCCTCTCCAAGTACTCACACATGAAGATTTTATGTTCTTTCTTTGTTGGTGGCTTTCGGATCCTTTCTTGTGCTCTTTTTTTAATGTAGATTTTTTGCCTTTCTGTCACTATTTGATCAAGAGCTTCTTTTGCCTGTTCACATGTTAGGATTTCAATTTCTTTGTTCTGCATCCTAAATGCTAGTATCTCATCGGCTTCAGCTGTTGACCTAATGTAATGCCATGTTCCAACGCATCTTCCTGTCTAGCTACAACATCCGCCTTTCTTTTCCTTTTAACCCTTGCTCTGTCTTTTGCATTGGGAGAATCTACCAGGGTTTTTTCAGCTGTTGCTTTTTCAATTACATTGTCAGCAGCAATCTTATCAGCTACTTCTGCATCGGTTTGAAAGACTTTGTCATCTTTATTTTTTCTGTAAAAAAGTAATCCTGCAACTTACCAGCTATGTCGTTATCAGACTTCGTTTTGTTTTCTTTAGATAAAGCGTTTGCTTTGGGTCCTTTAACCAACAGACGCTTTCCTAGAACAGAAGCAGCGACATTTGAATCAGTAGAAATAATAGCTTGCATATCACTTGCGCTCTTCAAACATGCTAGCCCAAGTTCTGCAGTCCCAATGTTTTTCGTTTCATCACCTCCGTCTATCATTACTGCTACTTCAACACTTGTATGCACGTCAGTAGCGTTACTAACATCTCCAGCTTCCATAGTTTCCACAGTAAGTAATTCACTTTCAACTGTAGCACCAGCATACACATATGCGCAAGCAGCCGTGCCTCTGTTCAAAATTGTTGTTGGTGCATCATTACCTTGTTCATTGACAGCGTTTGTTTGAGTGACATTTGTTTGAGTTGTAATGGAAGTGGTTGCACCATTTGTTGCAGAGGTGGTTGCAACGACACTAGCAGCGGTTTCAGGTTGACCATTTCCACCTGCATCCGCAGTCTCTTTCACCGTTGTGTTTTCTGTTATCACATCAGTCATATGCTCAACAAGATCTTTTGCAGCATCATTACTGAATGGATATTCACTGCTTCTAGTCACATGAGTATCATTAGTAACAGATTGAGGTTCACTATTTTCACTTGGATGAGACTCCTCATTTCCACTTGAGGTAAAATATTTATTAATCACAGCAGTAACATCTGCATTAATATCGTCATGTTCAACTGTTGCTTTTTTTGTTCCTGCTGCAACGTCATAAACAGATATACAACCATCAGTTACTTCTGACAAAATCTTTGGTTTTGTTGAACAAGCAGCAGAATTATCTGTACCGGCAGCAGATATAGGATCCCAGTTTGTACGTCCGCTAGACTGTTTAGCATTGACAGCAAAAACATCCTCCCAACTGCGATGGCAATGGTGTAATTATGGACTAGTCAAGCCAAGTGATAACCATGCATGTACACATCAACATAATAAAGAAGAGTAATGACATTAATACCTTATTTTGGAACCAAAATAGGCAACGACATCTTCAGCAGTCTTTTTAGTTCGAACTTTGTTCCCCGCTGCATTAGCATCATCCGCTGAAACATCCACATCCATCCCGATCTTTCAGTACGATTATGTACTAGTCAACGCAAGTGACAACCACGCATTTACATATGAACATACTTACGAATTGTAAGGACACGCATACCTTCGTTTTGAATCAAAAGAGACGCTTGCATCTTCAACAGTTTTACTACTTTCAAATGTCTCCTCCAGTCCAGTCGTAGCCTCCCCTGAAGCATCCTCATTCATCACGCACGTGCTGTACAAGTACTGACTAGTCACAGCGGCTGACAACAAATCTTTTACATACGAACATACTTAGCAGAGTTGATGACACGCATACCTTTGTTCTGACTCAAATGAGGCACCGACGTCATGAACAGTTGTATTAGTTTCGACGGTCTTCTCCACTACATTTGGCGCCTCCGCTGAACCATCCACATCCTTCACGGTCGTTCTGTGCAATTACTAACTGGTCAAGACAAGCAACAACCACGCATTTACATATGAACATACTTAAGAATTGTAAGGACACGCATACCTTCGTTTTGAATCAAAAGAGACGCTTACATCTTCAACAGTTTTACTACTTTAAAATGTCTCCTCCAGTCCAGTCGCAGCCTCCCCTGAAGCATCCTCATTCATCACGCTCGTGCTATACAAGTACTGACTAGTCACAGCGATCGACAACAAAGCTTTTACATACGACAAATACTTTGCAGAGTTGATGACACGCATACCTTTGTTCGGTGTCAAATGAGGCACCGACGGTGTGATCAGTCTTATTAGTTTCCACGGTCTTCTCCACTACATTCGGCACCTCCCCTGAACCATCCACATCCTTCACAGCCGTTCTGTGCAATTACTGACTAGTCAAGGCAAGCGACAACTATGCATTTACATATGAACATGCTTAAGAAATGTAATGACACGCATACCTTTGTTGTGGCTCAAATGAGGCACCAACATCGTGATCACTTGTATTAATTTCCACGGACTTCTCAACTGCAACAGCAGCCTCCCCTGAGCCATCTTCATTCTTTTCGGTACGCCTCCCTTGCTTGGTAGTATCCTCCGCATGATCACAACTTGCTTCTTCCAGAGATGACTCAACTACCTGATGTTTTCGAACCTTCACCGAACGTTTTATTTTTGTGGTACCTGGCTTTTTCTTCTCCAACCGCTTAATCTTCCTATTCAAATATTTTAAATCTGCATGTTGTGCTGAAGTTTTCTTTGTTAATTCACATACCTGTTTACATAGTTGATCACACTTTTCCACCAGTTTATTTAATATCAGACCGCTGTCCTGTCTTCCAATTGTGTTAACTCCTGACTGAGGTGAATCTTCGGGGTGTGCAGACCTCATCTCTTGCCTACCATGAACAGAAAGATCCCCCATATTTTTCGCTTAGGTGGGTTCATCAGCAGAACTTGTTCCACTAGAAATTGATTCAGCTGAAGTTTCATTGGTTTGGGATGTAGAAGGGAAACGTCCGGGTATGTTTTGGGATTCAGAGGGACTTCCTGATCCTTGCCCCAAATTCTGAGGCAGCAGCACCATGTGTGGGAACAATGGTGTTAGTGTCCCATCAAAATTATTTCCCTGTCTTCTCATGTGACTCATAAGTTTTTGAGTGTGACAACGGACGGGCCAAGTTTTTGAATGTTTGGGTGGTGTCTCAAAACGGTTGTCAAATAGCAGTTGTAAAAACCTTGGATAGATATAATATTTTGCATGCGTATCCAACAAGTTCTTTACTAAACCATCAAATATCATTTTGGATAAATTGAATTTCTTATTAAGAGCTACACAAATCACAAAAGATACTATGTTTGTACTAAACTCATTCCAGGAAGTTGTCTTTGGACTTAGACACTGCAATATGGTATGGATCAAGAATTTCCATTGTGGAAAGAACAATGGTTTAAAAAAATTAATTTTGGTCCTAAATCACCTCCATACCCCAAAAGCGGTAGTGTTTCAAAAATGGTATCATTATCCAAACACACAACACCGTCAACATCATCTAGGAGAAGATCTCTCCTAATTGATGCATCAGTAATAATTATCTACATGCCATGTACGCTACCGTGGATTTGTACTTCCTCACCAATAGTTTTAGTCTTTGCAGTAGACCAAAACTGCTTCATACAACAAACGTAGATAACAGGTTTGGCAGTGAGTGCATACCTAAGCGGGTGTGCATTCAGGAAATCAATAATTTGTTCAAACCCTGTAGCCTCCTTTGGTTTTTTCAAAAACGCAATCATGTTGTGACTTCTAGCAAAAAATTCCGGCGCCATTCTTGTTTATCTCGAACTTGATTGCAACTGAATGTTAGGGGTTTCCGAATTACGCTGTTTGTGGGTCTAAACTATGTCATGACCAAGCAGTTGTAACACTTGTAGCAGTTGTTACAATTTCTTTGCGTAGTTATCGCTCTCTCTTTTTTTTAAATGATATAATTAGGATTATTATTTTAATACATAATACATAAATAAGTATGTAACTCAACACGTCATCTTCTTTCTATTATCGAGACACAAAATGTCAGACTACACACATTATTAGAAGAGTTATCTCTGTTTCCACCCATCGACAACTTGGTAAGAAGCCCAAACAAGTACACACCCACATTATGACTTTTTTAACTAAATACGTTTTTTTTTTGTACATGTAAATCGGTTTTTACTTTAGCAACAACTTTATTTTTTTATTATTTATATTATGTTTATTATTTAGTATTTTTTATTTTTTTTTTATTTTTTTGTAACATGACTTACTATATCGCACACAATTGAACAACTACGCAAAAGAATACATACTAGTAACAGTCCACAAATATATACAACTAACATAAAAGGGATCAAATCCATAGGTTAACATAACATAGACAGAGTGTAGAAGCTGAGATAATAAGTGACTCAAAAATATAACAACGATCCCCTAACAAACAAAAGCCACCAGCTCCAATCTAAGCAATACATAGCACATCAAATCTCCATTGACTCCAACTTTTGGATGAAACCATGCAGGTCTTTAACACGGTCATGTTTCTTAAACAAAGAAAGAAGTAGTTTGGAACTCTCAGCCAAATCCTCATTTTGCATCCTTAGGAGGTGATTAATAGTTGCCAACGAAAAATCCAAACCACATAGAAGCTCGACTTCCGCTATCATTAGCTGTCTACGGTTGACACGGGCCCTAATTTCAACAGCTTTCCTCCTTTGATCTGCTTCTTCACGTAAAGAAACATCCAATTCATCCCTATAGTACGCGATCGTAATCTCTTTTAGTAATTCATCACATATAACCATGGCAGTAGACATTGTTAGACACTTAGACTAAACAATTTTAGGACACTTGTTATGTTTGTTTTTCTAAGAGTCTCACTAATAGAGATAAAAAAAATCAAATAATACGTGTTTTAGTTACATATATAATCAGGTAAAGCAACCGTTAGCGTCATACATTATCGAGACACAAAAAATTCTGACAAACAAGTTATGACATTTGTCTGTTTCCCATGGACAAGTGGATCACAACCCCAAATAGGTACCCACCCACAATCTGTTGTTCACAGTACATTCGTTTAATTTTTAAACTATTTTTATGACGAATTTGCTATCTCTTAGCTAGAAAATGGTACTTTGGACAACTAAAATTGTGTAGACATGGCAACTGCTACAGTACATATAGTACAACGGTGATGTATGCAAAATGGCTGGTGGTTGAATGTTTTTTATTTGCAATCAGTCAAATAAAAACTAGTAATAGGTGTATTCAAGTGGTGACTAGTTGAATTTATTAAATATTGAGTTAATGAGGTTTGTCTCATACGCAAACAGTTTTATTGGGCAACAAGTTACAACGCAAACAGTTTTTTTGGGCAACTAGTTACAGTTTTATTGGGCAACTAGTTACAGACGTTGGCCAATTTTTTTACTTAGCTGGGCAACTATTTGTGGCACACAGGCCAACTAATATTTTACATTCGACGTGTACAATTATTTCTACAATGGCCAACTGTAATATTGTAGTGCACTTAATGTCTGTACCCTGTGCATATGTAAGAGTTTACTTTAATTATTTTAACGGCATAAATATTCAAAATAAATGCTGCATTGGTTAATAAAACGATAAATTCAAAGTGTTTATAACTGAGTCAATATAATTGCGAAGTTGTTATTACCTTCGACTACATTTATTCTATGATGGAACAAAACTATTTTATAGACCATCACTTATTCTAAAATCATCAACATGTTGACTTTCACGTAAACACATAACGGCTTCAGGTTATCAGATGTGTAGAGTTACATTGATTTGAGTTTATTATTTCGAACTTTATGTGACATTCCTAAATGTTAAAAAAATACGACACTACTTTTATGCTCGATTACTTAAATAAAATATCTGAAATTATAAAATGAAATGGTTGTATACATACAACTGCTAGTTATTTTGACTATCGCTAGTTATTTTAAATAGTAAAGCTGAGTTGGTTGTATACTTACAACTGCTGGTTATATTAACTATTGCTAGTGATAGAAGACATGAACGAAATGATGACACGTTTTTAAGAGTAAATTTTCTACTTTACACCAACTTTTGTACGTGACTACAACCGCAGAACTGCTAGTAGGTCATGCTTTTTGTAAAAGTAGAGTCACTTGTTTAGTGGGCCACAGTTTTAGTTAATTGGCCATTCTGTTTCGTTCCTCAGGTAACCTTTTTATGTTGTAATAATGATGTAATTCGGTAGTTTCTTTTGGACTTTAAGGCCACCCTCTAATTTGCAATATGCAATATGGGCATCTAAATGCCCTATTTGGGCAATATGTCATGTACTATCGGGCAACCATAATTCTTAACCATTTCACTATAAATTCTAGACTTAACAGCATAAATCTAACATCTTAGTTACACTCACTATCTCATGGTTGGCACCAGAAACTCAATTGCAACTGCTACTTTTTCATTCATATTTTTTTAAACCCAACAAACATTCATAACAGTGCAACCATACATCTAATTATCCGACCTAAAAACAAAGGATGATGTTAGGAATTAGAAATTTCAGGTATTAAAGAGTCGGTCACCTTAAGTATATGTAATCGTTAGAAAGCTCGTAGTCGTAGTTATTTTAAGCTAAGTAGTATTTAGTTAAGTAACACCGTGGAGGACGGACGGGTCTTTACCCACTGTATGCCTGATCCAATGCCCGTTGTGTGGCGTTTTATGTAAGACTATAAATACTCTCTACCTCCCAAGGTAGAGAGTTGGAGCTTATAATAATATCTTTCACTTTCTCTCTCTAAGTTCCCTAAACCTCTAACTTTCTCTCTCTAGAATTCCATTTATACGCCAACTTGGTGTTTTAGTTTGATGTGTAAGTGAAAACTAATATCCTACAATTGGTATCAAGAGCCATGGTTAGATCATATCTTGCACATCTTTGGATTTCTAGTGGTTTTTAGGTGGTTTTTGAGTTTGAAAAAGTTTAGTGGTTTGTGCATCATTTGGTTGATTTCTTGTGTTAAAGCTTGGATTTTGTTAGTACTTTTACGTTTAGAATCATCACAAGTGTTTAGGTTTTCATTTGGTAAGCTTGAATCATCTTGGTTGGGTTGTTTTTGGATTGAAAAGTGATGTTTGTGAAGTTTTCTTGCTAGCGACTTGATCTACGGATTATTTTTCCTTGTAGCGACTTGCTTTACATTTTTGTAGCGAGTTGAAGTTTTTGGAGGTAGCGACTTAGGCTTAGCGACTTACAGTACAAGTAGTGGACTCTCCACTACGGGTAGCGACTTGGTGTTAGCGACTTGGTGAGTAGCGAGTTGCTATTTAGCGACTTGATTCTTTAGCGATTTGAATCTTAGCGAATTGCTGCCAAAATTTTGCTAGCGACTTGAGGCTTAGCGAGTTACTATTTAGCGACTTGCCTTTGTTTAGCGACTTGGGACTTTAGCGACTTGGTGGTATAGCGAATTAGGTGTTAGCGACTTGGTGCATTATCTTCTAGCGACTTGGGTGATTTTTTTACGGTTTTCTCTTGATTTAGTAAAATCCCGTGAAAGAATCTATTTCTCGGTTTAATCATAGAGTTATAAAATCCCGTATAATTTGTTAACATGTCTACCAACGTTTCCACTATCATCTCCACTGTTGCCGAGGATGTTCAAGCAGCTGGTTCAGATACTTGTCCACCCATGCTTGACAGAACTGACTACGATTCTTGGGCTCAACGAATCAGATTGTACTGTCTTGGAAAGGAAAATGGTGTCAACATTCTCAAATCCATTGATGAAGGACCGTATCGAGTTGAGACGACTAGAGATGTACTTGATACTGCTGAAGATGGAACTCTGATTTACGGAATGGACAGACCAAAGATGTATGATGAGCTTGATGATAAGGAGAAAAAGAGATTCGATGCTGATATCAGGGCTTCTAACATTGTTCTTCAAGGTCTTCCTAAAGACATCTACAAGCTGATCAATCACAACACCGAAGCAAAGGCAGTATGGGATAATGTCAAGATGCTTCTCTCAGGTTCTGAATTAACTATGGAAGACAGAGAATCACAACTCTATGACGAATTTGAACACTTCAAGATGAAACCAGATGAGAGTGTCTATGAGTACTATGTGAGATTTCATAAGTTGGTGAATGATATGAGGAACATCAGAATGACTATGCCTAACATTCAGCTGAACTCAAAATTTGTGAACAACATGAATCCCGAATGGCACAAGTTTGTCACCTCTATGAAGCTCACTAAAGGATTGAAGAATACAAAATATGAGCAACTCTATGCCTTCCTCCTTCAGAATGAGAGACATGCTATGTTTGAAAAAATGATTCTTAATCAATTCAAAACCAACCAGGGAGAGACAAGCTCGTCTAATGACTCAACTGCCTTCTACTCAAACATCGGAATCACAACCAAAGCCTCACAAGTCATACCCATGGGTAATGGTAATCACAAACTCATTCCTGATCCTATGTTCAAACAAGCTGATGCTGATGCACACGTGGGTAACATCATTAATCAACTAGCTCTTCTGATTAGTCAAAACATGAATTCTCTCCCACAAACCAACAACAACCTCAAAACAGCATCTAACCCACACAATCAAGCTACTATTAAATATGGGAGGATCGTGGTGCAACCAGTTCAGGAAAGACAGTATGATCAGGGAAGAGGTGAAGCTGGTAGAGGTTATGTTGGTAATCAGAATCGAGGAAGGAATGGTAATCAAGGTCAAGCTAAGCCGATCAAATGTTATAACTGTGGTGGTGAGGGACACATTGCAAGGACCGGCACATCTCCAAAGCGTCCACAGAATGCTGATTACTTCAGAGATAAGATGCTGCTTGTACAAGCTCAGGATAATGGTGCTGCTTTGGATGAAGAGGAATTGTTGTTTCTAGCTGAGGGCAATGCCAAGACCTATGATGCAGATGTGGATGAGCAGCCTATTCAGGAGATAGGTCACAATCATCAGAATGCCTTTCAAGTCGCTGATTGTGTCACACCCCCAATTTACCTGTTTTGCAGCGGAATGGAATTCCTGGGGGATTGACTGTCATAGCACCACAATCACAGTTATATTGAACGACCTAAAGTGTCGTTTTAAAAACACATCGTTTGATATTTAACAAAAGCTTTCAGAGTTACAACATAGGTCCCAAAAGTTTACAAAGTTTGCGGAAATATAAATATAATACAAGTCCAAACGATGGTTTTGAAAGAAAGTGCCATAATGTACAATGATGTAAGTCGACGCTGCGACTCAAAAGGTGGTTCTTCAACCATGCCATGATGATAATGCCTTAGTTTCCTGAAAATACATTGCTAAAACGGTCAACAATAATGTTGGTGAGAAATCATAGGTTTATGTAAATGTTTTATACGACTACGCAAGTATAGATCAGGCATGACAATCACGTCACGTAAAAATGTTACAGGCATGACAATTATGTCACGTAAAAATGTTACAATTGCTTTAAGCCCATGACACCGAAACGAGACTGTTCATAATGTATGCCCCTGCAGAGTGTTTGCCAGACAACTCAATAATGTTATTAAATGAGATGCATCCGTATGACTAGTTGGGATTCACCAACCCGGATGGAGGCGTCACCCTCGATAGATCTATCCACTCACCCTCGCTTCTAAGATTAACGGTTCATGTTCAGGTAATGGGGACTTTCAGTTGGCAATGCGGTAACTTAAGCAATGTAAATGAATTTAACATACTTGGTATCGTAATAAAATGTTGTGCAATGTATTCTCCCCCGCAGGTTTGAAATGAAGTAAAAACTTGAATAAATCGGGGCTATGAAAACTCACTTGATAAACTGGTGTGATGACAAGAGTGAGTACACTGAGGTATATCGGGATGCTTTAATCGGGACCTATTACGAATGATATGATATGTAATGAGTTGCAATGTAATGTTATGCATGCATTTCGTATGTTATTTATACCATTTGCGAGTTTTGAAAATAATACTTATCGTCGAAAAATACTCTTTTGACGTCTTGACCTTTCAAAATGACTTTACAAGTTTTTACGTCAAAATGTCATCCTACAATGGTTTCGTAATGATTTATAGTGAAATTATCACTTTTCGTCGTAAAATAAAGTCGTCGGAAATTTCATGAAATTGACAAAAATGGCTTTGGAAAACTAGTCGTAAAATGGTGTACGTTGATCGTTAGGAAACGAACTCGACGGTTTTTAAAAGTTTGTATCGAAATCTAGAAGTTTCAGTTCAGGAGTTTTCGTCATAGAGGTCTCGAACATAAAGATAATAAGGGTTAAAGATGGTGATTTTGTCTAATTGTTGTGTAAAAAGTGAGTTTCGGCCAAGTTTGAGCAACCGTAATTAATTTATTAAAACTCCGCTATACAAACGGTTGATTGTTTTGAAAAATATGCTCGGTGATCTAGATTTTATTAGAAGACATTTCGTTTCAAAAAGTTCCACATCATTGATAAAAACAGCCGCTAACATGGTCGTTTTAGTTACCGTAATACTTATCTCGTAAAAATAATATAGTTTTTCAGAAAATAATAGTTACGGCAATTTTATGAAAACGTGCATATCTTTGTCGTTTCAAATCCGTTTTCTACGTATAATACGTCCTTAGCTTCGTATCAAGGTATACTAATATATTTTTGACAAGTCGAAATAATTTGTAAAGCTTAAGGCTCGTTTTTGACTCGAACAAAGTAAAAACATGTTGCTGAAATTTCTGAAAATTATATATTTCGTCGTCAAACTTTAAAAATTCATAACTTCTTCGTTATAACTCCGTTTTAATCCGTTCAAGCGGCCACGGATTCGTTTTAAAGTATATTTTCTAAATATCAAGGCCAAAATGTCGTGCCTACTGTCGGATTTTCCAGAAAAATAAAACAAGGACAGAACACTTTTTATACTTATCGAAAATAGTTTTTCTCGTACCAAACCTATTCTAATCCCTTCAAATCAACTCCAAAGCTAATCTAATCCTACCATACACCTTCTTAGGGTGTCATGGGTTCCTAAACATCATCAAGACCAAAGTATACCAAGGGGATAATTATAGGATGACCTTATATATATATATATTTCTAAAAATCATGTAAAAATGGTATAAACAACACAAATCATGCATGCTTGCTCCAAAAATGAAGAGATACTTATGAAATGAAAAGGAGATATGAAAAATATAAATGATATGCTTACAAGTTAATATGATGAGGTGCAAGGAACAAGGTTTAACTTAAACACTCTTGGTTTTTATTTCAAAACCTTATAAAGAGTATTATCTAGATTGTTTACAACTTGTGCTTAAGAAAAATTTTGTGATCCCTTTGTGATCTCTCTTGATGGCCGGTTTTTGGAAGAACCCAAAGAGAGAAGAAAAACTTTTTCTAACTTAGAGAATTATTAAGATACATGTATGAGAAAAATGAATGTGAAAGTCTTTTAAGTAGAGTAAAATTTTTAACAATCAATAACCATACCACATTAATGACACCCTCCCCCTTGGTCGGCCAAGGGGGGAGGAATGTGTCTAATATATATATATATTTTTTTTATAAAAAGTATTGTGTAAATATTTGATAAAGAGTATAAGTAACATGTGTAGGAAAATGTATAATTAAAGGTAAATGGTAGTTTTTAGGTAAAAGAGATTTTTAATAGACCAAAGTAGAATGTAATGAGATCATAAAAATTATAAAAATACATTCCTTGTGAAATTTGAGTGATAAAATAATTATCGAGTAGTTTTTAAGAAAAACGTCGTAATAATATAACTTTAACGATTTATATACAAAATAAATTTAAAACACTAGTTAAACTCAAAATATAGTTTTTATAAACCAATGTAAGTTTAAATATATATCGGGATCATTTTTGAAAGTAACGGATTAAATATTCAAAATAATAACTCACGCGATAACGTTTATTTAATATAAAATTCACGCGTTAAATGTGAAATGAAATGTCATGAATGAACTAATATGATGCAAATGATGTTAATGAAATGTAGACTAAACTTAGTCCATATGAAATGTTCGTGATGTTATGATCATGAATTCGCCGCTAAACCATAAAGGTTACGCGAATTTGAAACACGTAAACCTAGTTTACGATAAATGTTGAAATGGTGAAACTTGAGAAATGACTTGAAATTGCGAGTTGTCACATTCGCCCATCCAAAAAGGAATTCAGTCCCTGAATTCAGTTCGTGTTAGTCTATCGAATGTTTGAGTTTGTGATGAGTAACGAGGAGAAAAGACATGGAGAAGTGTCGTTACGGTTATCGATGGTTGAGAGCGTATAAAACATCGTAGTAAAGAAAATATCGGATGAATCTATCATAAGTAACACTTTGACTTTGAATTATGTGAAGATATTGCTTGCACTAAGATTTATAATTAACTGCTCCCAACATAACATGATCCCTCCAGAATTAGACATAGTTAGCTAGGCTATGTATAATTAAGGAACGATGATGTGACGTTCGGTTTAGTTGTTATAACTCTCGATGCTTACAAGGATTTAAACCGTGTCGTTAAAATGGTCGATGAAGTAAAAAGAAGTAAAATTCTCGTAAGTAATAACAAATCGGAAAGAAAATAAGTACGATAGATGAGAATATTTTACAATGAGTGGTTTATCATAAGTAGTACCTCTTAAGTTATAAGGATTCGAATACGATGAAAGACATAAACTTAGTACGACATAGTACATAAAGAAAAGATAAGACTGTTAGTTTCCAAACTTCTTCAGTCTTCCGCGTCGTTGTGACCATGACGAGCTTCTCCTCCTCCTAACATGTATGCATTCCCATGAGTACCTTCAACTGGTTGACCTTGGTTTTGAGGACATTGATTCCTGTAGTGTCCTTGTTCCCCACATCCGAAGCATGTGACTACGGCTTTACCTTTACAATCCTTGGCTAGATGTCCCGGTTTTTGGCACTTGTGGCACTTGGCAGGGCAAGGACCCAAGTGATGGAAATTACATTGATTACATAATGGGTGTGTTCCAGCATACCCTCTACCTCCAGTTGGTGCAGCGACATAAACCATTCCCGCTTCTTGCCTTCTATTTTGTTGTTGATGATGGTTAGTGCTGCGGTTTTGGTTGTTGTTGTTATAATCTCCTTGGTCGTTTTCTCATTTCCTTTTGTTGTTGTTGATTTGATTATCATCGTTGTTGTTGTTGTTTTGGTTATTGTTGTAGTTGGTGCGGTTGTTGGGGTTGTTGTTGTTTTGGTTGGTGTTGGTATACTTACCTCTCTTCACTACCTGGGCCATGAGCTTTTGAGTCACCCTAATAGCTTCCTCGATTGTTTGTGGATCAAACGAAGTCACATCTCCTTGAATAACCTCGGGAAGTCCCCTGATAAAAGCCTCTAGTAACTTCTCGTTATCCGAAACCATAGACGGGCATAACGCGGCCAATTCTTGGAATCTCCGAATGTAAGTGTCAATATCATACCCAGTTGTTACTAGTTCATAGAATTCTGTCTCCAACTTTTTCACTTCCGTACGAGGACAAAATTTCTTAGTTACCAAACCCTTGAATTGCTCCCAAGTAAGCTTGAAAGCATTCTCCATTCCCATTGGTTGAGCATATGAGTTCCACCACGACAACGCTCCATCAAGTAATGTACTTGTAGCAAACTTGACCTTGCTATCATCCGGGCAATTACATAGCAAAAACACGGACTCCAATTTCTCAAACCATCGCACCATGGCAGTGGCTCCTTCAGTCCCTTTAAACTTGGTGGGATCTCCACTTTTGAAATCCTTGTAAGAACAGCTCTTATGCAGAGTGTAAAGGAGAACAAAACTTCTTCTATACCGTGGCTTCTTTCGGTGTGGATTTTACTGAGTTCGCCGATAAGTTTTCAACCATTCCCTATCACATCGTCTCCGTAATTCCTAACTTTCCCTTTGCCACCGACGACGACGACGGCTCCGGCGCCGACGACGACTTCGGCGTTCCGAACGACGACGATGACCTTTACGTACTCCTAGGCCTCAATTCTCGACAAGAATGTTCCTAAAGTTTTCACCTCTAGGGTGGTTCAAATTTCCCTGACTTCCTCGGTGACGGTACCACGCTACCAAACTCTTTAACCTCAGGCACAAAAACGATACATTAACGGGCCTACTATCGTTCCAGTTCAAACGATGTTCATGTAATGAACTACCTCGCAACAGCACCACCTTGAGTATACGAGTTGGTTACCCTTACCTCTTACGAAAGTTCGAATGAACCCTCGTTAAGTTCCCAAACCATTGATTCTTTAAAACAGGAGCATGCCTTCACTTTTTCAACCTCTGTCTTAAGATACTTGATCATTGTTGACCCATACTATAACTGTGAATGTAAGCCTCTAAGGTTCTTAACCGGCGCAATACGGGCAGATACCAAAGCCTATTGCTCTTCAATGATCTCCGAAAATAGTCCCCTGAAGGGCTCCAATAAGTTCCTCTACACTGAAGCAAACTAGGTGTTTGTTAGCTCCTTCGATAATCCCACTGAGTTTTCGAGTACCGGGTCCATCACTTCTCTCCATTCATATGGTTGTGGTTGG